>JBAJHW010000002.1:35787721-35820221 GCA_037013535.1 Intellagama lesueurii | reverse complement strand
TGATGTCATTTCCTGGAAACTCCCCCTCAACAGAATGTGGGACAGTGGGTGGAGAAAGACACCTTCCACTAGGATGCACACACCAACACAAAACCAAGTGAACACTGATTTCTTCAAAACCTGAACCAGCTCCTGATTTAATTCAACAGTGTAGTCATGCTCTCAGTCATTCACAATTTACGGCAATCCTAAAACAGTTTTTGAGAGACAGAAGATGTTCAGGGAGTAGTTTAGATTTGCCCTCCTCCAGTGAGTTTCCATGCCCAAAAAGAGATTTGAACCCAGGTATCCCAAGTCTAATCTGTCACCAGGGTTAACATATAATTTTCCCCTGAATTCAGGGTGACTGTTTCTGAGGACTGGAGTGTAATGGGCTTTGAAGCACCTCCTTATTAAGATTTTTGAAGAAATATATTTTAAAGACCTTTGGATATAGGAAAAGTGTAACAGATTTGACAAATATCTGCCTCTACTTTACATATCCCAAGGCAAAACATTTAACTGCCAGGAGTGAAGGACAAGATGGTCCCCCGGTTGCTCCGTCTACAGAAGAAGCTAATCCTACTGGCAGTTGAATTCAGGGTTGTTGATGGGACAGCATATCCTCTCTCCCCCCCCCCCCCCAATACCTGACAGCAGGAGACTAATATAGGGAGTGCAGGGCAGCTTTACTTGGAACACATAGATTGGTCCTCCAGCAGACAGGGACAGCCAAGAGTCTGCTGCCATTGCTTTCCATTCTCTAGCTCCAGCTGTCTGAGGTAGCTGCCTCTGTTGGCCTCATGGTAGGGCTGGCCCTGCTCTATATGTAATGATCCTGGTGTTTTGTATCATGTATTAATAGAAACAGCAAAGCACCTGAGCAAGCTGCGAGTGAGAGTTAAAACCTAGAGGCAATAAATGAATATAAAACAGAATAGAAAGAGTGCTGTACTCTGCTTAAATAATTCTGAATCAATACATCATGTGCTTTTTTTTTTGTCTGACCAATGCATTGATCAAGTACATCCTCGTCAATTTACATTGTATAAAGCAATGTTTTGAATAAGGGCAAGGTGGGAGGATAATACTTTGCTTTAGAATCTGTGTGCAAGTTCTTCTATTAGGTGTCCTTCTTTGTAATGTCAATTGTTCCTAACCTGATGCCCTTCAGTTGTGGTGGCCTCAGTTGTCTTGGGGCTGATGAGAGTTCAATATATCTGTCAGACATCAAATAGAGGAAGCCTGGCCTAACTGTCCAGAAAATTATCCAGGAAGTTACCTTGGCTCCCTAAAATCCAGGTTCTTGCTTGGTTCTATCAACTGATCCTTATGAATGCATTTAGTTTGAAAGAGCAGGATGGTGCAACTGTAGTATTCATAACAATTTGAGGCTGCAACTCCCAGCATTCCTTGCCTGGACAGTTAATGGTGATGGATTATGGGAATTCTAGCCCCAAAACATCTGCCCACTCCTCCTAAAGATGAAGTTTAGTAGTCTGTATGGTCTTAATCAGCAAAGGGTCAACATGCAGAGTTGACACAACAAGATGGAGGTAGTGGTGCATTGCTGATGGAAGAGGCTTGGCAACATAATTGCAAAGTAGGAAAACAAAGCTGCAAAATAGGGGAATATTAGCTACATTGCTAATGGAGAGGCAAAGAGCCAGAAGTATCCATCTTGAAAGAGAAGTGTTGAAGATCTTGTCTTCCACACTAGCTCAGACCAGAGCTGGTGCTCTCCTTTGTCAGAGTAAGACAGTCCTCTCAGGAAGTAGCATTTGGGTGTCATGAATTGCTTTTACTCTGCTTTTACTCTCATGGATGCAGGGAGAGATTCCTGTGATATTTTCTGCCTCGTATACCAAAAATCACTCATCTGCATTTGGGTACTAATCACCAACTTGAGTGATGGTAGGAGTAGCATGTCATTTGCTGCTCTGTCTTAGGCAGCAAAATGTTTGGAGTGAGGTACAGATTCATACATCCTTTTGAATTACTTCCTTCTGATCCAGGAACTTCTCATAAATTAAAATGGATTCTCCATGTTATTTCAGTGGCTAAGAGACGTCTATTACAGCATTAAAAGGATAAATGTCTACCCTACACAATACAATAGCCTGAGGACTGCACAGTTGAACATGTGGCCTATAGATGCCACCTTTGCATGGCATTTCCTGATCTTTTCTTGGGTTTTTATACATATATATTCTTTTCTTGTCTTTCTGGTTTACTATATGTTGATTCATTGGCTCACCCAATGGGCTGTTATATTAAGGGAACATTTACAGAGCTTGCACAAGAGGGTCTCCTGGCCATCCTTGTAGAAGGGGAAACTGTTTTGTCATAGATGGGTGCACTTGATGATTTCCACTTCCACAATGGAGGTCAGAGAGAAATCAGTCAAAACTATCCGTGGTGCAACATTGCTGCCCATAGTCAACAGGATGCTGCCCTATGTTTCTGTATATCCTTTTGAACCACATTTTAGGGATGTGATGGAAGGATTGCCATCTCTCATATGCACAAACCTATATCTTTTTTTCCTCATCCATGTGGAAACAAATGACACAGCCAAGAAGAAGAAAACAGACTTTGAAGCTCTGGGAAGGAAACTCAAGGACTTTGGGGCCCAGATAATCTTCTTCTCCATCCTAGAATTATGCAGAAAAAATATACAAAGGAAAAGGAAAATACTTCAGGTGAACGACTGACTACAAAGGTTGTGCTGACATGAGGGATCTGGATTTTGCGACCACAGGCTATGCTTCCTGGATGATGGACTGCTGATCGAGTGATGGGTTGTACCTCACAAGGACTGGGAAGAATAAGTTTGGCCACAGCATGAAGAATGTTATCAGGAGGGCTTTAAACTGAATTGGAAGGGGAAGGGAGATGCAAGCTCAGAGGTAAAGACAGATGAAAGCTTAGGCACAATAAGAAGAACAGACTGAGCTGCTCTAATGGGGCGCAATAATTATCTTCATAAAAATGTAGGAAATGAAACAGCCTGCAAATCACACACTCTGTATGAATGCCATGAGGATGGAGAACAAAGAAGAACTGGAAATCTTAATTCAGGAGAGTGGGATGACTCCCATGACGAGAATGCAGCAAATTAAAAATTCGTCAAAAAGAACAAAAATAATAGAAAGGGAGGTGGAGTCACTGTATATGCCAAAAACAGGGGCTAGGTAAAAACTGGAACAGAAGAGGGTGGAGTGGGGACTTCTTAATAAATATTGATGCCGAGAACAGTGGGATGCAATGGACAAACATCAGAACAATATTTAGACCTCAAACCTAACAAATATTACTCTTTCATTGACCTCTTATTGCCTCCAAACCCGTAGGGACAGAATGCCTGGAACGGGAACTTCCAAGTTGGATAATGAAACAAAATTCATGACACGTGTGTGGCTAGGCGAGCTAGATGCAGCAAGACATATATCACTATCCAGAACAACATTATAATACCCACTCCAGGCAAAAATCCGATATTACAAAAAACAGCCCACAACGGTCACTTCTGAGTAGGGCAGCCTAACAAAATTCACCCTTCCTATCTGGTGAGATGGGATTGATGCAACCAGCCCCCAAACACCCCTGGGAACAACATTCAGTGCCTGTTCCAAGCAGAAAAATCAATATTGTGAAAAACAGCCTGGAACAGTGAATTCTGAGGAGAGCAGCCCAACCAAATTCACTTGTTCCACTTGTCTAGAAGGGACTGATGTAACTAGCTCCCAAACACCCCAAGGAGCAACGTTCCTGTACTTGTTCTAGGCAGAAAACCCATAGTTCAAGAATCAGTCCAGAATGACTTCTGAGTAGGACAGCTCAATGAAAATCACTTGTCGTAGAAGTAAAATGAAACAAATACACACAACTTGAAGGCACAGAACAACGTGTATCCTCTCAGTCTTCTGTTCTCCAGGTTGAGCCAATGTGATGGGCCTAGGAAGGCTGGTAGAAAGCATACAGCCATAATCTCTTTTTCTATGTCTGAGTTGTAGTTCCTGTGGAAGGTCCGTGTTTTGATGTACTAATCAGATCCAGTCATTTGTGACAGCTAAATTGGTTACTGTCACCAGCTTGGAAGCTGCTGTTTTATGGCCTTTAAAAAAATGGGAATCTTAGACCCCCAAACAGGCTCCCCCCCCCCATATTGATTTCTTTCCCAGAACAGATAATTTGGTGGCTGGTTGCATTGGTCCCCTCTAGTTGGATGGGAAGGGTGAATTTGGTTGGGCTGCCCTACTCAGAAGTCACAGTTCCAAGCTGTTTTTGCAATACCAATTAAAACCAAAAACCAAAACCAAGATTAAGTATTATAATGCTCCTCCTGAGGATGATGTATGGCTTGCTGCATCTGTCTCATTTAGCCACTGTTAATAAACTATAAATTAGTTCTTCAGTTGCTCCCTATCAAATATAGATAAAAGCACTATTTTAGGATATATCTCTATCTTTAACTTAATTATTTCATTTATTTTCCTACAAAACAATTTCCAAAATTTCAATATATTCTCACATTCCCACCACACATGAAAATAAGTACCTACTTTCTAACAACCTCTCCAAAATAATTTGGAATAACTAGTACCTATTTGATTTAATTTCACTGGAGTTTAATACCATCTCCATACTAATAACTGTCCTTTATCCTTATAAATATTGATTTAAATATTCTTATATTCCATATATTTTTCCAAACCTTAGTACTTATTTCTTCTCCCAGATATGTTCTCATAACATTTTAAGCAAGCCATATTGATCTTCTGCTTATCATATTTTATAAATTTTACTTAGTGTACCTTTCATTACCTTATTTTCACCTAAGTGCAACTTTGTAGTGCCATTTCTTCATATATCATGAGTTCCCTATATTTTATCATTTATTTCTACCCAACCCTTTGTCCACTGCTCTAATTGTTATAAGATCAAACCATTAAATTCTATTCATTCTAACACTTATTTTATTTGTTCTTTATTCCCCATTTTTTCTAGCCAATCTTTTATCTTAATAACTTCTTTCTTTTTTTAAATACATTCTCAATCCTTCCTTTCAAACTTCCTGGAAATTTATCCAGTTCTACTACTGGATATAACGGAGAAGTTAACGAGGTAAGTATTTTTCTATATTTTTACTGTTCTTATTACAGTATATTGTATAAAAATAATATTTTCAGAATTCAGATTTAATTCTTGTGTTTCCATATTTAACCATATTGATTTATTAAACTGAAATTTAATATCAAACTTATGTCTTATTTAATTGGCTATATAATATAACCTTATTATATAATAGTGCCAATATAGGAGTCTCAGCCCTCCTACTTTTTGAGGTTTATACCACCTCTTCTGATTAATTCTTGATCTTTTAAATCTCCATTACAAAATTTATTGATCATTTTTTGCCAATCTTTTAACTCCTCAGTTATCTTTATTGGCAACATCATGAATAAAAAAATTATCTACCACTATTCTACAAACCATGAAAATTCAATTTTCCTAAAATAATCTAATTTATTTCTTATTTCTTGCTTCAATTTTTAAAAAATTCTCAGTTTTTCTAAATACATTGAAATATTTACACCTAAACACCTAATAGACTTTCAAATATTAATATCAAATTCTTTTCTAATTATTTCTTTTTCATCTTTAGTGTAATTAATCAGCACCATCTCTGATTTATGCCAGTTTGGGCTGGATGTACTAATGAACACATGCACTGCTTGCTGGGGAGGTCAAGACATTTTGCTACGTGAGGTGAAAAACAAGATGGCTCCTCCTCCATTTTCATGCTTAGAAGCCAACCAGACTGGCAGCCGAATCTTTTTTTCATCCTTGGTGACAGGGCAGCTTCTTCCACCACACTAAGGGCAAGCAAGCTTCCATGCTGCCTGTGGCTTTTTCCTCCAGCACCTTGTTTGCTGCTTCTCAGTATGTGTTTCCTGAGACAACGACCACATTCTGCCTAATGGCAAGGCTAGCCCCGTATCCAGTACTCCAGTTTGCAGGGTTCAACACTGATACACCGCAGGACACTGCTTCCTTGGGCACAAAAAGTATGTTTTTGTGTGATTTGCTTACACTATAACCCCTCATTCTTTCTAGGGTTGAAGCACCCTATAGAGACCAGCCAGGGTCAGAGAGATGCCTTGCAGTCATGCCATTAAAGCTAAGGAAGCCGTTTTCCCACGTAACAGAAGGAAAGAGTTCAGGACCAGTGAGTTAAAGAGAAAAGAAAAGAAAAGAAAACGAACTCCAGCATAGCTTCTTGGGAGTTGGTGTTGTGGCTTGGAGGCTAAACTGCAAATCAGGAAGTTCGCAGTTCAGACTTTACTTTTGTCACAAGGTTACTAGGACGCCTCATTCTCTCTCTGTCTCAGAGCTTCCCCTGCACAAACTATGAAAGAGAATCATAGCAGGTGGTCTTTAGGTTTAGTAGAAAACAATGTATGTGAAGATCTTCAAACTTGAAGGGCAATATATGGGTCTTCTGTGATAAATGGTGTATGATTTTGCTCATATCAAAATACATGCAGAAAGTTCTTTTCTTTTTTTCTTTTTGTACAATCATTATTGCTAAACCATCCATCCACACTGATGATCCAAAGTAGAATTCTGACTTAGGATGCAATCTGATAACTGCTTACCTCTGAGTAAACCCCACTGAGCTCCATGACACTAACTTTAGATGACTTACATTTACAATTGCACTCTTAAGATTATTTACGTGACCTGGCATTGCCATCAATCTAACCTTAAGTTGTTGCCATTTCTGAAAATTAAGTTTTAAAAAATAACAAGTGTACCTGTCTCGATCATTTTGCTAATTGTTATGATTTACCGTTGGTTTGTAATAATTTTTTTAAAAGATGATTTTATTATTTATTATTTTCTATTATTTTTAGCTACTGCTTTTGTTTGTGTTTGTTTTCACTGTAAACTATTTTGAGAAATTTTTAATATGAAAAGTGGCATAGAACTGTTCTAAGATAATTTTTATCTTGGAGCACTTAAAAATAAATACAGCATGTTAATTTCCTTTGAAATTTTTCATTAAGAAGTGAAACTGCCATTCATATAGAGTATCTGGTGTCAGAGTCTGATGTCATTAATGGACTGGATGAGGGTGAATAAATTGAAACTTAATCAAGACAAGAGAGAGGTGCTCCTGGTCAAATGAAAGGCTGATCAAGGAACAGGGATGCAGCCTGTGCTGGATGGGGTTACACTCCCTCTGGAAATACAGGTGTGCAGTTTGGATTCGTCTCAGAGCCTGGATGCCCAGATTTCAGCAGTAACCAAGGGTATATTTGCACAATTACTGTAAAAGTAGTGTGGCAGCTGCGCCCAGTCCTGGAGAGGTCTGATCTAGCCATGATGACATTTGTCTTAGTCACATCCTGGCTGGATTACTGTAATATGCTCTGTGTAGGGTTGCCTCTGGTAAATGTTCAGAAACTTCAGTGGATCCAAAATGCTGCAGCCAGATCGCTAACTGGGGCTGGCTACAGGGATCACGTAACAACCCCCCTCCCCCTTACAACAGTTCCACTGGCTGCCGATCCGTTTCCAGGCACAATTTAAATGCTTGTTCTAACCTATAAAACCCTAAATGGCTTCAGTCCAAGCTATCTCAAGTCTCCATTTATGAGTCTGTTTAGGTGTTTTAAGATCATTAGAAGAGTCCTTTCTCTCAGTCCCACCACCTTCACAGGTGCCTTTGGTGGGGTACGCTGCTCCCAGACTTTGGAACTCACTCCCACAGGAGGCCAGGCTGGTTCCAACTTTACAGTACATCTGCAAGAAGGCAAAGGCCTTTCTCTTCAGGCAAGCCTTCCCATAGTGACTGCCTGTCCGAGTGGGCAGGCAGGCACCACAAACCCGTTGCATTTGAGCTTTTGTCCTGTGCCCAACCACCCTCATGCTGGCTGCTTCTCACAACCACTCACTGCTGCTGGTTTTATTTTATTTTTTATTTCTTTCAAACTTGGGTAGTGTTAGCTCAGTACAGTATTACAGACAGAAAAAAATACATATTGGACTGCAGTGTTTCTCTACAGCCTGAAACTTGTGGTCCTGGTATCCGTTACTTGAAAAAACCCCACAGACACAATTTACTCCAACACAGGCAAGCACAATTCAAAATAAATTGTGTCCACAATCAAGTTAAATAAACAACCCCCTCAAGACTGTTTAAAATACCTCACTTTCTTCTCGGCTGTACGTCATATAACTAGATGGCACATAACAAAATCAAAACAAAATTGTGACACCTTTAAGACTAACAGAATTATGTCCGTGTGAGCTTTCATGGATTACAATCCACTTGCTCAGAGACTATTTGTAAGAAGTAACTCCAGAGATGATGCAACATGTTGCAACAGATCATCTCAAGCATATGAGTGGTACTGGCACTGTGATCTGCTTTCATTTGAAACAACTCCCCAAATGAGTAGTTCCTTCATGACATATATAATAATATCTCACTGCAGTAATGTAAACACAGCCCGTAAGTTTCCTATTGTAGCAATTTCTGCTTTTAAATGTTGAGATTTTCAGTTTGAGAAGCAAAGAGGTGTGGTGCATTTCCTAGCCACCCTCGCTTCTCTTGAGAAAGGTAAGGTATAAATATTTTAAGTAAATAAATGAAATAAATAGTTCACCTCTATTCTGTTTAATATTAACATTCAAGTTCCTAATGCACAATGATTTCTTACTGATGAAGAAGTAATCCCTCACTTTTTATGCCACTTCACCAATGTCTGTTCCACACCAGCAAACCTGTATCCCCTTCACAGGAGATGTAGGTTTAGGCTACAGAGAAAGGGATGGGCCACAGCCTCCAAGCTAGTGTGAGGTTTTTGTTTTTTTAAGGATCAGTTTAAGTTACCCCACACCCTTTGCAAACACCCAGACATCAGAGTGAATGACTTTTAAAGACAGATTTTTCCCCAAGTTAATTCTAGAGTGATAAAGGGTAATTGCACTTTATTAATGTTCTTAATTCTAATTCAACCCACCCCCAATACTAGTCACTTAGTTCAAGGTGCTTGTAATTAATTTTCCATTACACTTGACTTTCATACACTCTACATTAGTTCATCTGTAAATTTACCTTTGCAGAAACTGTTTATAGAAGAAAGGAGCTCATTGTTAAGGAGGTAAAAGCTTCTGAGCTTAAACATAATTGTTCTTAATCAACTTACATGTTTCTAGCATTAAAAAAATGTGGTCAACTATAATTAGGTATGCTAACCAATTTAAAGGAATTTAAAGTTGCAGCCTTAAACTTATGTACCAGGTGAGGGACTAAGGCTACTGAAGACAGCAAGGTGTACTTCCAGAAATATATTAACTGATTTGATTACTTTATGCTGTGTCTGGTTTGATTTCTTTAATATATGGTTTTTGTTTTGCTGTATTATATTATTCATATAGATTTGATTGTTAGCAGCCTTGAGTAGTGTCTTGCACTAATCGAGCATTATTAAAATTAAACAAACACAAAACAAATAAATAAAATAAAGCCTAGGACTGTAATAATGACAATGACAATAACAAATCATTTAAATCATGGGGCAAGATGCTTCTAACAGCACAATAACTACCACCAGAATCAGGAAAAAATTACACCATCCTGATTTATCTTCTGGACAATGCAATCTTTAAATGAAAGCAAAGTGTGCTGCTTATATACCACCCCATAGTGCTTACAGCACTTTCTGGGTGGTTTACAAGTTAATTATCCAGGCTACACATTGCCCCCCCCCCCCCCCCCAAGTGAGCTGGGTACTCTCATTTTACTGACCTCAGAAGGCTGAGTCAACCTTGAGTTGGTTATGTGGGATTAAACCCCAGGTCGTGAGCAGTTTTGGCTGCAGTACAGCAGTTTAACCACTGCGCCATGAGGCTCACTGAAAATATATGCTTTCTGTTGGCAGACACCTACCTATCAGGGCAAACTTCTTCCTCTGGCTGATTTCAGTGATCTGCTGGCAGAGCTATCTGCTAGAACTGCCACTGCTCAGCTGGTTAAGAGGTACGTACCAATAAATAAATAAATAAATAAAATCTGAGGTGTAAAGGGAGGGTCTGAATTATGGCAGATTTAAATCCCTCCCAGCAGAGAAGCACAGCCACAATGTTGGTGGTAACTTAGACTAGGATGAAAGCATTCCTGAATAATTATGTCCCTAGGTGAGAGGGGTATGGATTCAGCACAACTTTAGGTGGCCCCCAGTCATCCTAGCCAGTTTGTGTTGCACTCTAAAACAAAAACAAAACAATTGAACCCCTCCACACACACCCTGCCATGTCTAACAGTCATCCATACTGCCAGTTGTCAAATGCAGCTGTTCTTATGTAGGCTAAGTAAGTTTGCTTAAGAAATAGATGTGCCTATTTTCAATGTAAATGAAGTCTGCCAGCCTCATTCCAGCCACGTTGTTTTAAAAAATGTGTCAATAAAATGTGTAGTCATAAATGTCTTGAAAACCCTTTGTGTTTCACAGAACAAATACAGATAATGGCAAGATATTTCCCCCTCTTCACAACTGCCCTTTTCATTTGATGGCCCCAGGAATGATAGACATACAAGTGCCCCTGCCTGTTCTTCAGATGTTTCTTCTGCTGGTTTCCCCTTTTGGCCCTGCTATTTGACACTAACACGGAGATTTAAAAAATGTGTGACTTCATATTGGAAATTGTATGTGTGTGTATGATGGGGTGTGCGTGCTCCCACTTGTTTTTATAAGTCCTCTAAGAAAGACAAAACTTATCTTTTATTTCAGACCTCTGATTATTTATCAGGAGTACAGAACTGTGGTTATTTCAAGGTATCAAAATGTAACCACAACAAAAGCTTGAAAAGTACAGCCAGATTGTGGGGTTTTATTTTTGCAGTTCAGTCTTAAATATATAGCCACAAACCATCTTTTGAGCTTTGGTTTGAACATTATTTCTGTCCCTACAGGAGCAGGAACACCCCCCTTGTTTTTTTCCCCACCCTTCCTTTCCTTGGTTTTGTAGGCAGTGTACCAGAACATTTTATTGTGCATGCTTTTTTGAAACAACGGATCTGTGTGGCAAGCACATGGACATGTCCCAACTTGGAAGCATTTTAATAGAATCCCCACCCTTATCTTGGCAATTCACAGGGTATCATTTCTCTCTTCAGAAATGCTTTCTTGGAGGCAGACAGACCAAATTAGTCAACAGAGGAAGCCGTGCTCCATTTCAGCACAAGAGAAAGAGAACAGGATTGTCACTTGGTCCTCTATGTCATCCCCTTTAAAAGCCAGTTTGTTGTAGCAGTTGAAGTGTTTGTCTGGGGAGCTTCAGGTTCTAGTCCAGACATATGTGCCAACTGTGGAGTGCCAGTGAAATGTAGTGCTTAGGAAAATGAACTGGGGAGATCCAGATTCTAGTCCCCACTGAGCCATAAGCTTACTGGGTGACTGTAGGCTTGTCATTGCTCTCTGTCTGACCTACTTCCTACCTCACACAATGATAAGGCTCAAGTGGGGGAGAAATTCATGCATGCCACCTTCAGCTCACAGCAGGAAAAGTGGGATATAAATGTGAGCAACAAACAACAGGCCAATAAAGGTGAAATCATGACAGAGGTCCATACTCAAGCTTTTTTTAAAAAAGTAGCATCCCTATGAGACAGGCTGTAGAATGCCTTGTGCAAAAGTGAAACTAAATGAAACTGCACTCCTACCAGTGAAACAGATACAACATTTCAAATCAATGTTGTCTTGTTTGTTCTAGATATTGACCCAAAGTAAACAATTGTATGAACAATTGAACCAAAATCCTATGCTCATTTTGGAGTGTTAATTTCAAAGACAAGCACAGAATTCTTATTCAAATTCACTTAAAACAGAAGTGAGGGAACAGGAGAAACACACAAGATAATACAATTTCAGCCTTTACACTGCTGACTAAGAGCACACTTGTGCACAATGTCTGAAATATCCAGAAATATTAGCAGCACTTGCAAACTCGTTTATGAAGAGAAATCCAAGCCGCAAGGAACCACAGTTTGCCACCAATATAAGCTCCTGTGCATTTGTTACTTAGGCGTTTAGGTACCTCAGCCATCAAAGGAGACAGTCACTTACTAGGTGTCTGTGCTGGGGAATTAAAGAGGTCAGTCCACACAACAGTAATAGTTATTTCTGGCAAAGCTAGGAATTCTGGATTACCTTCCCAAAAGATTAGTGATCAGAAGGGGCAGGACATACCCAGAAAGCTAGTGTTGTTTGCACATACGGTACTTTTGCATGATTTACAAAAACTTTCTCCTACAAACTCCCCAATTTAATTCCTTAAAACTCTGGACACCAAGGTGAAGGTGCATGAGTGTGGGCAAAGGTAAGAGTTAATGCTTTTATATAATAAAACTTTCTCTAACATATTTCAATAAATATTTATTTTGCATTAAAAAAACAGTAAAAAAAGATTGAAACAATCATTTGGTGCAATTTCTGCTGAGTTATAGAATTTTACCAAGTGTGAATGAGAAGTTCAATGTTGAATGTTCTCCCACTAAAAATAAACTCTACAAATTCTCTATGCATTCAGACTTGGTATATGAGGTGTTTGGTAAGAATCTTTAAATTCTCTCTCTCTCTCTCTCTCTCTCTCTCTCACACACACACACACACACACACACACACTGTACATGGCATGCTGTACCAAATTTTCCGGCATCATAGTCCTTTTTGAGTGTTGAAAAGCCTTCACACCTCCCCCTCTTTCGTTTACTATCCTGTTCCCATTTTATTAAAACAATCAATTTGTAATTTAAATTTTAAATAAACACAAAGCCTTAGTAAAAATAAGTTTGTGATATGAAATTGGGAAATTAAAAAAGTGATATAACCTGATAAAAATACTTGTTACAAAACTGTGCAAGCTTTCCAATGCTCCAGAACACTTCAATAGCCTAGGCTGGCACAAAACCTAGAAAGAAACAGGGAAGTCCAGCATGGAAGAACCTCTTAACCCCTTCTCATTATCAAATGCATGTTGCAATTTACATGATAGTACTGCTTTGGGAAAATCTAAGTGTCGAATGGAAATATTACCTATGCTGTGGAAGGACATATGCTCTACATGGTACCTGGACCCACTCTGTCCCTAAAGGTGTACAATTTAAAGTATAATAAATGCCTTGGAAAAGAGGAAACTATGCAACATGTAGAAGTCTATGCCCTTGGAGGCAAAAAAACAAAACAAAACAAACAAACAAAAAAAACCCAACATCCAAGACGGTTGGTGGACTGAAAATGATCCTTCCTTTCATTAAGCGCCCCCCCTGCATATACATCACTTTTCTAATACTGCTTGCTGTAATCTATAGAAAAGCATTATATATAAAAAACAATATTGAAAGGAACAGTTTAAAATCCTATCTTTAAGCTTCAAAGCAAATATATGTATGGGAAAAGTGAAATATCTGACAAATTAATTTATTAAACAGACATTCAAAAAAGGGTTATATCCTGCTATTAAATGGGAAGACAGCTGTAACTCATGGTCTCAGTGGGGTAACAAGCAGTTTAAATCACAGAAGGTGTCATAATTAATAGGAAATGCTTCAAAGGCTTTACCATATCAGGAAAGAATTGTGAAGATTCCTTTCAGGTATATAAATTTGTTTGAATTTTTCCTTCTTCTTAATCATCGGTGTATATGTGTGTGTGCGCGCGCTATGGGCCAAAAGACAGTTAGCATATGTTTTAAATAATACATGAAAGACAGAGATAAGTATTTTTGAAGACATGATACCACAACGAGCGTATGTGTGCTAGGGAGGAGCAAGCCAAATTATTACAAGAAACAAATACTGCTGATTGTTCAAATTCAGGAGCTGAAATTTGTTCAGTTGTGACATTTATAGTAAGAATTAACTACAGAATGGGTATGAACAAACCATTTGGACAATTAATTTCCCACCACACTGCTGGGAAAGAGTTTTAATGACAAATCTGGATATAAACATGGATCTGAAAAATTAATCTAAACAAAAGAGACTAGGGGAGTTCCTAAGAAATTTAGAAGAAATCATTCTAAAAATATTAGAATGTGTAAAGTTACAGAAGTAGAAGGCAGCAGTAATGTGGCAGGTCTCCTAATGTAACAGTTTATGCAGCTTCTTACAAATGTGACAGTTGAGAGCCATTCTATTTAGTGTTTTGTGTGGCCCTCTTATGAAGGGAGACGTAGAGCCTGTTATTATATTAGTCCTTGGTGATGAAGGTGAGGAAGTTGGTTCAGTTAAGCAGGCAATTTGTTCATCAGTTAAGTAGCATGCAACTTATTCTAAACTGCGTTACACTCTCTTGGAAAGAACAGGTTTGTAATCTGTGTAATCACAGGCAAAGCTCTCTTTCTTAAGGCCTGAGTGGCTTCAGTGGCAAGGTGCCTTTTAGACATTTTGGATGATACACCTATTGCAACCCAACCTAGACAGAGATAACCTGTCTGAGTTACTATACATTGGTAACTTTATACATGGATTATCATAATGTTTTACTTGCAGAGTTACCTTTGAAGACAGTCCACAAACTTCAGTCAGGCTGCTTGCTGAAACTGGCCATTTCAAACATTACTTCCGTGTTGTGTCACCCTACACTGGTTTCTGTTCAGTCCCTGAAAGAATGCCTTATCCAATGCTCCTTTTTTAAAATATATATTTTATTTTGTTGAAAGAATATACTGTTTATACTAAATGTCAAACATTCAGCATCAAGAAACTAAACCACAAATAGGAATAGGAGCAAAGTTTGCTATTAGTTATTTTAAAGTTCTCATGGAGACACCATCCTCTGTATGTCATAGTTCCAATTGACCAGAATTATCCAAAAGGATTATTCCATGTACTACCATGTATTTGGGGCACTCCTCCAATCTTCTATCTTTTTCTGTTGGATAAGACAGATTGGATCCAAAGCACTTCACAGATCTCTTATGCTTATCTTGTGTCTCAGTTTCTCCATCAATGCGAAATATCCCACATCTTTATGGCAGATTGATAAGATTGTCTTCCAAGACTCTTCTCAGGGTGTCTACTGACCATAATGGTGTCATGGCTGAATACCAGGGAAAGTCTTCAATGTAGCTGCCTTACTTAACAGAACACCCTCATCCGAATGACCAATCTGGTGTCCTCATTAGACACAAAGCTAACACCTTCATCTACTAGTAGGTATTTAATCTTTAATTTGCTGACTTCAGTTCTACTGCTGTTTTTTTTAGTAACTTGATATTTTAATTCTAAAATCAACTGTATTATTGTTTTGGTTGTTGTGGGGTTTTATAATTATAAACTGTCCCAAGGGCACCTGCTTGTTGGGCAGCATATATATAAAAATGATATTTTAAATAAAATTAAACTCTATCTTGTACTTGTGCTACTGGCCTACACATGGAAATTGCAAGAAACTAGAAACTCAAGAATAGCTTACTCAGTCCATTAACAGGTATGCACAAATTGGGTACTGGCAGAAAACTGACATGAATTATCCAAAGGAATGGCCATGCCATGCCTAAGTTTTGCTACATCTGTAACAGCAGCCAGCAGGGATGTCATTCCTTCTGTAACACCTCCATCTGATGGACTACTATAGGCAGGCACACCAGGTTAATATTGTCAGGGCTGAATACAGCTACCGTTTATATTGCAAATCATTAGAAAACTGCTCTCTTGGTTTACTTCATTTTTTTTAATTTGTAGTTTGTAGTATGATCACACAGTTTTCAACAGTGTTTTCCAAAAAATCTAAAAGAGAGAAAAGGACTACTAATTTGCTATGCATAAAATATAGTTTTAGCACACAATCATTCTTAACACTACTCAGATAAATACAGCAATGGCCAAACATTGGTAAAGAGTGACAATGGACCCAATACTGAGACATACATGAAGTACTCAAAACTCAGTCTAAGCCTCTAACTTTATTGATTCCAGTACTGAGAGTGCATCTTTATATTCTTCAGCTTCTTCCATTTCTTTTTCATTTTCCTGAAATTAAACAAATTAAAAAAGGACTTCACTATTTTAATACCACGAGGCTTGACCTTTGCCCCTGAAAATCACTAAACATATAACCATCATATTGTAAACAGTCAACCTTTCTGAAGTGATACTTGGATTTACATCACACCAATTGGTTAAATTAAGGAGGCCTTTTCACTTCAGTGTCAAAGCATTTAATTTTCTAAAATCACGTTTATGAAGAACTCTGCTTTGAAATGAAATTGTGTGAACATTTTGTCTGTAATTTCTTGTGCTACAAGGAATACTTTGATGAAAAAACACTGGATGCAAAATAGTTGCAAGGAACAACAGAAAGCTGAGAACTGAAATTCCATTTTTAACTGAACACATTTGTTGATCATTTCCTGTTTTGCAGTGGTTCCACTGATTATTGTTTGGCTGTTGGTCTATGTTACCCCACAGAAGTCTACTTTACCCTCTCTCATGCTGTTTATCATCTACAATCATGGATGCAAAATGTGCACGATGGGATACATGCAGCCCCTAGCAGTCTACATGTACCCCGCAACATACCTAAATCACTGAGCTATCCAGCCAGTTCAACATACCTATACAGATCCTTAAATATATATTGTATATATATATTTGAGGATCTGTGTAGGTATGTTGAGCTGGCTGGATAGCTCAGTGGTTCAGATATAGTAGGGGTTACCTTCAGATTTGCTAGAGGCTAAATATATATATACAGTATATATATTTGATGATGTGGTTAACTGTTGAAAGATGATCTTTGCGACTTGGTTATTTCTGCACATGCTAATTTGCGGCATCCAACCCTGATATGATAAACTGTTTCTTTAAGATTCATAAGCCCTACATACTTCACTTATACCTTGCTTCATAATTAATTTTGGACAATATCTTGTTCAAATAACTTGCTCCTAGACTGCACACATGAATCCGTCAGTTTCAGTCTGAAGGTGGCATATCAGGTAACTGGGTACATTCCTGTCCTGTGAAACTTCCATTAATGCAGGTTGGTTCTCATTTACGAGTTGCAATACTGTTTGTCCTTTATCATTTTCTACTATCATCTGATGAAGCAGAACTATGCTCCCATGGAAATAATTTCCAAGTTTGACTATTTGAGCCATACAGAGATTAATTAGCAAATAAAGGCGCTCTATACGTCTTTGGATGATAGAACTGGTGTTTTGTCAGGAAGACTTGTGTTTTCCTATTTAAACCATCATGATCACTGTACTTCCAGTCAACAATTCCAAAAGAATGCTATTCTAAAAGAATATGTTAATACTGGAGTTGCCAAGCTATTAATAGCAATTTTTCCTTGAATATCAAGTTATGTTTTGAATACTGTTTTCACTCTATCAAAGTATTTGTTCCTGAATACCAATTTAAGTTCCTTATGGTTTATATACACATTTTTGTAAATGCCTAGATATCTATAGGTTTTCTGGTCCACTAAGCATTAAATAAACTGTTTATTGATAAGCTCATAATTGCTGCCCTCTAAGAATTTTTCTCGTTTGATGTGGATAACAGCACATTTATCAACACCAAAATTATTATTATTTATCAACATAATTTCCTCATTTTGTTCAGCACACAGAGGGTAACTATAAACCTATACGTATCTCTAAACTACAATTTATGCTCATCTACATTTCATGCTAATTGGAGTCTGAATCTATAATTCTGGATGATGGGAGGACTGCTACAGAAGGGAAGATGTGTACTATCCCATAATAAGGTGAAGTGACTGCTTAAGTGTTATTTGTTACAGTTTATCCCACCCATTCTTAGGATGGTATACACAGTTTTCTTCCCACTCCAAGTTCATCCTCACAACAATATGGTGATATAGGCTGACGAGAAATGTGATTAATTCAAAGCTTTAAAGCCAAAATGTATTAATCAACTGTGCGGGAGAGGCAATTTTTAATGCATGATTGAAAATTAAGGACATGCTTTGGCCAGAAACCATTTGTTTGGATATATTACTATCAGATAGTTTTTTAAAATTGCCTTTCCTTCTAATGATGAGAGGCAGCTTAATTTTTTAAAAAACTTCCAACTTCCTCCAGAACTGTAGAGATATCAACACTGAGATTTGGGTAATAAAGAGTTGCATATAGGATTAATTAAAGTTGCAGCTTGATAAAACTACTAAATAAAATTCATTTGACAACCCCACAGAAATTATTTTTTCCCATACTTACTAATAGCTGAGCAAGATCTGCACGTGCAGCTTCTAATCTGCGTTGGCAATCTGGAATCATCATTCGTGATTCTTGCAAGACTTCGGTCTGCAAAATGGAAGGTCATGAAGTACATAAACCACTCATGTTAAAACAGAACTTTACGATTTTGTGCTAGCTGCTTAAAATTACTCGCACAGAGCGAAATGTAGACTTAGCTATACACAGAATATAATACTGCATTAGAGAAGCAGAACCAGAGAATTCTTTTTTATAAGGAAAACAAGAAGTGTTAAAAAGCATTCCATGAAATATTTGCTTTTTTAAAAAAAACTATTTAATATAAACTATTTCCCCTGCTGTCACAGCTTCGTCCAAAATGGGATCAGCTGGTTATATAAATATCACCTGCTCCTTTTGGGTAATAAATAAAAACAGTGTTCAGATAATACCACACAGAGATAATTACTGCATGAAAAAAGTTATTGAGTTATTGATCACATTGTATGCTCACTGCAGGAGGTTCTGACTAAGAGAAAAAGGTAAAGAGAAATGAAAAGCAAAGACCAGCAGGGTCGTATTTTTGATGCTTATCATGCATAAAAAGTTATTACTCATCCTTGGGCTTCATTTTAGGAGAGAGATTATTCTCACCATGCTTTTTGAGCAAAATTACCAATGTGGCACCCCACTGAATCTGAACATCTTGCATGCATTTCTAAAAGACAATTTTGTAATTGCACATGAAGTGACCATATTTATTTCATGGGATATTTTAAGCTTCAAATTCATGCACTAAAAAGATGGTGCAAACACTTACTTCTATCATGCATTTATTCCTCTTGGTTAGAAGTGAAAATCAATTAGCAAATCTACTAAGCATCAAGATTCTAATATAAATTATAGTTTTTATGTACTATTAATACAATGCAATAGGAGGCATTATTACAAGTGTGCACAGAGATGACAAGAATGTGGTCCACCTGTGGTTGGGAAGTAGGCAAGTTAAACTTCTGGTGAAGATCAGAAAGACTAGCTGCTTACCTGTAACTGTAGTTCCTGAAGCAGTCATTTGTGATTCACAGAACTGGGTTTGTTCTGCGATTGCATGAAGACCTTTGAAACATTCTAGAGCAGGGGTCTCAAACATGTGGCCCGCCGGACGATAGTTTGTGGCCCCCGCCTTGCCTGCCCCCCCCCTAAGCGCCCACATGTCCTCTGCTGTCAAGAGTCAAAAAAAGCCTCGCCTCGCTCGCCGGCTCTCTCCCAAGACAGTGCTTCTTGCACCCTCCATCCGGAACTGCAGCCTTCCTTCCAGCCAGCCTGCCTATCTGCCGCCTGGCAGGCTGCAGTTCCGGATGGAGGGTGCAAGAGGCGCTGTCTTGCGGGAGAGCTGGCAAGCGAGGCGCGCTGCTGGCCCTTTTCCCCGAGTGCCTGAGCCGCTGCCAAGCGATGCCTGAGAGCGGAGCTCGCTCCCGGCCCGTCCTCAAAGAAGAGCGCCTCCAAGCCGCCAACAGCAGCTGCCGCCGCCGCCGCCTCTTCCAGGGAAGTGGCTCTCTGGCTCTCTTTCTCTCTCGGCACCCCCAGCACCAGCCCGGCCAGCGGCTGCCTCAGCGCCCAGCGGTGTTTCCTCCTCCTCCTCCTCTTCGTCCTGCTTCAGCCGCCTCGGCTCTGGATGCTGCCTGTGCTCACCTTGCAAAGTTCGCTCCTCTGTCATGGTGGGGGTAGCTGCTGCTGCTGAGTGTGCCTTTTTTTGATGGGGGGGCCCTCAGAGGAAGGTTGCCGGACCTCCGTGTGTGTGTGTGTGTTTGTGTGCGTGTGCACCTGTGGGGGCCCCCGCCCTGTTCTGTTTAATTTCGCAGGTACCGGTGGGGGCTTTTCTCCTTTGGCAAGGTGAATTGTGTGAGGGTTTTTTTAACAATTTTATGTCGTGCCCTCCCCCCCCCCCCCGGCTAGGCGGTCACCAGCGCTCCCTCCCTTCTCTGCCCTGCTGCTGCTGCTGGTGGTGGTAGTGAAGAAGGAGCTGGAGGGGGTCATGGCCAGCGACGAGGGCTCGCGTGCCCCTCCTCCTCCTCGGAGCCCCAGCCGGTCTAAGGAAACTCCTGGGCGGCTTCCTCGGGCTCTTGGTCCGCTTGGCGGAAAATCTGATGTGGCCCAGCCTCACCCAGACTCTGCCTCCAGCGGCCCCCAGGTAAATTGAGTTTGAGACCCCTGTTCTAGAGCCTAAAAGTCCACACTCATTCCACTGTGCATGCTCCCCACCCTGTAGCTAACCTTCAGTTCCTCCAGTCTGCTGCTGATAGAAACATGGACTTGAATAGCAGACTGAGGGGAGGATGGGCTAAGAACTACAGCTACAGGTATGCAACATTTGAATCACATATTTGGGTGATTGGTAAACTTGCTTATCAGCTGATGGGATGTCATGACAACACAGAAAAAAATTACTGCTCTGCTGAATGTAGCATCTAGTTTTGCTCTGATGTCCAGTCTGTAATGCTTGACGGATGTCAAGGGCTGTGACCATGTTGCTGTTTTACAAATATCTCTCAATGGAACTACTTTAAGAAATGCTGTTAAAGCAGCAGCTACCAAGTTGAGTGCACTTTTAAAATTGTGGGCAACCGTTTCTTTGCTCTTTGGTAGGCTAGGGTTACAGTATTCACTATCCATTTGGACACATGTTGGGACGTGATCTGTTCACACTTTCTAGGTCCTTGGTAGCTCAAAAATAGTCTAGAAGAATTTCAGAACTGTTTAGCTCCAGAAATGTTAAAGGCCAAACTCTGTGAACATCTAGCATATTTTGCTAATACAGAAATTGGAGATAGAAAGAATGTAGGGAGTACCAGAGGTTGGTTGTGGTGACATTCTGAAATCACCTTAGGTATGAAAGACAAATCAGGAACATTGTCACTTTGTCCATATAGAATTGCAGAAAAGGTGGATTGCACTGAAGAGCACATTGCTCACTAGCTCTCACTGCTGACATGACCACAACTAAGAACATGGTCTTTGTAAATTAATAGGTTGGAAGTTGCCATAGGCTCAAACGGTGGCTTTGTAAGCTGATTAAACACTATAGTAAGAGACCACTGTGGTAATGGTCTAGCATCTGGGTACATGTTTCTCAGACCCTTTAAAATATTTTTTGAGAGTCATACTGTATATCTGAAGAAATGTGATACATCAGAACCATGACCTTGATGTGCTACTACGGCTGATAAGTATACTTCTAATTAGAAGTGGGACATGTCACTTTCTTTCAGGTGTAATAAAGAATGCAAGACATTATACAGTGTGGGAAGAAAGTAAGGCTTGTCTCTTGAGTTAGAGAAGAATATGAATTTTGTCCATTTATATCTGTAGTTCAGCCTAGTGGACAGCTTTCTGATCTCTAGCTAGGATTATCTGTAAGATTCACTGTGATGAATTCTCCATACTGTTAACCTAAGTGAGGCTAGATCTGGGTGACAGATTCTCACTTTGTTTTATCAAATCCAGTCTTATTGGCAGTTGATAAATGTCCACTGCCATCTATCTCAAAGCTGTGAACCAAGCCTGATGTGGTCAACATGGGGCAACTAGTATCACCTTGGCCTTGTCTTGGCGAAGCCTTGCTACTAATCTATGGAGCAGTGGGATCAGAGGAAAGTGGTAGATTAGCTTTTCTGAACAATGTGCCATGAAGATGTCTCTGAGTGAATTCTTTCCCCGGCCTGCCCATGAGCAACACTTTTGCATTTTCTGTTGGATCTGTTTACAATCAGGTCCATTTTTCGTTTGTCCCAGCAGGTGCAAATGTCTGGGAACAGTTCCCATTTGTGATCCTGTGTCTTTTGTCCGCTCAAATAATAGACTATATTGTCCTCTCCTGCCACATGTATTGACACTGGGAAGACACATCAGTCAATGCACCATTCCCACAGTTGGACTGCCAGGAACAGGAGAGACATGGAGTGCATTCCACCCTGCTTGTTTATGTAGTACAGAGTGGTCCTGTTGTCTGTGACCCCTTGTGCTGCTTTGCTGAGATAATCGTTTCGAATGTTTGGAAGGCCTTCCTTACGTTTAGCACCTCAAGTTTGTTTATGTGTAGATGCCTTTCCTGCTCAGATCATAGGGCATGAATTTGATGGTTGCAGCAATGTGCCCCCCTCTGCAACCTATTCAGCTTTCATCCATTATGATTTGGATGCTGAGTTGGAGCTGTTCAAAAGGCCTTTCCATCATAAGACTGGAGATGTCTGTCCACCAAAGTAGTTGATCTGCCATGATTCCTTTACTAGGTCTAAGAGACAAGTGTAGCTCTATTCTTGTTTATTTGATCATACACCAGATCAGATCTGGTCGGTGATGATCACTGAATCTCTAGTTGCAAAGATTTAGCATTCTGAGAATTAAATTAGAGTAACAGTTGATGTCCTCAGAAGGGCAGAGAGGGTTCATGTCCCCCACATCTAATTTGGCGTCATGACTAGGATGGATGGACACTCATCAGACAGACTGTTGTCTGTATCAGAGGCTTGCGACCTAGAGTTGCTACCAACATCCTCTCAATTTTGTTCTACAGAAAGTCGTGAATCTTTATGTGGTGTCCTTGCCAATGATGAAGGTGCAACTGAAGTGGTAAGTACAGGTTTGTCTTTTCCCCCAGTATCATCTACTTTACCCCTTTCTTTTGTCTGAGACCATGGTGGCTCAGAATTGAGGGTGTGTTCCATAGTGGATGGATTTTTTTAGCTTTATCCAATCTCAACGTTGAAGGCTGCTGGTGGTGCCTTTGGTTCTGACAGGTTTCAGGTACTAGTGTCCCTGCAGCTGAATTCTCCCTTGGTTTACGGCTCGTAACTGGTGTCAGTGATGGAGACCGAGAAGCTGAGGAGATGGAGACTGATCTTTGGTCCCAAGAAACTGAAACTTCAAAACTGATGGCTCCCTTTTAGTGTGGAAGACCTGCTCCAATGTGTAGATATGAGAACTGGGGACCTTGAAATCAACCGAGATGGTAAAAGAGGTTACCTACCTGTAACTCTGGTTCTTTGAGTAGTCCTCTGTGAATTCACACTAATGGGTTAATCTGCGCCTGAGCAGAGCAGCCTCCGGAAACTTCCACAGCTTTAAGCACTTAGTGCTGGGACCTCCCCTACACCTGGCTATATAACTCCGCCCCCGGCCCAGTGCTTCAGTTCTTTTTTTGACCGCCGCTGTAGCAGCAGCTTCGTTTGGAACTTCGCAAGTAGAAATGATTCTATTCCTTTCTTTTCCTTTCTTTGACCTCCCTTTGTTCTTTCTTTCAACCCCAAAGTTACCAGCCGCCGCCCCTAGACATGTGGGCAGGCAGTGCCCTGACCGGCAGGATTGCAGGCAGGACGACAAGACTGAGCGGTCTCTTTACTTCTCTGTCGTTGACCAGTCAGTCCGTTTGACTCCTTGTCTTCCCAGCTATGCCACTGTATTCGATGTACCCCCTGTCACAGGCCGTGTTATGGCCGCCTCCACCCCTAACCCCCCCCCAAAAAAACAAGGATGGAGGCCTCTGGCCCGTCCTTGGGGTTGGAGGCCTGAATTCTTTTATTACTCTGCGTAGTTTCCATACGGCTTCCTTGGACTCTGTTATTCACTGGTTACGCCCAGGGGTTTGGTTTATCGTAAGATGCTCACTTTCATGCGGGCATCTGGTTAGACCGTCATCGCTTTCTCAGGGTTTCACTTGGGGGAATCACTGTTTACCCATGGTTGGATAACTGGCTCCTGGTCGCGGGGCCAAGTCACAGGCTGGTAAGCATACGTCCTTGGCACTGTCCCTTTCGTCAGCATAGTGAAGTTGACTTTACCACCTACACACTGTGTAAACTGTGTTAATGTGACTTTGGATGCTCTCTTGAAGCAGGCTTTTTCCCCTGAGATCAAGTCTGTGACAATGTATAATTTGTTATGCTCCCTTTTTCTTCAGGCGCTTGGTTCCCTGCCCTACAGGTCCAGCGACTCCTGGAGCTGATGACATCTACTGCAGCTGTGGGACAGCTTGCTCGACCGAGGATGCGGTCCCTTTAAGCCTGGTTTCTCTCACTCTTTCAGATATCTTGCGACTGCCCATCCATGTTGTTCCAGGTGACTCCGGAACGCGCTGCCCCCACACCCTACAGACAGGGGGACCCTCTGGTCTCTTGACCCAGTTGGTTCGGTCACTGTTGGATACCAGCCCGTCACACTGCGGGGGGGCTTGTCCACACCACCACGTGGCCCTTCGCCGCTGGTTCATGGTAGTAGCCAGCCTGCATATCATTGTGCTGGAGCTCCTGGCACTCACCGATACCTTTTAGGCCTCTGAGTCCCTGCTCCGGGGTCGGGTGGTCCAGGTCGCATTAGGCAATGCCACTGCAGTTTATTATATAAACAAGCAGGGTGGCACTCACTCGTTACGCCTTCTTTTTCACACCATCGACCTTTCGAGATGGTGTTATGCTCGCCACATTTATCGAGTGGCTGTACATTTGGCAGGCGAGAACACTTCCATGGCAGTCCATCTCAGCAGACCACAGTCCTGCTCTCACGAGCAGGCTCTCGACGATACCATCTTTCATTGCCTCTGTCGTTGGTGGGGGACTCCAGGCATGGATGTTTTCGCATCTTGAATGGACAAGATATGGTAAACATATATCATGTTGTAAGTAACAAGATTCCTTCAGTTTGGGTGATCTCATAGCTGAAAACTGATGGTTGCACTTCAGTTCAGGTGACTAAGTCGTAAACCAATGTTTATACTTCAGTTTAGGCGACCATGGAACAAACCGAGAGGACGAGTGATCAGCATGATGAGATGGGCAACGAGATCTCCTAGATTCCGGAGACCTATCAAAGCTCTATGAGGTTGCTTCATTTTAGGTAGTGTGTGCTTTGGTTAGAGAGATTCCAAGTTTCTGTGCCCATGAGGCCAATGTTAGAAGGACCTCGCACTAGCAAGTAAAGAGGCAAGAAACAGTGTGGACCCACTTGTTTATCTCCATGTACCCCGATAGTCATAGAAGGATGCTGATGGGAAATGCCATTACAGCTCAGGATAAAACTGTGGCATAGCATCAAAATAGTATGGTGCAAGATGCCTTGTCTCCTTAGTCAGCCCCCTGAGGATGGCATAGGAATTGGAAGAAGTAGGGCAAGATACCACATGACACAGGGGCAACTTTTCCATTTGTGTTTCTTTTGGGCTTTCCTGAAGTGGTGAAATCTTACTCAGGGTGCTCTCGGTGAGCTCGCTTCACTCTGGTGAGTGGCTAAAAGTGAGTGAAGCTGGGTGGATTTTTAAGATATGACTTCATCTGGAGCAGATCTGAGGCATAGCAAGTGCTTATGACCTTTACTCTTTTTCCAGAGCAGAATGGTGACTAGGTGGAGACTGAAAAGTCTGTGTTTTAAAAACAGGCTTCTGATAGCTCTTAAGTTTCATAGGTTTTTACTTGGTTTCCATCTGCTTTGTCTGACAGTCCGAAATGGTTGATTTCTTTCTTTTTCCTTCAACCGAGGACAACACCGATTTAGGCACTGACACTGACTTTGACATCAAAGATCTGTCCTCGATGTTGGGGCTGAGTTTGCTGTGTAGAGCCTGTGACTTGCAATGGAATATCGGAAGGCTCAGCAGATGAAGACTCCAAATGAATTACCGCCATAAGTACCTGCTTAGATGGAGCTTTATAGATCAAGATTGGCAGAACTGAAGTAGCCTGGCTGGTGATGGTGTTGACTGCTTTTAGAGATTTTTCCTAAAGATAAAATTTCAACCAAGACTGTCTATTCTTTATAGCTGCTTTTGTAAATTTTCTGCAGATTTGGCAACTATGACTCTGGTGCCCCTCACTCAGGCAATAAAGGCACTTAAGAGTGTCTGTTGGTGAGGGGAATCTTATTGGAAGAAGTAATACACTTCTTGAATTGACCTGCTGAGGCCATAAAAAGGCAGGAAGGAAATGAAACAATGACTGACAACTTTTTTAAAAAATTAGGTAAGCAAAGACTCAGGAAGGAGACAAGAGAAGAGAGGACCAATGAAGAGAGGTAAGAACTATAGGTAAAACTATATACAAATGTGAAGGAAAGGTGAAGGCTTAAGAATGCTCCCAAGCTGCTACATCAGTGGTGGCTGAAAGGGAAGTGAGGATTAGCTACATGATGGGGAGCATGCGCAGTGGAGAGTGTGGACTAACAAACTCTTTTAGGCTCAAGAATGTTCCAAAGGTCTTCGTGCAGGTAGAGAACAAACCCAAATGTGTGATTCACAGAGATTACAAAAAAGAACACCTTGAGACAAGACAAATGTATGTTCTGGCTATCAGATACTCTTACTGTGAACTTTTAAAAAATGTTGCTGCTTCTCTCATTTCACAAAGCACTTCATGCACCAAGATCAATTACAGCTCTTTCTCATTAACTACTAGAGCACATTTCTCAAATTATGCCACAGTGGGTTTCCATCTCATGTAACAAGAAAATGCTAAAACCCTGTGTAACTATGGACAATGTACCCTCTAATTTTCAGCCCTGCTGGGCAGGGCTCCGCCTCTCTCGCGCAACTTCACGCGTGTGTGAGTAAGACTCAGCCCCCCTGCACACAGGGTTCTGTCACAACTGGAACCAAAGGAGTAGGATGTGATTGCTGTGTGGAGGAGGAAGACAGCTGCACGGAGGGAGGCAGAGTCACGCGCGCACACGGCTTAAAGGGAACCTTGACTATAGGCAAACTATATATAGCAGAGGAGAAAAATACCTTTTTTACATTACACCCTCCTTCTGTAAAAAGAGATCACCAGAATTTGTAATGTTAAATTTTTCTTCTCCTTTTCTACTGCTCCAAGGCTACTGTAGTATAGTCTCAACCATTCCATCCTGAACACATCTGTAGAAATAGATGCATGGTGCCTTGACCATTTTCACCTCACCAGGAATGTCACCTGTAGTTCAAATGTGTAGGTAACAACTAATTTGCAGTAGCCAACCAGAGTTCATGGCAAAAGTGGAGTTTGAACCTCCCCAGCTGATAGATAATGCCTAGGATGCAGTGGCTTTCAACCTTAAAAGGTGGTATCAAATAAAGGCATGTTTACTATCTGTATTAAGATATTAGATCTGTTTGTTTTTTTAGTTTTAATTATAAAATAAGAGAAAATGGCAAATAGGCCGGAAATATACTGAAGTCATATTCAAACTAGATTTCAGAAGTCTATATATAGACATCAAACATGTTATATATATATTTGTTTAGATGTGTACTGGAGAGCACAGATATTCCAATGATCAGGTGCAATAAATGACTAAACCTTTTAGCCAACAGTATGTATGTATGTATGTCCTGCCTTTCTCCTTAAAAAGAACCCACTCTTTTCTCCTTCCATAGTTAGGTCACCTGAGTCCATGTTGTCAAAGGGGGAAAAAAACTTAACCATGTTTTAAGGGATCATCTTGTCCTAATTGATTACTTGCAATCTAGCAATCTTAGCAAAACAAGGAAATCAAGAAGCTGTTTGGTCAATATGGGAAGTACGGGTTTTTAAATGAATTGTTGTCCTCTATTGTTCTAAAAGTGTTTTAGTATTGATTTTATTACTGTTTTTAATGTAATACTTGTCTAATTGTTTTTTAATATTTGTATACCTACTGTTTTTAGCTTTTAAATATTGTCTTTTTAATGATGTAAACCACTGGTTTTCTTGGTAACAGTGCCTTCTAAATTCCCCTCTCACACTCACTACCATTCGGTGCTGTTCCATTCATGTCCTGCTTAAAAGTAGAAGCACATGGGAATGTGCTACTCAGCTGGACTGTTTGGAATCCAGAAATCAAGACAGAGGTCTGGATCTAGACCTGCCCTCTGCTAAGAAAGGGGCTCCTTCTGTTTGTCAAAGGAACAAAGATCCAGTGAAAGTGACAAGCACTGAGTCCACTGCATCCTCTCTAAGGTTCTATAAAAGCCTTGGGTGTGGGGCAAGAGCTACAATGGGAGAAGGAACTTAGGCAAACGCAGCTTCTACAACCTTTGCTTTCATAAGCTCATTCCACCAGATTCTTGCAGTCCCATTTACATGTCACATCCCAGGCTTTTCTTAAGGGTTTTCTGACCTTTTCAGAAGCAGGAGGAGCTGCAAAGGGGACAAAGGTAGAATTCCCCTTGTAAAAGTGTCCTTGCATTAGTGCACCACTAGATGCAATTTACTGTAATCCACATTTTATGAAAAAGCCCAGGGAAACCCATTTTAATAGGGTTAAACAACACAAATGGCTTCAGACTTAACAGCCTTCCAAGACCACCGAAGTAAAAAATCTCAAGCCACACATATTTTTCTGAAAGAAGTGTCACAGACTTCATCCAAAATTATGCCCAATGAACTTACAATAATGACTTTAAAAGGATAAACTTGCTTCAATATTCTATTTTAATATGTTCTATAAGAATAGTATTTGTACCTGAACATTTGTATTGCTTTCTTATGTGGGAATGCATTTGTGTATGTATGCAATGAAAATTACATCTAATGTAACAAATAAAAGTAAAGAGGAAGTAGCTTTTGACTTTAAATTACGATGGTACCTTGAGTCTTTTAAAACTGCTTTTTACTGGAAGTAATTTTTTTTTAAAAGATATGACTAGTTGGTAAGGCCATCAGGAAGGGCCTCTAGAAATTAATTATGAAAGTGTTCGGCCAATATGTGGCAGCCCTGAAGAAGAAAGATCTTAAGGCCTGCCTGAACACCAAAGCTGAAGGGGCAAAATGAAGGTTGATTGGCAGGCTGTTCCAAAGAACTGAGGACACTGCTGAAAAGGCTCTGCCTCTTGTGTATGCCGACCTTACTAATTTTAATGGCAAGCAATCCCTCCACCCTGGCAGATCTGAGAATATGGATAGGATTTTAAGGGTGAAGGTCACTGGTTCTTCAGACAACCTGATCAAAATATATAATCATATGCACAATAATATGCATGTTATTATGCATCATAAATATGCAGATTGAGCTTACCAATAACAGCTCTTAATATTTCAAGCAGAATTTGAGTTATTGATTTGGGAAGCATGACTAAGTTGCATCTTGCTCATCATAACTAGCTATGAGGAAAAAACTTTACAGTCAGGGAGTATCAAAATTAAATACAACTGCACTAATGCCATAAAAGTATTGGACACTCTACATTAGGCAGATCACCCATCCCCCCCCCCGACTGTCAACAGCCTTTGGGTAGAATTTCCAAATCAAGGCAGACTCACAACAATGGTTTGTAAGAAGAAACCAGTGTTCAAGTGCATGCTTGCTCACCATTTCCACAGTTTCACTGTTTTTTAAATTTTCATACGAATCTGGCAAGGACTGACTTTCATTTCCCCCTTGAGCTAGAGAAAAAAAAATCCATGGTTGCTCTCTGTGGTTATTAGTCAATATGCTAGGGGTGGTATCAGCCAGAAAACCAGCTCCTGCCAGGGTTCATGTCTCACAATAAACAAACCACTGAACAAACTCAACAGTTTGAGTTTGGCTTGCCATGTCATTATAACCAGCCCAATGTATGGACAAACTGTTGTATGTATTTAAAGTTATTCCTGTACACTGCACAGCTTTCTTTATAGGATATTAGATTATTTGATTTTGAAATCCAATAATTTTGGAAGGGGAATCTTGTGATAAATCTTTAGATTAAGGGAAAATGGTACAATCAGAGGAACTTCTTTACCTGCTTTTTAATTGAATAGTCATCTGGATCTTCAGTTTTCATTTTCTCAATCTTTTCTTCTTGTTGTTTTGCTTCTTTTTCATACATAATCTTTTCTTTTGCCAAGCTGTACATAAAAAGTTAGAATTGTGACCATTAGAATACATAAGTTTTCCTAACTGAAAGTTACGCATATGCTAATAAAATAGAGAAATTTATAAATATTGCTGCCATTACACTGTGTACCTCTTACATGTATGCTGCTTACACCACTCAATGTTCACTAGATTTCACTTTTCATCACATACCTTAAAACTATATATAATTGGATCCAAAACTCCGGTTAGACTCAAAGATAGCCTTTGTCTGTGGAAATTTGGATTTTTTTTCACCCTTTAGAAAACTTACCCCTTTCCTCATACGATTATCACAAACGATATTTGAATAATTCCTCAGTTTTAGAAAAAGTTTACCAAACAACATGGGAGTCTATCTGAAAAAGGAAACAGGAACTTGAAAAAGGAAACTCAAGGAACCTGAATCCTAGCTATCATTTTCCCAAGTAATGTTTCTCACTCCAACTGAAGTCCAAAACAGAGAGAATTAGAATGCCTAGACTGGATTCAAGTATCTAACTCATTGATAATTATCAAGTTGTACAATTTAGGGAAAAGACCACAGCTGGTGCACAGCCTTCTTTGGTTGCACAGTCTTGGTGCTTCAAACTCACTGCTAAATCTGGTTGCCCAGATGACCAGAAATGTAATTCATTCTTCCAACTCTTTAGGATGGCATGGGCTACATAAAAATACTTTGTCCAGCAAATTCTGTGTGAACATCTAACAGCTTGATTGTTAAAACCATGATTTTAAAAAACACCACCCAGAAAAAATGAGCCATAAACACCTTATTGTCAAAACTAAAAGCTCAATTGTCACAGACTCAAGAGTTACCTAGATCAGCATATTTTAAACTTTTCTCAGTGTTTCACCCATATTTTAAACCACAAGATGAGACACTAAGAATGGGGACAAGAATGCTGCCTCAATTTTAATTATTAAATTAAAAGCCAGAGATAAAATTATGATCTGAACCATGGCACCAGAATTTTGTTTTAACTCTGCACTATCCCAAGAAATCTTACTGCATTTCCCCCAGAAAATCCTGAAAGTTCTCTTTTAATCTCTTCAATACTCACATTCTACTCTTGCAGAGCCATGCTCGCTCCAATGCACTGGATCTAGATATGGGGACTATATGGGCAGGTATAGCTCTTCTGTTTCCCCAATTGGTCAATTAAGTAGAACAACTAATTAAGCAGAAAAGCAAATTTCTTTGCTCTCTCCTAAAGACATGCCATTTTTCCCCTATCTTTTATGACATTTTTGCTGATCTTGGACTATTTTGAACCTACCTCCCTGCTTTCTTTTGAAGACCTATATTCTTAAAGACTAAGAGTATTTTAGATAGCCTTCCTTCTGGCCCATTACGAGCGGTGTGTTACCATTTTGAAAACTGTTTGTGAAAAGCATTTCTCGTCTTGGTACCATAAGAAGAAATGTGCTCATTAAATACAAACATGCTTACTAAAATTGATCTGCTTCCTTTCACTCACATTTATTAATCCTTACCCCCTTGATTTCAAGTTTTCTCCTCCTGCACTTCAATTGAAAGCCTGAACACTTGGTTCCACACTACCACTGCCAACCAATTCTTTCATCTGCAATATCACCACCTCCAAACTGCCAAGCAAACCAAAATGTTGTCTTATCCTCTTTAATCCTCCCTTCTCTTTCCCATAAGTGGGCAAAAATATATATATTCCTGTTAAGCAAGTTATTCAGCATATGTATGTCCTTGCCTACATGTTGTTTATTTGCATTTGTAGAACCACTAATATCCATCATGATCTTATGTTCCTGTTAACACTAAAAATGGAGGTTCTTGTTTAAATGCTTTCAAAATAAACTGCTTGACCAGTGAAAAACCACTTGAATAAAATAAACCATTAAACTGTTTTTATACTGAATAGATGGTACATCCTTCTTTCAAATATTGTGTGTCTGACTTCTTAAGCTCCCTAATATCAACATCCCTATTTTCAAATGATACAAAAAAGCTTATTGTTGAAACATTAATTCTATATATTTAGAGTGCACATACGACATACATGACAGTTGGTACTGTGTGCACAGAGCTATGAACAGCTGTGTTACCATCATTTAATGGTATCTGCATGAAAATATTTGTGTAAAAATATATTAAGAGAACACTACTTCTACTTAAAAACTTTATTTATCAAGCAGTATTTTTCTGTGTTGGTTCTGGAGTTGTATGGCTTGTTTTATCTCTCTCTCTCTCTCTCTTTTCTAAAAAGGAGCCAAGATACAATATTAAACAATATTTTAAAAGAAATATTATTGAATAATATTTAAAATTAAACAATATTCTATAGAAATATTATTTTTAGGAGAAAGGCGGCTTATAAATATTTTAAACAAATAAATCATTTTAAGTTGAAAAAGTGTATAGCTTTCTTTTATGGAAGCACATATGTGCATGCCGACTGTTGAAAGGCTA
>JBAJHW010000002.1:35722721-35782721 GCA_037013535.1 Intellagama lesueurii | reverse complement strand
AGGACATGGCTTTTTTGGTGATGGCACGAGGCTATCAAACTATTAAACCATCTTGCGACTCCTTGCTGGGGTCCTGACATCAAAGAAAACAACATTTTCTCTATTATGTTCTTGGCAAAATTATTTCATTCATATTTTCAGCCCATTTGTTATATTGCTCATCTGCTGTTCTGATTGTTGCTTCAACATTAAATTATTAATGTATTCTTCAAGCTCCAAGCCTCCATATTTAACATAAATGGAATGTAAGATCCTTTAAATTCCCTACTCATGACCTTGGTAGGGTGAACACCTTTTTATTTAAAAAAACCTCTGACACCAAGAACTAAATGAATGAGGATGTATGATACTCCATTCCAAGGGTTAGAATACTTTGAAACAGAAAATCTAAAGTGCCAGTGAACACACTTATGTCAACAACTAGTCCACAAACTGTGGTGTTTGGTGTCATTTACCATCCCCTTCTGTAGGTAGACACTGAACTGTCCAAGAAGTGGCCTACAGAGACACTCAGGCTCAGCTACCAACTGGCAACATGGGCCACATATACCAAGGCAGTTTAGTATCACTGAATATACCCTACAAAATACTTCTAGTTAGCACAACTGTTATCTTATGAGGTGGAGCTGTATGGCATGCATAGTCATCAGTCTATCACAATGGTGTGGCTAATAGGAAGTCCTAGAAACCTAGAAAGTTTGACCAAACTCTGGGAGGTTTGACCAAACTCCGGGAGGCAGTGGAAGACAGGAGGGCCTGGCATGCTCTGGTCCATGGGGTCACGAAGAGTCGGACACGACTTAACGACTAAACAACAAACAACAACAACAAGAAACCTGCACCACCATTAGTGATTGCATACCTTTATTTCACATTTCTGCTTGAACTCAATGCTCACTGCTTGAGAAAAAGAGAGAGAGATCTCCATTTCCACAGAACTGGGGAGCAAAGAACTCTCATTCTTGCCACTGCTACTGGAGGACTATATTGTGCAAATGAAGCCACCATTTGCCACTTGCACAAGGAGGACATTTTGGCTTGATAGAGTATTTGACCATGGTCACATTAAAAAGCTGTCAACTGAAGGGTCAATTGTTATATTCCACACCTATAAAACTCTCATACAGCAACAAATAATCTTGATAATATTAGATAACGTTATAAACAAGCCTAAGGCAAAAATCCTGTATTATTTCACTTCATTCAAAAAGCAGTTTGTGGTGATTGGTAGGAGCAATCAGAATAGAGAAGTGGAATATTAAATAGTTGTTTGGATATTCAGAATATAGTGTTCATCTATCTGGCACAATCATTCTATAAATCCCAATTATAAACCAATGAAGTCATACTTCAAGTCTCAACATAGCTAACTTACTCACTCTGGTAGTGGAGCAGCTCATCAAACTGATGAGTCAAAACTATACACATAGGCGTATAAATGTGGAAATGTGAAAACCACATACCTTTTATTGCATTGGTAACAGTTATCTGAATTTTGGCTATCAGACACAATTTCAACTTCTCATTTTTCTTCCAAAGCTTCTTTCTTGCTTACCACTGTTGCTAATTTTTTGTTATTAGTTCTGTCTATTGTCAACTTTTTAAAATGTTCTAATCTATCTTCCGTACTCCTGTGTTTTTCTTTTACCAATGTTATTTCTCTCTGTTTTATTTTCTCCTATAACCAGCCAGTTACTGTACTAAGTATGGTCAAAGATTCAAATAAACTGAATCTGTCTATACAGAGTTCTAACTCCTATCCTCTGAAGATGCCAGCCACAGAGACTGGTGAAATGTTAGGAAGAAAAACCTTCAGAACATGGTCAAACAGCCTGAAAAACCTACAACAACCATTCAAATATAACTTTAAATACAATCCTATACACATTAACTTTGAAGGCAATGGGGCTTATTCTCTAGAACAATGGCCTTAAAAGACTGGATGTGAAATAAAATGTGTAATCTTCTCTTGAACACATTTACACACATTAGACAGTAAAAAAACACATGCTAGCTATATTTCTGTTCCCAACTCCTTTGTTAGATAGTTTAAAAACACTGGCTATGATCTTGAGATGTGGGCAAAGAGATGGCTCTTACTTCACATTTTGAATTTCAGCAAACTCCCCCCTCAGCTTAAAATGTTGATGCTGCAGTTCTAAGGTAATTTAACTTTTATTTAACAATTCTAAGAATGCAATGGATGGGGCTTACCCAGATTAGAGCTAATAACTACTTTAGAACACAATACAGCAGCAGTAGATATTACTAATACATTTACTCTGAATTAGAGGTATTCAAACCACTTTACACAATCACTACACCAAAAGCCAGATACTCCTAGTCCTGCTGTTTAGATTCTGATATAATAGGGAAAACTATGATTATGAATAGAAAAGTGGGGGGGGGGGGGGACAGAATCAGAAAATACAAGTTGGATGTACTCACAATGACTGAACTCTGGTTTGATTAAACTGAGCCATGGATGTATGAATATGATAGAAAACATGCATAGCTGATTCCCATTATTCTTATACTTCTTTAGATGGGAAACAACTGCAAGGGTAAGACACACATGCAACTACAAAGAGCCAACAGAATAAAAAGTACAGGCCTGACTGCACACATACTGATATTAGTCACCTGCGGCAAGCTACAGCCTGCAAGAACAAACTTTTTCCCAGTTTATAAAACCTTCCTTGTTTTTCCTCATGCAGTAAAGCTCCACTCACTACACCTGTGTTGACAAAAGGAAACCCTTCCTGACTAGTTCTGGGCTGTGAAAGAGATCATTCCCTTAGCTGCACTGAACTTCAGAAGGCCCAGCTGAACATCCCTTTGTTGTTGTTTAGTCGTTAAATCGTGTCTGACTCTTCGTGACCCCATGGACCAGAGCATGCCAGGCCCTCCTGTCTTCCACTGCCTCCCGGAGTTTGGTCAAAACATCCCTACTCCACCCTAAGTTTGAAAAGAAAGTTGGACTAGCTTGTTTGGTAACAGGCAAATGAGACACTCAAAAGCACCCCAGCTGGCCACTACCAAAAATTAACTCCAGCCTTTCCCTCTGGTTCTAGACAGGAAAGTTAGGCTGGCTATTTGCACAATGTGCAAAGCGCAGTGTCTGCACAGCCTCTTCCTCTGGATTTGGAGGGGAAGCTGGGTCACAGAAGTCATTAACTGTAATTCTGTAAACTCTTATCTAGTCCTAGGTAAGACCCACTGAGCACCATGGGATGGTTCTGAATAGGAAAGGCAATGTTCAAGTGGCAACAAGTTCTTAGTGGATATCACAGTCAAGTCAGGGGAACCTAATCACTGCTATAACTGTTAATCACTGCTGGAGACTATCCATGTGGCCATTTACAAGCTTAAACTAAAATGAAATTGCTCATGTCCTACTACAAGCGTTATGTGTCAATTCTCACCAACTTTACCCAGACACACAATTTAAATCACTATTCAGAAAATTTGAATAGTGCGAAGAAATGCATTCTTGCTTGTTACAACCTTATTAGGTATTTTTCACAGTCTCCTTGTCCAAATTGACTTCACTTCCATTAATCCTTTGTTCACTGATACTTCCAATGGAAGTGGAGACGGAGTCAAGCTGGACAAGAAGACTTTGAAAAATATATATCGTTAAAGCAAGCAAATGTCCACTTTTGGGAGAATGTGGTTGGGAATCACATAATTAGGTCGAAAGCCATCCTGTCCCCTGTTCATAACTCAAAGTTGCAGAGAGATAATTACACAGGGATTTTTAAAAAGCATTTTGAGAATCTTTTAAAATGTGATGTAAACTAAAAATTCCATTTAGATAAAGATTTGCTTTTGTTGTTGTTGTTTAGTCGTTAAGTCGTGTCCGACTCTTTGTGACCCCATGGACCAAAGCACGCCAGGCCCTCCTGTCTTCCACTGCCTCCTGGAGTTTAAATATTTGCTATTTAATGTCAAAAACACATATTGTAATCTACTTTGTGGCTCCAGGTATCTCTTTTTAACATTTCAACATACTTGCTGTAACTCAGGACACTGAGTGTGCCTCCAGAAACCTGCTCCCCTGCCCATCAATTTACTGTGACTGGTAGGTATAACAACAGAATGCTTGTAAACATATAAACCACCTTCACAGGAAAAAGTTGAATTTTGGTTTCATCCTGGTTAGACTCTGATTCTTGTACAGGATAACAGGATGCAAAATGCAAAAAGATGAGAACCACTGATCTAGGCAAGGTCTGTCTCCTGAACAGCCCACATTACACAAGAAATATTTATTTTAATTTTTTTATTATAAGCATTTATTATTAAAGGCATTAACATGATAGGCATTTTATATAGTCTTTCAATCAAATTCCTAAGGTGGCTTATAGAGAAAGAAGGCATGCATCTGGCTTCAAACTGCTCCCAGCCTTCCCACAGCATTATCCTAGAATGTAATATCACTACAAGAAAATCTGTCAAGAAAAGCTGATGGATCTCTAACCAAATCACTATACCTACTCTTTCCAGTCAAACTGAATTATTTAGTGGGAGGCCTTATGGAGCTGGCCTGACAGGACACACAAACTACCCACATCAATATACCACATACCTAGTATCATTACCACAAAGAATAAGAAACAAAACAATACTGCATATCACTTTACAACAGCACAAATCAACTGATTTATACTTTTCTTACCTTTAGAACTTATATATCACAAGTTTGTTGTATTCTTGTGTTTGTTTCTAGCTGCTTGTAAACATTATGTACATATTGTAAGAATGGCACCAATGATAGCTCCATTATTTTACTTTTACCTCAATTTTATCTTCTTAACTTATTAAGTCATATCATGTTTGTCCCTCTTCCCATATCCTGTCATTAGGGTCAAAGTACCTGTTTTGATAGGACAAACATCCTGAATACGCCACAATCAACTGCTGGAAAAGTATAAAGAGAAATGTCATCTGGCACAAAATCTAACCCCTCTCCTCTCCCATATCAACAAGACTATACAAACTTATTCCATCACAACTGGGTTGTTGTGCACTTCATTCCCAAAATGGAGGAAGGCCAGCCTCTACACGATTCAATTATACTAAGGTTTAATTAGAGATTTATAACAGATTCATATAGTACCTATAGCCACATTTTCAGTTTAGTTAAATAGGGATTGTAATTATGGTAATCTACATAAGGTAAAGGTAAAGGTAAAGGTTCCCCTTGACAATTTTTGTCCAGTCGTGTTCGACTCTAGGGGGCGGTGCTCATCCCCGTTTCCAAGCCATAGAGCCAGCGTTTGTCCGAAGACAATCTTCCGTGGTCACATGGCCAGTGCGACTTAGACACGGAACGCTGTTACCTTCCCACCGAGGTGGTCCCTATTTATCTACTCGCATTTGCATGCTTTCGAACCGAATCTACATAGCTAATCCAAACTAGGTTTTAGCACAGCAAAACTGTAAGAGAAATTCTCAGTAATCTTCCCATTATATATTTAGAAGGTTTTGTGTAGGACTGGGTTCTGAATCTATTTGTGTAACTGCATTAGCACAAGGTTAGTTGCACTATTGGAAATGAACTTCCCAAATTAATGCAAGGGAGGAATCGAGCATAGTTCTTTTCACTGTGCAACTAGTTGTGCATAATAGAGTATACACAGTCTTTTATGCTACCACTTAGGGTAGATCTAATACAAATCAAATTTATTTAAATCATAATTTAAATTTTAAAAATCAGATTGAAAAAGAGAGGTTACTTACCTGTAACTCTGGTTCTTCGAGTGGTCATCTGTGAATTCACACTAATGGGTTTTATCTGCGCCTGCGCAGAGGTCTCCAGAATATTCCAAAGCTTTATGCTACGTTCGTGAAGGACTGCCCCCCTAGCCCATGAGGTCCGCCCGCCCTCACAGTTACCTCAGTTCCCAACATAGCCCGCCGCTGCATCAAAGGATACAGGAGTGACGGACAGAGGGGAGGACGGGCGGGAAGTGTGAATTCACAGATGACCACTCGAAGAACCAGAGTTACAGGTAAGTAACCTCTCTTTCTTCTTCGTGGTCTCTGTGAATGCACACTAATGAGTGACTAACAAGCTTACCTTGCAGGTGGAGGGACATCACGGAAGGACTAGAAAAAGACAGGTCTCCCGGAGGCAGCATCTACTTTGGCTCTTGCGTCCACCCTGTAATGGGAGGCAAACATTGAATGTGTTGCCAAAGTAGCAGTTTGCAAATGTCCATCAATGGGACTCCGCGGAAGGACGCTGCAGAGGAGGCTGTCATCCTCGCCGAATGAGCCTTAATACCTTAAGGTAAAGGTTGCTTGGCGAGTTGTTACTTCAATTGTATAGTGTAGATAATGCATCGGGATATTGTCGGCGAGGATATCCGAGTAACCCCTTGCGGGTGGTACGTTGACATGAACAGTCTTTAGACTCTGTGAATGGGGCCATCTAGTAGGTATAGAAGGCCTGGGCCCTTCGGTGTCTAATGCATGTGGTGATCTGTCTAGATCAGCAGTAGGGTACAGAAGAAAGGTCGGTAGATTTATTGTTTTGAGAGAGGAGATGTGTTCCATTGTGGTAACTGGAAGCTTGAAGGGAGGACAAACGGTCGGTGTAACACATTTGACAGAGACCACCGAGGAATAGGTGGGGTTGGCAACAGTCGAGTATTGGTCACTCTTGAAGGAACGGTTTATGGTTGGATGTTTGAAATCCTTGCAGCATTTGGATCCGGTGATTGGTCTGCTATAAAAGCTGAAGTGCAATTTTTGAGCGTAGAGAGTGATAGTTGTTTGCCGACAGATAAGAGAGGAATTGTAGACCGATGTCTGAGGTAGAGATAATTATCCATTTCTGTGAATAAAGTTTGATTGTGGGGGTTTTCCCGACATGGACCAAGATATCATTCATCGAGGGAGGATTCTGAGAGTGTAAGGTGGAGGATGTATAGATCCTGCTGGTGAGCTCTGTCATGATGTAGAGTGAGAGGGTGGGTTATGGGAGGTAGGCGGAAATAGTTGTTGGTAATGGTTTGTAATATAGTGAGCCAGAGTTGTTTGGCTACCGTAGAACGGTGAGTATTGTCTTGGTAACATCTTTCGTGATTTTGACTATTGTCTTTAGATGGAGAATGATAGGCAGGAATAGATATATGAGGTGAAAGTTAAATCTGTCATGAGGGCGTCCTGTAGGGGTCCGTGGCCCATGTCCACTGTTGAGTGACAGAGGTTGCCTTGGCATATTGGTGTGTTGCAGAGGTATCGATGTGAGGGAATTCCAGATCTTGCACGGTAAAGGGGAAATTGTATGGTCTAGTGACCGGTGTTGTGGGTATTCATTATGCTGGGTACGCTTGCTCCTTGATTGTCTTTTGTGAGGATATATAATGCCATGGGGAATATATGGCGTTCGATGCACCATTGGGAAATTAGGTGCAGTGATGTTGTCCATTGTGACCCGGGCGACCTTGCCTCGGATGAGAGATTTGAACAGTATGAACGCGTGGAAGCAGTTAGGCGTTCGTTGTTTATATGTAGGTGTTGTGTGGCGTTTTTCGGTAACGCATTCTCTTGGATTTCCGCACTTCACATCATGTCTGGTGGTGTTGTCATGTGTAGTGTTCTGTATAAGCAATTTTAAGGGAACAAAAGTTGTCCCCTGAGGAGGTTGTATTGTGTGTTCCAGCAAAATAGCTGAGATGGCTGTTTTTTTTTTTTTTTTACTGTGTTGACTTTCAGACCTAGATCCGGAAGGAGAGGAAGGATTGTTTGGATGTTCTGTGACCTCCTTGGATTAAGGTTGGGAGGCCATGAACCGATGTTCCATGTAGGTAAGCCAGCATAGGTACCATGCCTTTTGTGAACACTTATGGCGGTGCACGGAGATTGAAGGAAAGACCCTTGATATCGTAAGCCTGATTGTGGGATTTTCGATGAATGTGATGTACAGTGATGTGACAACATGCATGGATTAAATCGATGGTGGTGAGTCCATTGCTTTTCTTTTTTAAGAAGTGATAAAGTCCATTCAAGTGTTCCTTGCGAAAATTCCTTTGTATGATGTACTAGCTTAGTTTTCTAGGTTGAGGATGAATTTAAATCCTCCATCTCTATTCAGAGTCCTGAAGTGTTGAAAAGGAAAATTTTAGATGGCTAAAGGGGTATTGACGAGAAATATGGCGTCCCTTGAGGGAAGGGGACTTAATTCCTGCTTGAGGATTCGGATGGTAGTGTTGAAACGAATTTAAGGGGAGATAGGTGAGTAAAAAAAAAAATTTTTTTTTCAGGGAGTCTATAGCCATGATGGTAAGTATCTACGAACTAGTGGTGATGACGGACTATACTGGTGAGTTGAGAGATAAGTGGTTGTTTGAAAGAGAAGATGTTTTGTGCGGATCTGGGGCTTGAGAAATCAAAGGTCATGCTTTTGCTTTTTTTCCGAGTGTTGTTATGTGCGTGATCGTTGAGGTATCTGTCTTGACTGAAATGCTGAAGTTGATTGGTTTGAGTATTTATTTTTATCATATTATGTTCTAGGTTGTTGATAATTGTATGGCTGGCGCCACTGTGGTCGCTGAGGCTTGTAATAGGATTGTTGATAGTTAAATGACCGAGCTGTTTTCTTTAGTTTTTGTAGGTTCTCCAATATCTCGTCAGTCTTCTGATCGAAAAGACCGGAACCATCAAAGGGTAAGTCCTCTATTCTCATTTTGATATCATCTGGGATATGTGTTGATCTTAACCATGCATATCTGCGCAATGCCACTGCAGAAACCAGCTGTCGTGATGATGCATCTATGATGTGCCTAGCTGTAATTCTTTCTTGACGTGCGAGGCCCATGGCCTCCTGGTGAAATGCAAGGCCGCGTGCTTTGTACTCTCCCGCAGCAGTTTGGAGAGATGGGAGTGCTTTATTCCACAAATAGCAGTGGTATGCTCCCATTGCTGCGATGTAGTTGGCAGCTCAGAGAACGAACGAGGCTAAGGAATAGGCCCTGGGATCTGCTATGTCAAGTTTTCTGCCTTCTTTGTTGTTAGGGGTTGTGGTGGAGCGATTGTGTGTCCTATTTTGTGACGCGTCAACGATCAGTGAGTTTGAAGGCGGATGTTCAAACAAGAATGTGGTATTGTTTCTTGGTCGATGACCGAGTGCAAAGAGTCAGAGGAATGAGATGACTGGGTGGGAGAGGTAGGGTAATGTTGAGTAGGAGCTGTTTCCGAATGAGTATGCTGGAGTTTAGATGGAGTCGTTTGATTCAGTATCACAGACGTGCGATCTCTGGTATGCCCTTTCTGTGGGGGCTTGGTACCGGTAGCCACCATCTGATCAGTATACTGCAAGGGAGGTTCGTACCAAGTACGAGGCCTGGTACCAAGGCCTGGTACCGAGGTTTGTTTCGGTACCGTGTGTTTAAGCTGGGGCCGGTCAGTTTTTTGTTCAGTTGGTTTGTGTCTCCGTACCAGGGCAGATGAGATGGAGTCGTCATCTGATGTTGATCGGGATCGGTAACCCTTACGGTACCGTGGTCTGTATCTGGGCGACATGGATGATTCGGAATAGTCGGAATCATAGTAACGTCGATGACGGTGTCGCCTTCCTGGATGGAGTTCGAGCTCGGCAGAAGGGTTCCGATATGCTTGAAAACAAGAGCTTTCATAGGATGGGTCATTGTATTCAGGAGGCTCATATAGCCTGACCCTCTGAGATCGCCTATGTCTTCTGTACCGCTCTCGGGGCGTGAAGGACCCGGGTGGAGTAATGGGTCTCACGGTATCGGCACCATGGTATTGACGATGAGAAGTTTGATGTTCTTTCCTCGACCTCTTGCGGGGAGGAGAAATGTTGGGAGCCTGATCATGATGGTCGGATTCATAAGCCGACACTGATCGCACTGTTGATATAGGGCTGGAGTGCGGTGAAGCTGGGATCGCTGTAACTTCCGAGGTATTAACCAAAGGTGTCGGAGAGACAGCGAGGATAGGTGACTCAAGTTGACCCGATGGTGGTATCAGAATGTCCTCTGGAGACTCAATCGTCACTGTGGGTGTAGGTGGTTTTTGCAGAAGGGTATCAGGTGCTTTCTTTCGTTTCTTAGTTTTAGAGGTGCCTGATATGGAAGGGGACTTCGGTATTTATAGCAGACGATTTGATGGATGAAGAGACTGTTGATAGAACCGGGGATTGTCTGGGGGGTTGCGCTGTATGAGGCGATTCCATTGTCTGACGTTTAAGAGATTTTTCCCAGAGAAAAGACTTGAGTCTTTGTTGTCTTAATTTTAGTGCTTGTTTTGTAAGGTTTTTACAAAATTGGCAAGATGATGTTTGGTGGGCTTCCCCCAAACAGAACAGGCAGATATTGTGGCCGTCTGTAAGGGGAATTTTATTAGAGCACGACATGCACTTTTTGAAGGGGGGAGGGGTGCCATAAATGGCGGGAGAAAAGGGGGAAAGTCCAAATAATGTACTTATCTAATGATGTTATGGTAAATGTCGATTAGAAGAGTTCAAAGTTGAGAAAGAAAAATGGTCCTATTATTCCTTTTTTATAGAAATATCTAATGAACGCAGCAGCTCGACGGAGGAGAGACCTCATGCGGCAGCGGCGGCAAAAAGGAACTGAGGTAACTGTGCGGGCGGGTGGACCTCGTGGGCTAGGGAGGCGGGTCCTTCACGAACGTAGCATAAAGCTTTGGAATAGTCCGGAGACCTCCGCGCAGGCGCAGATAAAACCCATTAGTGTGCATTCACAGAGACCACGAAGAAGAATTTTTAAAATTTAAATTAAAAACAATTTTAACATTTAAATTATGATTTAAATCAATGTGATTTTAATAATTCATTGATTTTAATCTACCCTGCTACCACTTATGCTACCTTCACTTCACCAGCACTGTGCTGGATCGAGAACAATCAAATATAACTTTTTCAGCCATCCAATCTGAAAAGACTACTTACAGCCAAACAACAAACACTGATAATAGATACAGACCATTTTGCAGACCCAGATGTCAACTTGTCCCTTTATTAATCCACATCATAACCTGCTCAACTTTCAATGCCTGATATGCCAATCTCTGCCAGCAATACTCCCAAGCATTTTATATGGGATAAAAGGGTCAGTCTCTATGCAAAGAAATGTCTACAAAACCAACGTGAGAACAGTAATATTCAGAAACCAGCAGCAAAATGCTTCATGCTCTCTGGACATTCTCTCTGTGGCAATCCTTGAGTGAAACAACTTCAAATACATATTCCAAAGGGAAACAGCTGGATAAGAGTACATCAAGAGGTTCAAGGCTAATCCTCTTAGTTTAAACAAAGATAGAGCATTTTTATCTCATTATATGTGTTAATCAGCTCATTCATACACTTTTGTCTATAGAACACAGATTATTTTTTCAACAGAACTAAACAAGACACTGGTAAGTAGACACCCCTCCTTTAACAACTCAGAGGATAATTAACTTGTGAAACTGACCTTAATATTACCAAGATGCCTGTGTTAACTTGTGCTTGCAAGTTTATGACTAGTCATGGAAGCTTCATACAGTATTCATCTCCCAGGGAATACGAAGCCCACCAGCACAGGTGTCCAGGTGGTCCTTCCCTCCCCCCAGAATCAGATGGATCCACTTACTGGGTTCCTTAGCACGCACACACCTGGCAGCAGCAACATCGCACCAATCACAGACATAGTCCCGCTGGAGCTTCCCCGCCTCTCCCTATAGCTGATAGGGACCAAGAAGGCAGGAAGACAAGTCTCTCCACTCAACTGCCAAGTGGTCAGCTGCAGGGAGAGGTGGGGAAGTGCCAGCGGGACTATGCCCGCGATTGGTGCAATGTTGGCACCGCTAGGCACGCGTGTGCTGAGGAGTCCGGTAAGTGGACCAGACAGGTTATGGAGGGCAGGGAAGAACCGCAGGGACCCCTGTGCTAGCGAGCTTTGTATTTTCCCCGAGGAGACAAATACGAAGCTCCCATGTCTATTCATGACTGGTGTTAATGATACAGTTGCCATTTTCTATATATAATTTCATTCCATCCCCATAACTAAAATCAGTGTACATAAAAATTTGTGGCTTGCACTTCACGCATTTGAAGAAGTGGACTATGTCCATAAACGCTTATGCCAAATAAAACTTGTTAGTGTTAGTGAAGCCACAAAACTATGTATTAACTTTTCCACTTTATTACCTTTGCCTTCTTTAAAGGATGAATAAAAAATATGTGAGAGAAAGGAAGAATTAGAAGGGACTCTGGAAGAAGCTGATAATTATTACACAAGGGAGCTTGCAATCAGTTTAGCATTCAGCCCGCATTTTAGTCTGCTGCAAGGATGGGCTGGTTTGCTCTTTTTTCCAGTCATCCCATGATAGAGCATTCCTGACCGCATTTTTCTAGGTCCCCATCAAAGGCTTCTACTTTTTTCATGTGGGTAGGATAGCTCCATTTTGGTTCACTGCCAGTGAGTGCAATTCCTTTGAACGTCCCATATTGTGAAGTGGCTTAAGAAAATCTCCATTTCAGGATACTGGCAAATTATACACTTCCTCTGTTCTGTGGAAGGGGAGGAAGGAAGTTAAGCATTATTCAGACTGTACTGGGTCAACGGTGATAATTTGTTTTAAGAAATTGACAACTGGCAGTGGATTCAACTATAGAGATTCCCAAACGACCTTTAAGACAAGTCACACACATACACACAAACAACCCACAGTTGTCTCCTCCTGCTTCCAAAGGAAGTTTTCAATTAATATATATATATAAGTGATGCAGTGCATCAGCACTTCCCTAATACAGTCTTTAAAAAACTCTTCCGCTGCCCCTCCGTGGAGGAGAGGAAATGTTTTATTGCCAGTACCCTGAAGTGGCTTTTTTCTGAAGTCACTTCACAATATGGGAAATTGGCAGCAGAAGGAGCTGGACCAAACAAGGTCATTTGAGGTAGGTATGCCATTTGGGTACTTCAGGGTACTGGCAATAAAACATTTCCTTTCCTCCATGGAGGGGCAGAGGAAGAGTTTTTTAAAGATGATTATCATATCTACTATTGTGGGCAAGAATCCCGTAGAAGAAATGGAGTAGCCCTCATACTCAACAAAAGAGTGGGAAAAGCTGTACTGGGATACAATCTCAAAAATGAGATTTCAGTATGAATCCAAGGCAGACCTTTCAACATCACAGTCATCCATGTTTATGCACCAACCACCAACGCTGAAGAGGCTGAAACTGACCAATTCTATGAAGACTTACAACATCTTCTAGAACTGACACCAAAGAAAGATGTTCTTCTCATTATAGAGGACTGGAATGCTAAAGTAGGGAATCAAGAGATAAAACGAACAACAAGTAAGTTTGGCCTTGGAGTTCAAAACGAAGCAGGGCAAAGGCTAATAGGGTTTTGTCAAGAGAACAAGCTGGTCATCACAAACACTCTTTTCCAACAACACAAGAGGCGACTCTACACATGGACATCACCAGATGGGCAACACCGAAATCAGATTGATTATGTTCTCTGCAGCCAACGATGGAGAAGCTCTATACAGTCAGCAAAAACAAGACCTGGAGCTGATTGTGGCTCTGATCATCAGCTTCTTATAGCAAAACTCAAGCTTAAACTGAAGAAAGTAGGAAAAACCACTGGGCTAGTCAGGTATAATCTAAACCAAATCCCTTATGAATACACAGTGGAAGTGAAGAACAGATTTAAGGAACTCGATTTGGTGGACAGAGTGCCTGAAGAACTATGGATGGAGGCTCGTCACATTGTACAGGAGGCAGCAACAAAAACCATCCCAAAGAAAAGGAAATGCAAGAAAGCAAAGGGGCTGTCCAACGAGGCCTTAGAAATAGCAGAGAAGAGAAGGGAAACCAAATGCAAGGGAGATAGGGAAAGTTACAGAAAATGGAATGCAGACTTCCAAAGAATAGCAAGGAGAGACAAGAGGGCCTTCTTAAATGAACAGTGCAAAGAAATAGAGGAAAATAATAGAAAGGGAAACACCAGAGATCTGTTCAAGAAAATTGGAGATATTAAAGGAACATTTTGTGCAAAGATGGACATGATAAAGGACAAAAATGGTAGGGACCTCACAGAAACAGAAGACATCAAGAAGAGGTGGCAAGAATACACAGACAAATTATACCAGAGGAACTAGAGACCAAATTGCTAACATGCGCTGGATTATGGAGAAAGCCAGAGAGTTCCAGAAAAACATCTGCTTCATTAACTACGCAAAAGCCTTTGACTGTGTGGACCACAGCGAACTATGGCAAGTCCTTAAAGAAATGGGAGTGCCTGACCACCTTATCTACCTCCTGAGAAATCTAGATATGGGACAGGAAGCAACAGTTAGAACTGGATATGGAACAACTGATTGGTTCAAAATTGGGAAAGGAGTACGACAAGGCTGTATATTGTCTCCCTGCTTATTTAACTTATATGCAGAATACATCATGCGAAAGGCTGAACTGGAGGAATCCCAAGCCAGAATTAAGATTGCCAGAAGAAATATCAACAACCTCAGATATGCAGATGATACCACTCTGATGGCAGAAAGTGAGGAGGAATTAAAGAACCTCTTAATGAGGGTGAAAGAGGAGAGCGCAAAAAATGGTCTGAAGTATCAAAAAAGTATCAAAAAAACTAAGATCATGGCCACTGGTCCCATCATCTCCTGCCAAAGAGAAGGGGAAGACATGGAGGCAGTGACAGATTTTACTTTCTTGGGCTCCAGGATCACTGCAGATGGTGACAGCAGCCACGAAATTAAAAGACGCCTGCTTCTTGGGAGGAAAGCAATGACAAACCTAGACAGCATCTTAAAAAGCAGAGACATCACCTTGCCGACAAAGGTCCGCATAATCAAAGCTATGGTTTTTCCAGTAGCAATGTATAGAAGTGAGAGCTGGACCATAAAGAAGGCTGGCCGCCGAAGAATTGATGCTTTTGAATTGTGGTGCTGGAGGAGACTCTTGAGATTCCCCTGGACTGCAAGGAGAACAAACCTATCCATTCTGAAGGAAATCAACCCTGAGTGCTCACTGGAAGGACAGATCCTGAAGCTGAGGCTCCAATACTTTGGCCATCTCATGAGAAGAGAAGACTCCCTGGAAAAGACCCTGATGTTGGGAAAGTGTGAAGGCAAGAGGAGAAGGGGACGACAGAGGACAAGATGGTTGGACAATGTCATCGAAGCTACCAACATGAATTTGACCAAACTCCGGGAGGCAGTGGAAAACAGGAGGGCCTGGTGTGTTCTGGTCCATGGGGTCACGAAGAGTCGGACATGACTTAATGACTAAACAACAACAAATGCCATTTGGATACAAGGATCACACCAAATTGCTTACCAGGCCTCTCCATGACCTCTGACAACCCTATTTAGCCCAGTCCAGCCTGCTCCAATGAGTCCGTGTAGACAAGCCCTTTGTATCTAATTTCATCCTTGTCTATGTCTCCATCACATGGAACTCAAAGCTAATAATCCATAATGTCCTGACATTAACACAAAGATACCGTTTTTGTTATTTGGTTTGGTTTTGTGTTTTTGTAGAGTGGTTTTTGTCAAACATTCTTCAAGTGTTTGACAAAAACTAAGTGTTTGTATTTTGTCATGGCAAAATACAGTCTATTTTAAAATGTTTAATTAATGCATAAATTATACCCTTTCCCCGAAAATAAGACCTAACCTGAAAATAAGCCGTAGTATGATTTTTCAGGATGCTCGTAATATAAGCCCTACCCCAAAAATAAGCCCCAGTTAAGTGAAACCCCGCCCTCCAACATTGTGCAGCAACCAGAAGAAGATGACATGACTGTATTTGAATAAATGTAGATTGTTGTACATGGAAAAAAAATAAAACATCCCCTGAAAATAAGCCCTGATGCATTTTTTGGAGAAAAAATTAATATAAGACCCTGTCTTATTTTTGGGGAAACACGATAGCTATCCCACTCTTAAGTTGAGTGATCAATTTATATTTAACAAATTGTACATCTCTAGCTTTTGCTTTGACACTTGCAATTCCTTATAAAACCCATGAAACAATTCACATATCTAGATCAAAGACACACCAGTATTTTTATTTAGGCATTTTATTAACTAGGCTTTAACACCTGTAATCCAGTTAGTCATCTCAAAGTCAAAGGCTGTGATCCAGAACCTCATATGCACAACAATCTACTGCCAAGTATGGCAGATGGAGCTCTGTAAGCAGTTTGTTCCCCCTTCACAGCTGGCAACAAAGACGTTCACTTCCTGCACACAGTGCACACAGGGCTGCCTAGATGGAGCATACAGCCAACCTAGGCAGCATGTGTGCCATCATCAAACAAAATGAGATTTCCAATATTAGGCATTATTTTTTTAAAAAAAGATTATTAAGAGGTAAGCAAGCTACAATTCTGTTTAGTTCTACATTTTTCTATATAAAATCACATGGCTATAAGACATAAAATATATATAATTTGAATATCAAGCTCTATTCTGGCATGGATAAATATAATTACCATAGACATGCACTGGACGACACAAAATCTGTGCCAGTAAGAAAAACTACAATTTCCATTTTGTCTTTCAGATTTTTTTTATATCTTATTTTCATAAATTCTTCTAATGGATCAATCAAACATAGATCATTTTAATGAGCTGAACTAATTACTACTGCATTTAAGTGCAATCTGATGTCCCACTGAGTTCAGTGGGGCTTACTCTCAGGTTAACAAGTATGGGACTACAGACTTAATGTTAGTTTACTTGCAACATGCAGGCTAGTCTGCAGGAAAAAGTTTCAGGCAACAAAGGAAATACTATGTATCATTTTATATTACCGTGAGGTCTACCATCACAAGAAAAAAAATTGAGAATAGATACGTATGAACACAACCATAACAAGGTACTTTTAATTATACCATTAAACTGATTAGGCAAAGCACAAAAATTACTTGCATAAAATTTGCTGTTGTAAAGATGACACCTTCTACTGAAACAAAAATTAGAATTCCCTGGAGAAAAAGAAAACAAGTGGTTTAGGAACCCAAGAAATTAATTGATTGGAAGGCTTGACAGGTAATCAATTTGTAGTCTGAACAAGGTACATGAAAATCTAGTCCCAGGGATTGTCAGTTTGATCATTCAAGTATTTAGAAATTTTATAATTTAAAGATTAAAAACATTCAGTCATTAAAATCCAGCAGTGCATAAAAATCTATTAATTTGTCAAATGTAAATTACTTATCTCACCAATATCTGATGTAAGAAGATCTCCAGCTTTCGAATACTGGGTTGTTTAAATACAAAGAAAGCAAAATTCCAGGGGTTGACTAGAAGGCAGGAGAAAGTAGATACCAAGTTCGGCTGGAGATAGTTAAATCAGAAGTTTTTCTACCACGTCTACAGAACAATATTTATCTGTTTTCTATATCAGTCTTAGCAAAACAGAAATTTCTGAGAAAATATTTTTTAAAAACCTTGTAAAGCACTGAAACAATGACTAAAATCCTGTTGCTTTGTTAAGCAAAAGGCGAAACATTCCATTGTTCATAGCTGGCAATTAACAAGTCCCTGTTGAGATTCTCAAATGTGCAAGACACCAGAAGAAATGTATGCTTCTACAATCCCAGCAGGAACTTGTTAACTGAAGCTGGGAATGACTGAATATTATGGCTTCTGCATAACAACAAGATTTCAGACAATATATGAGAAACCTCACAAAAGCTTTGCAGCTGAGGTAATATCAAATTATAAAAAATGTTTTCCATAAAATAAAATAAAAAAGTAAAAAAGCAACCTTAAAAAATAAATTAGGATTTATTTTTGGGAAGAACACTTCCCAAGACCAGCATTAAAATGGAGACAGTAGATGAGGCACAGGGAACTTATGGCTCACCAGTTTCTTATCTAGGGCCTTCCTTGCCTCTCAGTAGGGAAAAGCTCTCATCTCCATTAAGCCATAGATCTTTTCACTGGCAGCAATAGTGGTGTAGTCCAGGAAGGAAGTTGCGTACTTATTCAGTCCTGCTTATTTGTAAGATTTGTCCTGAAAAGACTTGCCCCATTTCCTGCAAAAGCTATTATTTCAAATACTGTCTGAAAGCACTGCTCAGAAATTCATCCGTACTTGTGAGCAGACATACAGAGGCTTGCACTACTTAAAATCAGTAAGAATCACATCTGATTCCACCAACTAATATCCACAGTCCCCAATACCTTCTACAGGTTGGAATTCAACACTGAAATGAAGAAACATCCCTACCTACCACAGATGGACAATCTTCTGTAGTGGTACAATCATCTGATACTAATATGTTGCATTAACACAACAAACTGGCAGTGTGGGCCAGATCTGGAGCATGAGAAGGATTTTTCATTAAGCCATAACTGCTTTTGAGAAAGATCTAGTGAAACTAAATGGTCAGCACTGGCTGTTTCTACCGCCATCACAAACATGCCAGCTTGTTCTTGTTGATGTTTCAATACCAATATACATTTATATACCAGAGAAAGTAAGCACATCCATGTACAAGCTGTGGAGAAATGAACTGGCCTCTTACTTTCTCTTTTACATTATCCAATAGTACCAAGCACTGTTTTGACATATGCCAGGTGCTCTTTAAAAAAGTCCTGTCTAACTAATTTCCTGAAAAAAAGAATTTTCAATTTAATAAACTATTAGATGCATATCACAAGAAAGACTGAAGAACAGAGAAGACCACATATATCAAAACAGAGTTAAGCATGACACTGAAATCAGAGTGCAACATAGAGCTTTTTATATTTTTACTTACTTATCAGCTGTTGATTATGCATTTCAATCTTCAAATAATGCCTACATTTTAGTGACCATCAAAGATGTGGAAAAAGACAATTAAATTGAGAATGGACTGGAGTCACACACCTACACCCTACAAGGTCTGGGAATGTTTAGGTGAATAAAGGGAGGTATTGTAGAGATGTATAAAATTATATGTAGGATGGGAAAAGCAGGTGGATAGTATGACACTTCTTCCCTCTTGCATAAAATTAGAACCAAGTGTTATCTGCTAAAGCTGAATAGTGGGAGACTCAGGAGAGATAGAAATAAGTATTTCTCACAACACATCTTCAAACTAAGGAATTTATTGTCACAAGATGTAGTAACCATCATCAACTCTGAGGGTTTTAAAAAGTAATTAGAAGAAATTCATAGAAAGCTAGATACTGGTCATATTTAGACATGGGATATTCGTATTTGTATCCTGAGAGATACGAATACAAACATCAGCACCACAGGTGCCAGCAGAAACCAAACCTTCCCCCCAGAACCCGCCAGTCCACTTATCACTCTCCATGCAGCATGCATGGCCGTCGTCAGTCACATAGCGCAAAGTGTAGAAGTAGTCCCACTGGCGCTGCCCCACCTCTCCACACAGTCAACCACTCAGCAGCTGAGTGGGGAGACTCGTCATCCCACCTCCTTGCTGGAGTGGCGGGGCGCCAGCCAGCTACTTCCACTATTGGCACTATGCAACTGACAATGGCCACATGCGCGATACGGAGATAGGTAAGTGGACCAGTGGGTTCTGGGGCAGGCTTCAGTTTCTGCTGGCACCGCTGGTGCCAATATTCATAGTTGTATCCCTTGGGATATGAATATGAATATCCCATGTCTAGTCATATTTGCTATATATTGCCTCCAATATCAAAAGCAGTTAAAGCACAAGCATAGTGTGCTGTTCACATACTGCCCCAGTGTTTAAAGCACTCTGAGCGGTTTACAATTTAATTATTCAGGCTAAACATCCCCCCGCATTACCTGGGTACTCAATTTACTGACCTCAGAAGCATGGAAGGCTGAATCAATCTTGAGACAGCTACCTGAGCTTGTTGGGATCGAACTCGGCTCTTAAACAGAGTCTTGGCTGCAGCACTGCAGTTTAACCACTGTGCTACGAGGCTCCTCAGTGTGCCTCTGAATGTCATGTGCAAGAGAATACATGGAAGGGCATTGTTCCACTCAGGGATTTCACACAGGCCACTCTGGAACAGAATGCTAGACATGATCAGTCCGATCAAACATGGCTGTGTTCCTATGTTAAAGAAAAAAAATCACTAAGGAAAAGTGTGATGTAGTGGACAGAGTGACAGGACTAGGACTTAGGAGATCTGGATTGAAATCCCTGCTCGGCCACTGGGACAGAGAGGGTAGAACTGGTAAAAACCACTCCTTAAATATCTCGAATATGCTGAAAACCCTATCAGGGTCAAGTTAGTGTCGACTTGATGGCACACAGCATAACAAGGAAAAGTGAAACTTTGTAATGGAGAGAAGTGAACCAGAGAGTTTCTCAGGCAAGACAAAAGCATAATGGCCCAGTTGTAGCCTTTTCCTACTTGTGTCACATTCTCTGTAGCTAGAGAGGGGGTTTATGGTTAATCAGAGCTACAATCAGAAGCCAGATATGGATTTTAATGGAATGGATTTGATGGGCTACAGCCCTTAAGTAGTTATTTGTTTCTGCCTGCAAGCCATACAGTATTCATTTACAATTTATTAGTTTAGATTACAAATATTAACTGCATGCTGTCAAGTTGATTCCGACTTATGGTGATCCTTCCCACTGCTTTCCTGATATCTACTAATCAGAAGTTGTTTAGCCATCTGTTCTTCTGAGGCACTTTGTGACTTGTGTAGTTTTCCCAAGTCCACATAGGCTGGCTTTCCTGCAGATGGCCCAGTGAGGAATCAAACTCTGTACTCCAACTCAGTGAGCTATCCAGCCAGCTAGATTAGCAGGTAATAATATTATTCTAGCTTTTAAATGATTGTGAAGGGGTGCATCTCTTTCATGGGGATAGGAACCACAAAAGACACCCATGTGTAATCCATTCTGTCCAAGGAAAGCCAGAGGCAGCTTATAGCTCAACAAAGAATCATCTTTAATACAAAACTGTATACACATCGTTGCAAGGTTTTTTGCCACTTTAACTGCTGTCTACCTTACTGGATACAAAAAGGAAAAAAAGGGAATTACTCAAATCCAGGTTCTTAAAGGCATAATGGAGGTCAAACTCATTAGTCCTAATGTCCCACACAGTTCCAAAACAGACTTGTACAGAGCCACCTTGCACCCCCTCTAATGTCTTTGTCCATCTGGCAAAGCTTCTTAAACTGTATGTTAGCACCAGTGGTGTAGCTGGGTCAGAACTAGGTCAAGTTCATGGGCCTCTTCTGGTTCCCATCTACAGGTCCTTCGGTCTAACCCTACACTTCCTGAGTCGTCTCTCCTCCTCTTTCGCATTTTAAAGGAGAGAATAGGACAGGATGTTCCTGAGAGGGGGAATGTCCTCAGATGCTGACAAGCTGGGGGGGGGGGGGGGGGAGACCACGGACTCTGCCTCCTGCCATTCTTGTCATGTCCACCCAGCTCTCCATTTCACCATTCTCTTTCTCCATCTCTCTGCTGGCTGCTCCTGTTTCCTGTTCCTCCTTCTGGCTTGTTGCCTCTGCTTCTTCTATAATTCCTTCCAGGCAGGAAAACTATCACAGGCTTTCCCCCACTCTCTGCAGTTTCATGCCTTTCAAATTCAATTCTGCCTCTCTCCTCCAAAGTGTGTATGGAGTCAGGACGATGTCCTGGATGGGACATCCACCAAGGGCCCGTCATTTGTTCATATTAAGGATTCGCCGTGGCCCATAAGAACATCAAGGCAGAACCCTTCTGTGGGCTAAAGCCCATCCACTTACAAAGATCCAATGGGTTTTTAAAAGCTAAAATTTAAAAACTACCAACAGGCTATCTGAGACTTGGCACTGTGGCTATTCATTAAAATAGCAATGTGTCAAAATTACAGGCAAAAGAACAAACTTGGGAAGATTCCACAGTTTTGGAAAGGTACTTTCTAAAACGGCTGCCTTACCAAAAAATCAATACCCTTCTCCCATAGGTTCATGATGCAAAATTCTATAATCAAGGCTTGTAGATTTGTAATTATGGTATGTCAGCTACATTTAAACAGGAGTGTTAAAAGATTGTTAAAGTTAAACTAACACAATTGCAATGTGAATTGTCTTAGTCTCATTCTAATCTACTGGTGTCACTTTCATTTAATCAGAGGAAAACTATGGGCAAATATCAGTGCTATTTTCACATGCCCTAACATACTGTCTCCACAGCAGTTTTCAAAGCCACTGAAATTTTAAAATAGCCACAAAAGACACCGTCAAGATGATGCATTTGTTCTCTGTATTGTCCAAATCAGAATTTACTGAATATAACAGATTTTAAAAAAATTAAACCACTTTTATGTTAGATAAGCAAAAGCAACATAAATGCAGATACTCTTTAGCAATATAGGTATAATTTAACAAATGCTAGCTATCAGGCTTATCTAGACAAAGGAGGATGCTTCACTCAATCACATTTTAGCCTCTACACAGGTTCTCAACAATTGCCCTTTCAAAGACAAAAGTGTAACAGTCAGCTCACTTATGAGGGATGGGAGAAGAATAACTTTACTACAGAACAAACAGTTGTGCTGAGAAAGGGAGGGAAGCCCTAAATGAGAGTTTACTGAAGCACATTTCATATAGAAACATCCAAAAGCTGAGTGGAATAAAATGTTTCTGCATGTCATAATCAAGATTGTCTCTGGGATGCCTACAGCATCCAAAATCATCAGGGTTCACTAGTGTAGTATCTGGCAGGTAAGAATAGACCTTACTTGAGTGAGCCATTGAAAAAACTCCATATGGGGTATCACTTTTGAGGAACTGGGCAGAAGGGACAAGCCTTGAGTTTCTGAAATGCTGACTTTATGACCTGAATTTTAGAACTTGTGTTTGAGTATGAATGGTGAAACTGAAAGACAAAGGCCTGATTCCATCTTTAAAAAACATGTATCGATGCATAAGGACAGGGAGTATGCTAGGTCTGTTGTCACTACTGGTGCCCTTTTATACATGGTGAGGAATATGGCTGAAGAGAAGACTCTCCATTATTTGTGAAAGTTCACTACATAAGTTGGAACTCTGTACAAATCAGGCTTGCAACTGAGGTGGAGAAGCTCCATAAATGGCAGAGCCTTTTAGCTTCAGACTGCTATCCTCTATGCACAGGAGGGCAAAAGAACCAAGAACAGAGGTAGGTCAGGCCAGTGCATTCCCCTTCTGCTTGCATGTTGACATGAGCAACTGAATAGGACTAAAATTAGATGCTTTTATCATTTCCCTAAAACACTGGATACCTGTCCTTTCCACTCAAAGAAATACTCTTCTTGGCCTATACGAGGTGTTTCTCCGCTCCTTGTGCTTTGGAGAAAACTGATTATTTGGACCCACTGCAGGCTGGATTCAGATATGGCTTCAGGACTGAAACAGCCTTGGTTGTCTTGCTAGATGACCTGTACCAGCTTGGATGGCATTAGTGCAATTCTACTGGTTCTGCTGGACCTCTCAGTAGTGTTACATACCACTGAAAATTTTATTCTTCCCTCTTGCTTCTCTAGCCTGGCTTTGAAAGGCCTATTATTTCAGTGGCTCTGACCCTTCCTGGCCAACCAGAAAGTAATGCTAAGATAATTCTATTCTACCAGTTGCCTCTAGTTTGTACATACCACAGAGTTCCATCATATCAGTATGCTTTTCAACATTTATATGAAGCCAATGAGAAGCTATCTAGAGACCTGGACTATGGTGCCATCAATGTGCAGATAACATACAGTTGTATTTCTCTTTTCCACTTAAGAGCACAAAAGCAGTGGTTGATCTCCTGAATAAATATCTAGATGTAGAATAACAAATTAAAACAGGCAAGATGGACATTTTGCAGATAGTAAGTAAACCAACTTGGATGTGGAGAGTGGTTGGGAATTTTCAGAATTCCTGGACTCCAGTTGCATTATATAAAGGACATTCTACTGATCTAGCCTGGAAGTAACCAGTGTTTGGATAACTGGACACTCTGGCAATTCAAGAATCTGGCAATTCTTATGTCAACCTCACTGGTTACCTACACACAGTTCTGCACTGAATCCAAACTCCTGTTATGACCACTTAAAACCGTAAATATTTAAGAACCAGCTGCTAAGAAGAATTGCTTTCATTTATATGCCATGTCTGCTTGCCAAAATCTCATTCAGAGGCCCAGTTACATTAGCAGGCAGAAGAGACAGGGCTTCTGAGCACCTCAGCTTTAGAATATCCTCCAATTGACTCTGAACCTCTCCACTGCTATTCGATAGCTGCACACACACAGCACTAAGCCAAGATTGGTTTCTACTAATGGCTAGTTGAACAAGCCAGACTTAGTTTTGTAGAAAAGCAAAACCTTAGCCTGTTTTCCCTTTACTTGCCAAATCTTGGCTTGTTTTCTCTCCACTCTTTCTATCAGTACCCAGATATTATCCCAAGAGTCTTAGCAGCAGTAAAGAACTGCTACGGCTTCATAATCTGACTGTTTCACTTAATACTGGTTTGTTTTTCAAACAGTTTGTGGAATTATCCTGAGAAATCTTTGGCAACTGATGATGCAAGGGAAACAAATATGCCTTCTGTCCTGCATACATCCCAGAAATGCTTCCTACATGGATTAATCCTTTCCTATTACCAGAAATAATTACTGACATGTTACAGCCAGAAGTGACTACTGTGTGTCCTCTATCCATCTTAACATGTTATACCATAAATTAATCAGGAGTCGATTTCACAGAGAATATTCTTAAGACATATGACTGCCTTCCCACACAGTTGAGAACACATGGCATAAACAAACTGAGAGTGGGCTTCCACAGTCAATGGTAATAGCACCATGGGGCAAGTCTCTCTTAGTGCTGTGATATGTTACTTATCTGATTTTACCTAAATACCAGGAGGACCTACCCTCTACCGTGTTTCCCCGAAAATAAGACAGGATCTTATATTAATTTTTGCTCCAAAAAACGCATTAGGGCTTACTTTCAGGGGATGTTTTATTTTTTTCATGTACAACAATCTACATTTATTCAAACGCAGTCATGTCATCTTCTTCTGGTTGCTGCACAATGTTGGAGGGCGGGGTTTCACTTAACTGGGGCTTATTTTTGGGGTAGGGCTTATATTACGAGCATCCTGAAAAATCATACTACGGCTTATTTTCAGGTTAGGTCTTATTTTCAGGGAAATAGGGAAAACACTTAACCAATGAGAAAGGTGAGACAACAAACCACAGTTAAAACAAGTCAATTTCAAAGCAACCATTTAAATTACATTGTTTCTCTCCCCTCCCATAGTAAACACAGATTCTGAGGCTGAAATTATGTTGCTGAGTGTAGTAAGTCACACTAACGTAGGCCCATTGAATTGGTGGAGATTTGGTGAGTCAACTCTTCCATATGTTCACTGCTTCAAATGAGTTTACTCCAGTTTCCACTTAATACACTAATGTAATTCACAAATAGAGTAGGTAAATTTGAATCAATACACTAATGTAATTCACAAACAGAGTAGGCCCATTTGAATCAATGGAACTTATGGAGGAGCCGACTCAACAAATCCTCAGTGATTCAATGGGTCTATTCTATTGCAACTTACTGCACTGAGAAACAGGATATCAGCCATTGTCATAAAATGGTAAAAGTACTGGAATGGGAAGGGAGGGAGGGCCATGCTGTACAGTTCATCCTCATTTATGTACCAAACCTAATCTAACAGATGCCCATTACATTTGCACAACGACATTGTCCATCACCAACACCACAGGAACAGACATGTTACTGGAGCAAAAATTCAAAGACATCCAAAGAAAGCTTTAGCAATGAAAACTTTGACATATTGTACAAAATCTACTTTTCTCAGTTATTATAGTGATTTTGCAAATTGCAAGCAACAATAATCTCTGCAACAGTGCTAAAATTTCTAGGATCTGGACACTACAGCAGCTTTCATGCCAAACTAGTAAAAGTAGTTCCAAAGCACCACAATAATCATTTCTCTGAAGTGCTCTCTGTTCTATTTCTACTTTAGCAGTATATTTGCTAGGAGAATTAATGCCTAGAAATCCCTTAGCAAATTACAATAGGGATCTAACCTAAAGTGCTCTTCGATTTTATCCTTCATGTGTTTAATCTATGTTCAGCACTCTTAAAGTGTGTTCAGAAGTAAACACAGCACTAAGGACTTTGTCACAGACTTACATATTCAGAAGTTATTGCAAACAGATTGTGATTGGCAAATATCACTCCTGAAAAGTAAAACATCCATTTTTTTAAACCAGCAAACAGAAAAATTCACACATTAGAAATAGGTGAAATACAACTTCACTCATTTATCTCACTAGCTTCTCCTACACAAGGCATCTTATTTTGCAGAGTATTTACCTTCTTTTTGTTTGAAAGGTCAAGCATTCCAATCAGTTATATGCAAATAATTTCAGCTTGGTAAATATTGTTCAATAACATATAGACCAAGTATATATCTTAATATCATTTATTTTAAATGACACGTGCAGGAACAATTAGAGGTTCTCAACAGACAAGCAGCATAATCCTATCAGGCTTATTCAAAAATAAGTCCCACTGAATTCAAATATAGTTCAAATCCATCTAGTAATATTAGTTACCACTTATTTAGAAGTAAGCTTCACTGAACTTACAGGGTCTTGATTTCAAGTTATCATGCACAGGAACAAAACTATACAATTCAAAAACAATCCAGAATTCAATCTTCATCTTGTCACACAAATTCTTCCTTATTAAGTTAATTACTTAGCCACCTTTGTACTAGTCTGCAAATGGAAAGGTTAACTAGGTTGTCAAATTGGTTTGGTTAAGGTCACACATTTCCTAAGTTTCATGATCAGTATCACCAGAAAAGTTTGAAGCACAAAAATGACACTTTGAAGGCTCATGAGCAGGATCTATAGTGGGGGCCATAGACCCAAGTGTACTAATCAGCAAGTATACAGTACAAATGAAGTAAAAACTACATAATCTGTATGTGAGTGGAAAGGAATCTATTATAGTTCAGAATTATTCAAAACTATGTACTTGTTTCCTTGTTTTATTTGTAGGCTATATTTCTCCTGTTGAGGGCAGAAAGTTCAGCATGAAGTTCATCTAGTGTCCATGCTTCTCCATGCGCTTGCAGTCTCAAGATTAGACTACTGTAACGCTCTCTACGTGGGGCTTCCTTTGAGATTGATGTGGAAGCTTCAAATGGTCCAGAATACAGCGACCAGGTTACTAACTGGGGTGAAAAGATTCCACCATATTTCCCCCACTCTGGCCGCCTTACACTGGTTACCTATCCGCTTCCGCATTGACCAAGGTTCTTACAATTACATATAAAGCCCTAAATGGTTTAGGACCTCAATACCTGGCAGATCACCTCCTCCCACCTAGATCTACCTGTATCACCAATTCTAGCCAGGCTGGGCAGCTGAGGGGCCTAACCCCGAGAGAGGCCTGGAAGGAAAAAACTAAAAATCGGGCTTTCTTGGCGGTGGCCCCTCGCCTTTGGAACACACTGCCCACGGAGATTCGCCTGGCCCCTCGCTGGGAGCTTTCAAAAGTAAATTGAAGACCTGGTTCTTTTGGCAGGCCTTCCCACCAGCTAGTACTTAGCTCCTACTCTCGTTTTTCCCATCTTGGGTTTTCATATTTTTTGTTTTATTTTTACTGTTTGTTTTAATCCTATCTGTGTTTGATTGTAAACCACCCAGAGTGGATTTCTCCAGATGGGCGGTATAAAAATCAAACAGACAGACAGATAGTGAAATTGGGTGCCTTTTCACAATTGGAAGCAATGTCTAATGTAACTGTGGCTCCATGGCAACCAACTGATTGTCCATCCATTTGTTCAGTAACAGCAACTACATGACTGGGTGTCCAGCACTTCCTTAGAAGAAAGACCACGATTAGAAACCAAGCAGTCTGAATCAAGGAAAAAAACCTAACCAAGAGCTCAGCCAACATCTATTTTTGGAAGTGTATCATCAGATCATCACTTCAGAACTTAATTTCCCTTCTATTATCTATACAAAAAGACATTGCAGTCAGTGACTGCCATTCTTTGGGAAAGATTTTCAAAGGGAATATAGCTGTCTATAGACCTGCAACATTCTGAAATGAATTTATATCAGTCTTTCCCCATGTTCATCTTGGCTTGTAACAACCTGCACAGCATTCCATTAATATGATCAAATCACCTTTATATTTACACATTAAGATAAGGCCAGTAGCTTCATGCACTTGCATCACTTGGTAACATATTCTGAATATTCCATTCATTTAAGTTATGTCTTGATGCTTCATTATCTAGCAACTACGTAAGAGTAAAATTATGAGAAAAGGGAAAAGCATGGTGCACATTTCTCTCTGAACAGAGAATCAGTGGTGACAGTTACTTCATGTTAAGTAATTCATTTTTGAGCAAGTTGCCCCTCTTTGCCAAATATAAAGAACCAGCACAGTGTAGTAGTGGTTAGAATGTTTGACAAGGATTCAGAACACCTGGTTTCAAATCCCCACTTGGCTATAACATTAACTGAGGCCTATCACCCTCCCTCAGCTTGTCTTATTTCACAGAGTCATTATGAGAATGAAGGGGAAGGAATGCTAAGACTGAGTTTTAAATGAACAAATAATAATACACCAGAACAAATCTCTTCAACTCAGATTAGTAACTTCGAGATACGCAAGACCCTCCATTCTGCACATACAACTCCAATTTCACTCTGAAAGAAACAGGTTTAAGACAATGTTACACCAATAACGTGCTCCATATCAAGCCAGACTTAGTCGGAGATGCTTGAAGTGAAGAACAAAATAGGACCTCTACTCCAAAGGTCACGTACAGGAGGAGGCAGTCACAGTACTGGCTGAATTTTACCTCAACACTGGTTTCGCTGCCTCCGAGTCCCAGGAATACATGCACATACCCTGTTCTGTATCACACGCTCAGTTCTATTGCTATTTTTATTTATTCTGAAAATACATCCTAGCTCAAAGAGACGCTAAATACAAATGCGGTATAATGGTCAAAGGGCCCGACCAAGCCTGGAGAGACCAAGGCCCAACTTCTTCCAAGCCATGCAGCCCAGGCGATTCTGACCAAGGCATCTGCTCAGCCTATCATCCCACCTTGCAAGGCCGTTGTGAGGATTAAATGGGCAGAGGGCGTTGCCCCTCGAATAAAGAAAGCGTCAGGTAAAGGCACCTACGACGACAAGTCTGTATCGGGCCCTCGAGTTGGCGCTTGGTTTCCCCAAGGGTCGTGACAGCGGCAAAAACAAAACAAAAAAAAAACAGGTTAGTCCCGAGGCAGGGCCACCCCCCACCCCCCCGTGGGTCTCCTCCGAGCCTCACGCTTTTAGGGGGAAGGCGGACAAGCGACCACCCCAAACTGGGCTCAGGAAACTGCCAAGGCCTGGATACTCACCGCTTCACTACGCCCGTTTTTATTTTGATCTGCCGGATACGCGGGTCGGCCATGGCACGCTGCCTCTGGAGGCGACGGAGAAAAGCTGACGAGGAGCCGGCACGAAACGCCCAAAGGACCAGGAGGCGAGAAAGAAAAATAAACTGCACGACCAACGCTTCACGCAGTACACAAAAGCTCCTGCGCAGGCGCGAAAAACAACCCCCCCCCACCGCACACGAACCGTCTCACTTGGAACGTACAACTCCGCCCCAAAGTGGACTCTACCACTAAAGAAGGGGGGACCATGGCAAGTTGAAGGAATGGGGCATGAAAAGGAGGGGTCACCTGAGGAATTTCTCTCGCGCGCAGTTACTGTTCCGTTGCCTCGGGTCTCGTCCCGCAGGAGGAAGAGCCCGCCTTCCCTATGTGTCCCTTATGAACTGGCGGACTGTTTTCTGTGGCAGAGATCACTGACCTCGTTGGTAATGCGTGCCTCGAACGTCTCCCGCCAGCAAGGCAGCCTCTCATAGAAGGGCAACGCTGGCCGATGCAAACTACATCTTCCATAACCTCTTTCCACTCACCAACCAGGCTATGGCTTCTGGGACTTGAAGTCCAAAAAAAATCTGGAACGCTGAAGGTTTTCCACCCCTGAACGAAGGAAAATGCCTTATTTCCTTCCTGCTCTCTGCCTTGTCTTGTCGTTGACTGTATCCCCAGGAGTATTATGGAATACTATTACCATATATTCCTTTTAAAAAAAAACACACACATCGTAAAGTGATCCTGAAAATTAATTGTGAAAACAAATCTCATGATGTACTGTATTCCAATAATCCAAGAGTGATGATCAATGTGTTTAGAATTCTGTTCATTTTTACTGTGAATACTGTTTACTATAGAACATCATCCAGTCTTAATTTATGCAAACTATTCTTACAATTTTACATTTCAGGATGTTTAAAAATATTATACATAGAGGGTTTCCTTGTGGGGAAACAGTGTGGCAACAGCACATTTAACTGTGCAATCTTATATATGTGTCATCGCATTCCATAGGGTTTCCTGTCAGCTAAGCATTAGGCTTTGGACAATCAAGTGCTAACTGGGATTTTGTGTGTGTGTTTTGTACTGTCAAGTCAGAACCAACCTATAGTGACCCTAATAGGACTTTCAAGATAAGTGTGATATTTAAGGAGTGGTTTTACCAGTTCCAAACCCCCAGTGAGTTTCCATGGCCAAGTGGGGATTCGAACCCTGTTCTCCAGAGTCTAGTCCATCACTCTATCCACACTGGGAATCCCACCAAACTGGGATTAAGCCCGCATTAAACTCAGTAGCACTTCTGAGTAGATATGTCTCGGGACTAACCTGGTTTCTTTGCCGTTGTCACGACACTTGGGAGACCAAGCACCAACTCAAGAGCACAATACAGACATGTCATCGTGGATCACTTAGGCATCTGGCTGCAGAGCCAGGAGTTGGGAGTTCAATTCCCCACTGTGCCTCCTTGAGAGGGGCTGGACTCAGTGATCCACAGGGTCTCTTCCAGCTCTGCAGTTCAAAGGTGGTTGTTGTTGTTAAATTAAAGCAAGGTTATTGCTTTTTGACAAGTCCTTTATTTTCAAGAAGATTCCTCTTTTAAAGTCAAACCATCTGTGTTGGAGATTTGTGTCAAATTTCCACAAACATACAACTTAAATTGTATAGTTCTGTGGCTACTCTCTCCAATAGGTTCCACCCTTGCATGTTATATTACATTCTAGGTTTTCAATAAGGTAGCTGTGTTAATCCGTTCCATCACATATAGCAAAAATAAAAAGGTTTGTGGTACCTAGAAAGGTGAATTGTGGGTACTACTTGGGATTAAATCTACGCCTGTGTTCTTCCTAGTCCATTCCATGGCCAACTGTTCTAGAACAGTCATTTAGGGTATCTAGAAATAACCTCTTGATTATTATCAGAACAAAGGTAAGTGAATTCTCCCAACACTACTTTGCTTCTGCTTTGGAGTCTTCCCAGATTTCATTCTTCATTGTAAGATCTAGTATTTCTTGTCAGGAGTTTATGTGAGAGCTTGACCCTAAACATTAAAATATTTTTTTCAGATTTTCATGCAGGTATTTGGCAGCATTAGCCTCTTTGAAGTTTCTGCCTTGTCTTTGCCCAGCTAGGTTGTGCCTTCTACCTCACACATTGCAAAGGGCACCAGCTGCCACTGACTTATCCCCTTTAAGGCTTCCAGTTCTAAAATGAACATGAAGAGACTTTAGACTCAAACAGTCTATTTTTTTCTTTTCTAGAATTCTGTGATCCACTGATCAGAAATAGGTGCAAAATTATGGTGGGAGTGAAACTATTTAATGAGCACTAGTGTTCAGCTTCAAAAGAGTTAGGGCCTGTCCAGACTGGCCATTTTGGTGCAGGCTGGATCGGGCTATAAAGGGTTAGTTGAGGTTTAGGGGGAGGAGTGATGTGCCATTTGGTGTGCTCCTCCCGTCTGAACGGCAAATTATCTTTTTTGTAGCCCAAGTGTATTTTTTAAATGTCTGCTAGATTATCACTGATGTGATGAATCACTTTATTTAAATAAAAAATTATTATTTGCCTATCTGTGTATTGCCAATTGAGAAACTGCCAGTAGCTGCACCTTATCTTTGATAGTATCTGGCAGACCAGCACAACATTAACTTCTCCATGCCCAGAACTGCTGTACTATTGAAACTTGGATCTCACTTTGCAAATAAATTGACAGCTGGCATGGTGTGGCTATTAGAGCATTCAACTGGAATTTAGGAGATCCAGATTCAAGTCCCCACTGAGCCATGTAACTTACTACGTGACCTTAGGCCAATCACTCTTCTCTCAGCCTGATCTACCTCATAGGAATGTTGTGAGGATGCACGGGGAAAGAAGAAGCCAACATGCACTGCCTTGATCTCATCAGAGGAGATACAGACTGTGTATAACTAACAGTGCAATTCTAACTCAAATATGTGCTCACTGCAAGGACTCTGTAATAGGCAGAAACCTCTTCTGTAGCAGAAATGGTACCCCTTCTGCTGGGTAATCTCAGATCTGTTTGCAGGGGTGTCTCCTGCGAGAACATCTCTGCTAGTTAAAATCTGTCAGCAGAAGAGCCAAAAACAAAGTGGAAAATGGGCAAGGTGAAGATGGAGACAATTTATGTCAGATTCAAACTACTCCAACTAGCAGAGAGTTAGAGTGAGATGAAAATAGCCCTCAGTAACTTCTAGCATTTCTAGGTGGGAAGGGTTCTGGATTCAGCACAGATTCAACTGGTCCGGTGCTGGCTCAGCTGGTCCTCATCTATCTTGGCCAGTTAGGGTGCTTTAAATAAGTGGTTTGGATCCCAACCTTAGATCCCCAGTTGTGTTTGGTTTACAACTTGCAGAAATTCTGGCCAGTACAGCTAATGTTGAAGGCTTCTGGGAGTTTTACTCCAAGAACAACTGAGGACCCAAAGTTGAGAACCACTGCTAGAAATGAATAATGAATTTGGGCTGTGCAGATAGTGAACATTTTGTTTGGTTTATTCATTTTTGGCAGGAGCTTTCCAAAATTTGCAAATTTCTTCATAACTTTGGCAGAACTTGAAATGTTGAAAGCATGTGTCCATCCCTAATTGGAGCAATTTATAAAGGCAGAGGGGAGCTGTGATCTGCCCTCATTTAGCTAAGGAAAGTGCTGAAAAAACTCAAGATAGAAATGGAAACACCATGAAATCTCAACTTACCGCTCTGTTAACCCTGCATCTGACAAAGAGATGAAGACAGGCACTTACAGTTGCATCAAGGTACACTAACTGGAAACCTGTTATGAACTAGTGTTTACTGAATCAAAGTATAGTGTGGGAAATTTACAGCTTGCCTGTAACCACAGCTATGGCCACTTGTATTGTGTAACAGAAGTTATGATGCAGGCATAAGGTTCCTGCCCTCACAAGCACCTTAAGTGCATTAGTTATGATAGGTTATTGTTGGGTCAGATATCCCATGTTTTATCAGTAACCATTTAATAAACAACAGCTTGATGTGGCCAGAACATCACTGTGTGTGCAAAGCAGTATCAAAGAGAATCTGAAAGTGAATTAAAGCCACATGTCCTTTATGGCAACTGCTACTTCCTTGCTTCGTCATTCTTTTCCTTTCTTCTTCAAATACGGTGGGTTGGCTTCTTTCCTAGACTCCCCTTCTTTTTGACTCCATCTTCCCTAAACAATACACCTCTTTTGCCCTTGTTCCTTCAACAGGCTCCCATATTCCCTATAAACCTGTGTTCCCTAGCCAATGCCCCAATGCCCGCGGGGCTTAGCAAGAAAGTGGAGGGGGAAAGCAAGGATCAAAGCGCTGCAGGATTGCTTTGATCCCTTTCCCTCCCTCCTTACTTCCGTATATAAGACGATCCTCAATTTTTAGTCTAAAGATTTTAGACAAAAGTATCATCTTATACACTGAAAAATACCGTATTTTGTTTCCCTTTGTTCAGATACCTTGACTGAAATCCAGTACTTGGGTGCATCTAGAGTAGGCCCATTGAATCAGTGGGGATTGGGTGAATCAACACCTATGTAAATTCCACTGATTCAATAAACCTACTCTTGTTATGACTTACTAGTGGATTTCAGTCCTTGTCTGCCTTCCTTCATAGCCTTCAGGATCCTCCTTTCTCTCAAGTTTCCAAACATAAGTCCTACTGTTGTTACCACCATTTTTAAATCAACAAGCCATACATTCAACTTCCCATATTCTATTGCAGTAGTTACAATGTTCATGAACATTCCATGAACCTATATTAACTCAATTACTAGGGGCACAATTTACAGGCAAATATTAATATATTTAGACTTCCTTTGGAGAAACATTTCTGTATGTTCCTTCATGGTTGTCAGGTTTTCTTTCAACAATTCATTTGCAATGTCCATTTGTAATACATTTAAAGCATTTTAATTAATGCTTTTTGCCTTGATCTGTCGGGAATATTATAGGAAGGGAAGCCTTTAAACAAATAAAGTAAAAAAATATCAGAAGCCAGTTAAGCTCAGATCCATGGCTTTAACACAGCTTAATTGAAATATCAATGCTGTAACAGCAGCAATTGTTTCAAGGCTGACCTGTTGACATTTTTCTTCCTTTAAAGGTTTTGCTGAAAGACTTTTTTTTTTCCTCCCAAAAAGTCTTTGTAAAGAAAGCATGGTGTTCATTGACTGTAGAAATCACACCCAGAACAATGTTTTATTTTTTGGAAATATTCAGGGAAACATCAGACATTTATGAATGCCATGAACTATAAATTATGTATAGCCTGTATTTAAAGCTTACAATGCAAACCTATACATGTCTACTCAGATGTAAGACCTATTGAATTTAATGAACTATATCATAAAGTAGACGTGTATAAAATCACAGTCTTACAAATTTACCTTTGCTACTGTTTGTTTAATAGGTAACTGCATATGTAGCTAAAGATATTCTTTAGCACAGTGTGGCAGTTTTAAAGCCTCATCAGTTTTACATTTTTTTTCCTAGTCTCTGTGTTGAATTGCCTTCAATATTATTTATTTATTACATCTACACATTTCCTTTCTGCCAATGCACTTAATATTCATTTGTTAGACATCATAAACACTGTTCCTGAGCAGCTTAAGCATTATATTTTTCTGTTTCTGATAAAGTAATGGTTTAAAATCAGGAGGCATCAACAAGCTGACTATTGGTTTGGATGGGTTTCTTCACTACTCACAGGAAGCTTTTGAGAAACTGTACTAGTGTAAATTTCTCCATAATGTGTTTGAACCTACCACTTGATCACCACAGCCAAGAATAGCTTGCTAACCAAAGGCATTGTGGTAGAATACAACACTTTAAATACCACTTCTTCCACTTTAAAAGTGGAAGAAGTGGTATTCATGAACAGGTAACTGTAAAAATTCTGTGGACAGGACCTGTTTCTTGGCAGTGTCTTATTTAGTAAATCAGTGTTTAGAATGGGCAAGATCCAACACTGCAGTTATACTGATGGAATGGTTTCCATCAATAGCAGCAAGAGAAGACTCTGTGCTACAATCCCTATTCAAACATCTGGAAGGCTGAAAAAAAAAACCTCAATAATATGTTTTGGGAAAGCTGCAGAGGTGGGGGGGGGAAGTCCCATCACACGAGTGTATGTTTAGAAGTGCAACATGAGATTTAGGCCAGTACACCTTAGGCCAAGAAAGATTAGTTTCCTGCCTCTGGCCTGAAAAAAAAGTGAGGCCAGCTTGAAAATACAGTATGTTGCAGTTGTTATTCAAAGCTGAAAACCAGAGTATATTAAAAGCTTATCCACTCTTAAAATTTGAACGGACAATACTTTACACCAGAAATAATGAAACAAGTATATAGCATTATACTAAAGAATGGAGCCTAATATGTCAAAGCTATCTTACAGATGTTACTTAGCCCAGTAAGGGTATTGCCGTAACATGGATTTTGGAGTTAACATTAAAGTTATTCTAAAAATTACCTTGTTTGTGCTGTTTTAGTAAATATATACGTAATTAATTCATTACATTGATGTTTAGTGATACATTACATTTAAATTTTAAAAAGCAATTAAGATTACTAAAAATGTGGAGGAGGAGAATGTCATTCCCTCAATAGTAACAAACAATGTGAAATTGCAACTGTCACTCAAACCATTAATGTAAATGAAACGTAACAACTACAATCATTCACTTTTTCAAATTGTTAAAAATTACAACAAATTACTGGTAACAAATCAGTCTTATCAAATTAATTCCAAGCTTTGTATTACCTACCACAAGACACAGTATTAACAACCAACCTGGAAAGCTTTAAAATGACATTTGACCAAATCGAAGGAGAATCTTTCCAAGTTACTAGTCATGCTGGCCACATATTATCTTAATTCCAGCTGCTGGGGAACATTGAATGGGCAGGGGCTCTTGCACTCGTTCCCTGCTTCTGGGCTTCCAACTGGCCTCTGACTGGCCTCTGATCCAAATTATACCCTTCTCCTGTGCAATTGCTCTGCCTCGTTTATGGAACATTATGAGTGTCCAGAGGACATTGTCTTCCACCTGGAACACCCCTCCTCCCCCAGTTTTTCACCTGCTGCTTCTGTCTCTTGTCTTTCCACATAAAAAAATCAGTTAAGGAGGAAAAGACAGAATAACTGTGCAACGCCTTTTTACTGGTAGCTATGAGAAAGATCCATCTGGAAATATCCTACACATTTTCAGAATGGAAAAAGTTTAATAATAACAAATCTTAACCCAGGGATGTTCAAAAGCAGGTTTGATATGCTATAGGAGAGAGGTGTCTGCCATTCAAAGGAAAGGGGAAAAAACTGTATACTATCCATGATTATGCCTAAAGGAATTCTCAGGATGCTAGCCATTGTTTTTAGTTTGAAGCCTGGTACACTAGTACGATGGTTTAGTGATTTCTGGGGACTCCAAGTACCTTTCAGACAAGTGGAGATCTGGAACTTCTCGTGGCCACATGGAAATAACAAAGACAGCTCATCTATGTCCAGCTTCCTCAGGGCCTGGAAAATATTCAGATGACCCAGTGAAATGACAGTTCTCTTAGTCTTTCCCCGCCATCAAGGAACTCATCAGTCACAGATAGCCACTCCTATACAGAGACACACATAGTCTGAGCAGGATGCAGGGTGGGGTGGGGGACATTTCACCTTGAAATTTTGGGGACGATGTGCCCCCCATCACAGCATGAAGTGCAGTTTATTGCATGGGTGGGAGAATATTTAAAGATCCCCTAACTCAGTTTAAATCCAAATATTTCTCGTTTGTATATTGGTATATTAGACTGTACATGTATGTTGAGAAGTGCTTGACTTAAAAGACTGGAGCGTATTTTGGCCCTTTTAGAAAATATGGGCTTAAAGTACCAACATTATTGCTTCTTAGCACATTTCCACTTGAGATGAACCCTTAGAAGAGAGCAAGAGGTAGCAAGAAGAATGGGATTTATGTGCGCACATTAAGAAGCAAATGCATCCCTTGGTGGATGATTTACAAAGGGGCCCTACTCACAGATGAAGAGACATCTGATATAACAATTCATTGTTCTGCCATACATTGCAATCATGATGTGCAGTTTTTAATGTATCATGTTACATTAAGCCTAGCCCATGGTCTAATACCGTGTAACATAAATTTCTGTAAAGAGAGAAACATAACATGATGCTGTCTTTTAAAAGACACACACTATTTTTTTCAGTTCATGTCCCTTTTCTCCATGAATGCCCAATCTGAAAATCAAGGTGACAGAAAAAAGTGGAGTGAATGAGCATCCACAAACCAGCATATTTTTCTTGGGTAGTTTTTCTCATTCTCACCTGTAGTCAATGATTCTAGTCAGTTTTTATGTCGTAATGCATGAGCAAAAGCTGATGGACATATTTTTTGGTCACCCCTAGTTAGACTTTGTTGGGGGTCAACCAAGAGAAACCTAACAAGGATTAAGATAGTAAAATACACTGAAATTAATCTAAGTGTTTGTTCCATAGTATGGAAATGCATGCTTATAGAGAAGTAGTTTTAAGAATATTTGTGTTGCTTTAATGGGAAAGGGCTTTTCAAAATTCTCATTTTAAGGAAACACTTTTAACAGTGGGGAAAAATTTAAGATGCAGTAGACATGAAAACAGCAGATCCAGCCCTCCTAAAATAATACTCTAAATAAGCACATAAGTTAGTATAACCTGAGAATGTCGTGCATGTTTACAAAGCCTTCAAATATATTACAAACAGATTACTGTGCACTTGAAGTGACAGCTTCAGACTACTGGAAAAAAGAGGAGGGGCACCCCAAATTAATTGAGGGGATATTAGGGTTAGACTTTGGGGTGGAGTCTACTCTAAAGTATGGCCATTATTGCAGGGCTGGCTCTGCCATCAGGCAGAAGGAGGAAGCTGCCTCAGGCAACACATTCTGTTTGTCACAAAAAGATAGCAAATTGTTGGGATATTTGCTTTGTTGCTATTGTAGATTTACTGCCAGGAAAGAACAGATATGTTCCAACATTTTCACTCTTTTGTGCCAAAAGAACTTGACCGGTTTTTTATTCTTGTGGCGTTCGCCCAGGTCATGAATATTCATATGCTATTTGCATAGACCAATGGGAGTGCTGGAGGGGCGGAGTCACGAGGTATAAGAGACTCAGCAGCAGGAGGAGAAGTTTAGATAGACATTGATATGGTTTTGGAGATAGAGAGATTTGGAGTTTGGGTGGGAAAGTGGTGGTTGAGAGGGATAAAGGAGAATGTTTGTTTCAGAGTTAATAACATTGCTTGTTCTGTCAACACCTGTATCAATAAACAATTTCTATTTGGTTCTTTTAAAATGACATATAGCCTGGACCTTGATTATTAATAACAGGTATTGTTGATGAAATCAACTGGTGGCAGCTGAGGGGCACGTAGCGTGGGCTCCTTTATTTGGTGAAACAAGCAGGGGCCACGTGGGAATCGTGACAATTCTATATACAGTATATCACAGAAGTGAGTACACCCCCTCACATTTCATAAATATTTTACTATATCTTTTCATGTGACAACACTGAAGAAATGACACTTGGCTACAATGTAAAGCAGTGAGTATACAGCTTGTGTAACAGTGTAAATGTGTCGTCCCCTCAAAATAACGCAACACACAGCCATTAATGTCTAAACCACTGGCAACAAAAGTGAGTACATCCCTAAGTGTCGATGTCCAAATTGGGCACAAAGTGTCAATATTTTGTGTGGCCACCATTATTTTCCACCACTGCCTTAGCCGTCTTGGGCATAGAGTTCACCAGAGCTTCACAGGTTGCCACTGGAGTACTTTCCACTCCTCCATGACCACATCACAGAGCTAGTGGATGTTAGAGACCTTGCGCACCTCCACCTTCCGTTTCAGGATGCCCCACAGATGCTCAATAGGGTTTAGGTCTGGAGATATGCTTGGCCAGTCCATCACCTTTACCCTCAGCTTCTTTAGCAAGGCAGTGGTCATTTTGGAGGTGTGTTTGGGGTCGTTATCATGTTGGAATACTGCCCTGCGGCCCAGTCTCCGAAGGGAGGGGATCATGCCCTCCTTCAGTATGTCACAGTACATGTTGGCATTCATGGTTCCCTCAATGAACTGTAGCTCCCCAGTGCCGGCAGCACTCATGCAGCCCCAGACCATGACACTCCCACACCATGCTTGACTGTAGGCACGACACACTTGTCTTTGTACTCCTCACCTGGTTGCTGCCACACAAGCTTGACACCATCTGAACCAACCATGACGTGCCATGTGGAACTTCCAGTGACCAGTCTGAGAGAATGAGAGCGATAACACCAAGTTTATCTTGGTCTCATCGGACCACAGGACATGGTTCCAGAAATCCATGTCCTTAGTCTGCTTCTCTGCAGCAAACCGTATGTGGACTTTCTTGTGCATCATCTTTAGAAGAGGCTTCCTTCTGGGACAACAGCCCTGGAGACCAATTTGATGTAGTGTGTGGCGTATGGTCTGAGCACTGACAGGCTGACCCACACCCACCCCTTCAACCTCTGCAGCAATGCTGGCAGCACTCATACATCTATTTCCCTAAGCCAACCTCTGGATATGGCCCTGAGCACAGGCACTCAACTTCTTTGGTTGACCATGGCGAGGCCTGTTCTGAGTGGAACTGTCCTGTTGAACCGCTTTATGGTCTTGGCCACCGTGCTGCAGCTCAGTTTCAGAGTTTTGGCAATCTTCTTATAGCCTAGGCCAGCGATGGTGAACCTATGGCACGCGTGCCACAGCTGGCACTCAGAGACCTCTCCGTTGGCACGCGAGCCATAAGTCACCGGATCGCTACCCCTCCACCCCCCGCAGCCGAACCTCAGGATCGTAAGTCACTTATCCCTGCTACCTTCCTTGGTTGCGGCACTTGCAAATCAGGCACTTGTAAATAAGTTCTTTTGAAGATCGTAGATAAAGCTGCGTTATTGTTCACAGCTGTAGAAGAGCCCGCGGCAGTTAATCCGGCAGTTAATCCGGCTTGTGAATTGCTACTTCCACCTGACGTGACTGCAGGCAGGAGGGAAGGCTGCAATTAAGGCGGGAATAAAGGCACGAGAGAGAAACGGGTGGATTCATCAAGCTTGTTTAAATGTAAGATTGTAGAAAATTTAGGGAGGGAGGAAGTGTGTGTGTGTGTGTGTGTGTGTGTGTGTGTGTGTGTGTGTGTGAGAGAGAGAGAGAGAGAGAGAGAGAGAGAGAGAGAGAGAGAGAGAGAGAGAGAGAGAGACTGACTTTCATAAAACCATGAAAAAAATGATGTTACTTCAAGCAGGAGGGAAGGCTCCAATTAAGGCAGGAAGGAAGGTGCAAGAGAGGGACGGGTGATTTCATCAAGCTTTTTAAAATGTAATGAGAGGAAACGGGGTCATAGTGAGCTGAAGCAACTGACTGTAGAAAATTTAGGGAGGTAGGGAGGGTGGGTGTGCACGCGCGCGCACCAGACTGACTTTCATAAAACCACAAAAAAAGGAACCTTCCAAAGTGTGTGTGTGAGTGAATGAGTGAGTGAGAGAGAGACTGACTCATAAAACCACGAAAAAAGGAACCTTCCAAAGTGTGTGTGTGAGTGAATGAGTGAGTGAGAGAGAGACTGACTCATAAAACCATGAAAAAAGGAACCTTCCAAAGTGTGTTTGTGTGTGTGTGAGTGAGTGAGAGAGACTCTTTCATAAAACCATGAAAAAAATGAACCTTCCAAAGTGTGTGTGTGTGTGAGTGAGTGAGTGAGTGAGTAAGTGAGAGAGAGAGACTCTTTCATAAAACCACGAAAACAGGAACCTTCCAAAGTTTGCTTTCACTGCAACACCAAACAAAGGGTCTTACAAACAAAAGACTGTGGTTTTCTTTATTGAGTTAATCCATCTCATGTGCAGTCTTCCTCTTTTCCTACTGCATTGCACTTTTTCCTGCATTGCTGCCTTTTCCAGTGAGCTTGTCTTCTCATGATGCCACTGTAGTACAATACCCTTTGTTCGGTTATTTTAGCTTCTAGTGAGAGTCCACACTTAATTTGCTTTACTTATCTTTCTGATAAGTCATGATATCTGTAAAACTCTTTTCCAACACTACATTTCAAATAAGTGAAATGTGTGTATACACTTTATACCAAGATCCAGGTCTATAGAGCCTGTGTCCTGAGTACACTCCTGTTCTGCAGTGAGTCCTGGACCCTTTGTGCACGGCAGGAGAGGAAGTTGAACACATTCCATATGTGCTGTCTCCGATGCATTTTTGGTATCACCTGGCAGGACAAAGTTCCAAATAGTGTAGTCCTGGAACAAGCTGGAATTTTTAGTATGTATACATTACTGAAACAGCGACATCTGCATTGGCTTGGGCATGTCATGAGAATGGCTGACGGTCGGATTCCAAAAGATCTCCTGTATGGAGAATTAGTGCAGGGAAATTGCCCCAGAGGGAGACCACAGCTGCGATACAAGGACATCTGCAAGTGGGATCTGAAGGCCTTAGGAATGGACCTCAACAGATGGGAAACGTTGACATCTGAGCGTTCATTGAAAGCTCTGTTATTGCGTATTTATTTTAAGAGAAAATGTGTTGATTAGTTCAGACAACTGTATGAGATGTTTTTTCTAAACTAAAACCTCAGTTTTCAGGTTTAATTGCAGTGTTGGCACTTCCAAAGAAATAATTTGGGTTTGTGTTGCAGTTTGGGCACTCGGGCTCAAAAAGGTTCGCCATCACTGGCCTAGGCCATCTTTATGTAGAGCAACCATTCATTTTTTCAGATCCTCAGATAGTTCATTACCATGAGGTGCCATGTGGAACTTCCAGTGACCAGTCTGAGAGAGTGAGAGCAATAACACCTGCTCCCCCTTCACACCTGAGACTTGTGACACTAACGGGTCTCATGACACCAGGGAGGGAAAACGGCTACTTGGGCCCAATTTGGACATTGTCACTTAGGGGTGTACTCACTTTTGTTGCCAGCAGTTTAGACATTAATGGCTGTGTGTTGCGTTATTTTGAGGGGACAGCACATTTACACTGTTATACAAGCTGTATACTCACTGCTTTACATTGTAGCCAAGTGTCATTTCTTCAGTGTTATCACATGAAAAGATATACTAAAATGTTTATGAAATGTGAGGGGGTATACTCACTTCTGTGATATAATGTACCTTACTGTGAGTGAGTGGGTGAGTGCTCCCATTTCCTGTTCTGCCCTAGGTAGCAATGCAGGCTAGGCCCTGCCTTATTGAACAACTGAAAGTCAGAAGTCCTTGCCAACCTTCTCCAAATGTGAGATCTGCCTATGGATTCCAACCCTCCTTCTGCCCTTTCTTGCCCAGCAATAATTCCTCCAGGACAAGACCTGATTTACTTGTGGGTTAGAGGCTCTTCATTCTGGATGCTTCATAAGCCACTCAGCGCTGAATCCTCTTCAACTGATTCTCATGAGGGTACATATGGAGCCCATATAGCTGAGGACATAAGGTCATAAGGAAGGGATTTCCTGCCAGCCACGTCCTGGTGGAAGAGGTGGATATTTGCTGGTTAGCCAATGTTTGTACCCTTCTAGCATCTTCCTCTTTTCTTCTAAAACGCAAGAGTTCAGCTGAACTTTTAAACAGATCTTGTTTTAGATCCAATGAGCATTATACTAATTTTTTCCTATCTTGTCTAAAAATTATTCCCTGAACTTGAGTATCAGTAAATAGTGGATGGGTGGCATTTTGATAATAGTCCTGTATTATTTTTGGCACTGTAAACCATTCTTCATATGCAGAGAAACCCTCGTTGTTCCACTTCTAACTCTGTTTACAAATGCTTTTAGTGGAAATATTGAAAGTACTGAAGATTCTCATGATTCATTCCCTTACTTGATGTCACAATGGCTCATGCCACAGCCATCTTTGATTATATCTATAAATCTCAGCCTACCATATTTCCCCACAGAGAAGTCTTATTTGCAATGCTAAACCTGTCGTTAAAGATGAATGAAGTCAGCGATAATATGGATGGACACTTTCAGACTTGATAAAATAAAAGGTTAGGTGTACACCATATTTTTTTTGTTCTCTGAGGATTCCCAGTCTACAAACACAGTGAATCGGAAAGTGGTACGTTGCAACAGTCTTAACCTAAATTTAAAAAAAAAAAAAGCAGAAACAAGGACTATTTCTATCAGAGTTAATCTGTTTTGACCAGATTTATAAGGACAAGTTAAAAGCAACATAATTACCTGCAATTAATAACTTTTTTTCTATAAGAGGGGCACAATGAACTTACATTTTAAAATTAAGGTGAGTTCAAATGACAATTTTTTTTGTATAACAACTAATTACGACTTTTACAGTGCATTTTAAAGGTATTCTGAATGTAAATTTATGTGGAATTTCTCACATTTTATGCCATTCTCTTATCAATTCAAGGGTCTCTTCCAAAAAAAAAATAGTAATAGAAATATATTGAGTAATACAACAAACTACATTTTCCAACAGTGTAGTAAGTAACAACAGATTACTTTTTTAAAACTACTGTAATGAATAATGAGAACAAATTGCTTTTTAAAAATATTTAAAAGCAAAGGTTTTGATATTACTGTAGTCTCACTGAGTAAAATGCATGGCCATGTTTAGATATGCAATGCCTCCATTCATCACTGACTTCTGTAAACTCAGTTCTTTCTCCATCTCCCACACAGGGCTGAATCCAGACATGGGGTGCAATCTTATCTAGCCTAGGTGACTGAGGGCTCTGCTGAATCCAAATGCCACCCGGACTGAGGATGTTGGAAACTCCTTAGGACTACACTGATCCCAGCATAACTTTGTACCAGCAGTGAATCTGGGCTGAGAGGAGCTTGGATCTGGCATAACTCAGTTCCTCCCTCCATTCCTCTTCTTCTCTGGTTTTACTGCCAGCTGATCTCAGCCAGCACAGCAGGTAGGCTGTCAGATCCAGTTGTGCCAGCTGATCTGAAATCAATCATCACAAGGAGGCTATGCCAACATAAGGGCATTTGTGCCAGCACAAGAGCCTCCTGCCTATTCCAAACTCATGGAACCCAAATGAAACAACCCGGTAAACTGGCTAAATATAAATTATTTACAATACTTATATATTCTTACATTACCATATCAATTTAACTATTCAATCATTACATCGCCCATTCAGGTCCAACAATTGAATCCTTTGGGAAGCTGAGAGATCTTGCTCGAGTATGTGTGGCTCAAAAACATACATGGGGAGTACAACAAGGCCAGTCAAAGTTAGGATACAAGAACACCTATCTAGAATTAGAAACGAAGTGTCGGATGTGCCACTAGTGAGCCATTTTGTAGAAATGGGTCACAAGGAAGAGATGTTTAAATTCTTTGTCCTATATGTAATTACAAAGACAGGTGAGGAAGCAATATCCCAAGATCTCTTACAACAGGAAATGGCACGGATATTCAGGTTAAAACCTCTTACTCCAAATGGTCTGAATCATAATATGACTTTAATGAGTTCGAATAAGGAATCACGTTTGTACTTCGTTGACCGTATCTGTACTGTAACTTTAAGATTCTCGGCTGAAGTGGTTGAACAGCTATAATCAAGTGCTCTGAGGGTATTTGAGAATGGGTGTGAACTAGAGATGGGGATATTCGTATTGGTATATGAATACAAATATCCCTGCGCAGCTGGACCTAACAAGGGTCCAGCCCCTGGAACTGGACCGTCCACTCCTACGTCCTGCTGCGGCACTGGTCCCGCTTGTCCTTCCAATGGTGCCTGGAGCGCCACTCTCTTCCTGCTCGGCTGGCCACAAGTCTCCCCACAGGGTTGCTGAGTGGCCAGCAGAGCGGGAAGAGAGCGGAGCTCCAGGCACCATTGGAAGGACAAGCGGGACCGGTGCCGCAGCAGGATGTAGGAGTGGACGGTCCAGTCCCAGGGGCTGAGCCCTCGTTAGATCCAACTGCGCAATCTTTTTCCAGTAAAGACTTACAGCCCCAGCTTTGAGAAAGAAAGTGAAACCGGTTTTAACGCAAGCAGGTTAGCTGGGACCTCTAAAGTACCAAGTAAAAACCTTAAGATTTTCCCCAAGGAAAATCTGATATAAAGAAACATGTGGGTCTTAAAATCCTGATCCAAGTCTTCCAAAGCATGAGCCACACATACTTGGTCAAGATCTCTCAGCTTCCCAAAGGATTACATTGTTGGACCTGAATGGACTCTGTAATGATTGAATATTTAAATTGATATGGTATTGTAAGAATATATAGGTATTGTAAAGAATTTATATTTAGCCGGTTTACATGGGTTGTTTTATTTGGATTACTTGAGTGAGCACCATGTTCCTCTTGTTTTGGTGGACATATTCCAAACGCATTGCAACCAACATATCTTTGAGTTTGGATTGCACAGCATATACAAGCAGATAAAGACCTAAATGGGTCTACTCTAAATATGAACATTTCTAGACAGGGTAGCTTTGAGAATAGGCACAGAACTAAAGTGGATGTCTGTTCCACTGGCAAATAGACACTATTGGATTTTAGTCTTTATAATGTAAAATTACAAAACTACACATTGTCCCTTCTCTCGTACTCCCTCTCTTTTCTCCATGCTGGTGCTTCTCCTTCTGCTTCCCTCCCCCCCACTCCTCTACAGACAAGCCACCGCTCCCATCTGCAGAAGAAGAAAAAATACGATTGAATCCAGTCCTCTGAAAGCAGAGAAGAAAAGTCAGTTTTGCAGGAAATAGGTTGGAAGGAATTGAACCTGCCCTGAACATCATGCAGACGTTAAAAAATATATTGAATTCACTTCAAATTCCACCATATTTTGACCATGTAGTCACAGCCATAGAGAGAGATACAGAAGTTCTGACTTGGAAACAAAAAGCAAAAGGCCACAGTGCTAAATTCTGTCCATCAAACAAAGCAAGTTTATTTAGGGCTCATCCAGGCAAACCATGCCTTGTAGAGAGGTGACGAAACACCACAGAAGTCTCAGATTTTGTCACTGTTTATCACTGAACATACCAAGACAAGGCTTGCATCATCTGGACAATAGGAAAAATCTGAGAACGCCAGTGACCCATGAGGTACATTTTAGAGAACAAATGCTTTGCCTGGATGAGCCCTAAATAAACAGATGTCACGTAATTAACTGATTAAAAGTGATATATTTATTCACATTTGGAAATATTTTATAATCTTCCAGCTCCAGTTGTTTATTGACAGCGAATATAAAACACGAAACCTAGCTGGTACATAACTTCTGCTCTAGCTAGAGCACAAGCAAGTGCAACCCAAGATCTGTTGAAATGAACAGAGGATGCACAGCAGGAGTACTTGATAGACTCCATTCCCCATGTACATGCTTTTTAAATAATTTGCTACCAAAGTTCCATATTTGTAGCTTGTCATTAAATAGCCACCACCATTATCTTAATTTTTAGTCATTTTCCCCCCTCTATAGAGAGCCTTCTTTCATTAGAAACACAATATTGATCAATGCCTGTCTAAAAATGCATGGATTTCAGCTGCCATCTGTGTGGGTTTGACTGATCACATGCTTGAATGCAAAGTTTAAATACTGCTAAAATGATTCCTCCCTTTTTGGCCGGATATGAAAACTGGGCAAAGATTTAATAGAGATCAAGCAATGCACTAGGAATGGTATTTTCTAGCAAAGGAGCAACCTGTGCCAGTGATTACCAGACAGGAACATGTTGTCAATTTCATACATAAAAGGGTGAAGCCCTTTTTCCGTACAGACCACTCAGTCGAAGTCTTCTTTTGTGTCAGGTGGTATCCTCATCTGGGTAAATCAAAATAATAAATAAATATTAGAAATTTGCTAACCAAGATATGGTGGTTTATTTTAAATCAATGCAGAAAACAGCATTCTCTTCCACATTACCTTCTTCATGTAAACATGTCCAAGTGTAACAACTGCCTACGGTTTCCCAGCACTTCTGTCCCTTTCCTCTGTTCTTTGTTCTTCCTAGGTCAAATACCAATTAGAAGCACGTAGGACAGGGTATTCTGCCTTGTGTATTCTGCAAAGTGAAAAGAGGGAGAAAAACTATTGACACACAGAGAGAGGAGGAAGTTTTCACTGCAACTCTGTATCCAGCTTCTTAAGGTAATTCTGCTCTGCCCTGGCTGTCCAGATTTGCAGGAGGCACAGTTAGAGCACAGCTGCCTTCAAACGTCCTCCCTTCTTTTTTTTCTTTCATAACCCAGCTGCCCCACTGCTAGATTAGAGCACCTTTCAAACAAAGAAAAGAAAGAAAGAAATAGAGGGAGGGGAAAAGCAGACCCAGGAACCAGGTATGGGGAGGAGAGGGTTCAAATGACAACAATATTCCTCATTGCCTTACCTCTCTCACTGCTGCTCGAGCAAGTTGGAATGGCTTTAAATGCAACAGCTGCAATGCCCTCCACCAGCTCAAGTGATCACACTGCCTGAACTGATATGATTTCAAAATTCGAAGTTCTAGCAGGAGAGAAAAAAAAGTATGTATTTGTGAGTGGATGAGTGGGACTCCAAGCTGATTTGCATGGACTTTTACATCACACAGTCAACAGGAAATGATGCAGATCAGAGCATCTCTGTCCTGGAGAATTTCCTACATTATTTGTCGATGTAGCTGCAGCCTTATTCACTTATTACATTTTTAGTGCCAGGGAGGAGTGCTTGTGGGATTTTTTTGCCTCATGTGCCAAAGTAACATGCCTGGCTTTGAACACTAGGAACCTAAATTTGATCAGTATGTGGCACCATTTATTACTTTATTAGAAATGATAATGGTGGTTGTGATACTGATCATCAGTAGCAGTAATAAATAACAAAGAGATAAGCTGCTACATTCTTTAGCACTCAATGTTCTGCTGGGAATCAATGGATTCACAGAGGTCATAGCTGTAAGGGGCACAGCTGCTTGAGGTAATGCATTCAGTTGGCACTGCAAATTGTAAAGCAACCTACAGTAAAAGGCAGTAGAGAAGTTACTTTCAGAATCCAGCACATCTCTTAATTACCAGCAGGGTTTTTTCCCCTCTCATCACACCCTAACAGTCTGGTTGATATTCAGTGCTATAACCTTGATGGATCCTGCTATATGTAAACTGGAGGTGGGACACCATCTTCTTCTTTGCCCAAGGCAGCAAAATGTTTGGAGCTATCACTGGGCAGGGTAGTGGCTCAAACTGTTTCCCCACGGTCTCCTCACTGGCTCTACTTCCTGTCCTCCTCATGGGAACCTTGTTTTAGTGATACTGAAGGCAGCACTGATATTTAAATCTGCAGCTCAGGATTTCTGCACTTGTATCAAAACAACCTAAGCTGGACCTATTGTTTCTCTTTATTTATGGCAGGAATGGGCAACCTCAGAGGTCTCGAGCTATTTTCACTCTCCCAACATGATGATACCCTGAAACCCAAAAATGATGGAACAAAATTAGATGCAAAACTGTTATAATTTTAATTCAGACTGTTAATTATTTATTGGACAGCTGAGTCCGGAGATCCCATTGTTTAGCAGAGTTGAGGCTATGGTTCTCCTTGTAGGCATTTAAAACCACTCCATTTATCTATTCCCTAGAGCAATAAACCAAGGCAGAGACTGAATTTAAAGAAAAATAGTTACTTGAGTTTATTTATAAAATATACTTGATAGGAAAGCCTATCCTAAACTCTACAGCCAAACTTGTGCCCAGATGGAGCACATAGTCCAGAACGGGGAGAAGGAGCATAGCCAAGCCTCAAGAGAGATATTAATAGCTTGAGGATAAGAAGACTAACTTGAGAGGACAGAACATGATAAACTTTTTTTTATTTGGGGCAATAAGTGGATAAGAGACAGAGCATGAAAAGTACAGGCACAGGTTGCTCTACTTCCAAACATCCCTACTAGACATTTGTGACAGACAGGGTGCAAAAGAGGGAATGAACCCAGAAGATTCATCCAACAAAAATAAGCCAGTCATGGTCCTGAAGCCTCCAGAAACACTAGTGGTTATTTAAAGGCTATCTCATACCCCCTGACTTGTTTTAACCCTTAAAAAAAAAAACAGGCAGTGACCATATATTTTATGGTATTAGAACAGCAACAGGATCCTAAATTATAGGTAAACACAATTCATGCATGAAACATGTTTCCCAGAGGAAAGGTACTGCAGCTTGGTACATTACTCCAAAATATTATCATGCAGAGCACAAGAAAGTTAGGTGTATGATACTAACTCATCGATCTCCTCTTCTACTTGGTAAAAAAAAATGAAATTCCATATATAATTAGGATGGTCCAAATGACACAGAGTTTTTACATCTGTTCCTCTATCATAAGATGACCAATGGATTAAAGTTTTAGCAGAATGCATTAATACGAATGAGAAGTACACATAGCTCTTTGAAAATTACTTCCTAACATGCTTCTTCTCTAAGGCTAAAAGTGTGACCTTTAGCCATCAAAGTCTTCTAAAAGGACTAAAGTAAACATTTAATGGAAGGAGAACAATAATGGTACATTATTCCAGTAAGTACATCTTGGTCCTGTACAGCTAGTTTTGCAGTAATGCTGTTACTTAGATATTTATTGGTCTCTCAAATAGCTAGAAGAGGGGAAAAGGTGCATTTAAAGGAAGTGGCTAGTCAGCGATAAAGAAAATATACCATAGATTACAATAAAACAGAATGAAGTACAGAGCTTTGTTTTTTTCTTAGTGGTATATTCTCTAGATACATTTCTACTCACTGTAAAAGCCACAATCTAAATATCTGTGAGGGAAAGACAAGATCACCACACAGCTCTGAGTGAACTTCAACATGATAAGATGTTGTGATGGGTGATCATTTTCCTACTACAGTACTTTCACAAAAAAATTAAAGTAAGGTTGCCACTGGCTAGGCTGGCTGGAACATTCTGGTAGCTGCAGTCCAAAAAATATTTTTTCTAAACTCTGGTTTTAATGAAGCATAGTTAAAATTAAGCACAGTTTATCTAGGTTTGGATGTCATGACAAGCTGTGGTTACTCAGAAATGGAACATGAATGCTTCTGAACACTCCCTCATGGCAACACTGATGGAAGAGAGCGGATGCGAGGAAGCCCTAGGCGAACTGCAGACCATCCATATGCCAAACCACAGTTTACTGTTCTGCAAAGCTGCCGTGAAGAAACAGATCCATTTAATACATCCATGGTTAAATATGAGACAGGGAACAAAACTTGTTTTTAGGAAGAAGACCAAAAGAGTCCCTGGCAATAGAAAGAAGCAGTCATTTGAAGATCACTAAAGTTCTCTGGGTATTTCTGCAAGGGAAACAGTCAAAATCTGGAGAGCCCCTCTTTGGGTCCTGTCACCTGCAGCTTCTCAAGTCCTCTAAGTTGATCCTTCTCCTTCCTTTACCCAATTCTACTCAATTCTACCCAATTCTAATATGAGCCAGTTATTGGTTATGATCTTCACTGCCTTTTGAATTCCAGCACGACTTGACATAGAAGCTAAGAATCATGCAAAGCAGAGCAGCCACTTAAACGCATATCATTAAGTCAGAATCACAGGTCAGAATTTGCATATTTGTTTTAAGTAGTCCAAAGTTTCAGACCATTTGTTGTTGTTATATGCCATCATGTTGCTTCCAATGTATCGTGACCCGAGTAGGATTTTCAGAATACAGTATATCACAGAAGTGAGTACACCCCCTCCCATTTCATAAATATTTTAGTATATCTTTTCATATGACAACACTGAAGAAATGACACTTGGCTACAATGTAAAGCAGTGAGTATACAGCTTGTATAACAGTGTAAATATGCTGTTCCCTTAAAATAACGCAACATACAGCCATCAATGTCTAAACCGCTGGCAACAAAAGTGAGTACACCCCTAAGTGACAATGTCCAAATTGGGCCCAAGTAGCCGTTTTCCCTCCCTGGTGTCATGAGACCCGTTAGAGTCACAAGTCTCAGGTGTGAAGGGGGAGCAGGTGTTATCGCTCTCACTCTCTCAGACTGGTCACTGGAAGTTCCACATGGCACCTCATGGTAATGAACCATCTAAGGATCTGAAAAAATGAATTGCTGCTCTACATAAAGATGGCATAGGGTATAAGCAGATTTCCAAACCCCTGAAACTGAGCTGTAGCATGGTGGCCAAGACCATACGTACAGCGGTTTAACATGACAGGTTCCACTCAGAACAGGCATCTCCATGCTTGACCAAAGAAGTTGAGTGCCCGTGCTCAGCGTGATATCCAGAGGTTGGCTTTGGGAAATAGACATATGAGTGCTGCCAGCATTGCTGCAGAGGTTGAAGGGCTGGGGGGGTCAGCCTGTCAGTGCTCGGACCATACACTGCACACTGCATCAAATTGGTCTCCAGGGCTGTTGTCCCAGAAGGAAGCCTCTTCTAAAGATGATGCACAAGAAAGCCCGCATACGGTTTGCTGCAGACAAACAGACTAAGGACATGGATTTCTGGAACCATGTCCTGTGGTCCGATGAGACCAAGATAAACTTATTTGGTTCAGATAGTGTCAAGCATGTGTGGCAACAACCAGGTGGGGAGTACAAAGACAAGTGTGTCATGCCTACAGTCAAGCATGGTGGTGGGAGTGTCATGGTCTGGGGCTGCATGAGTGCTGCCGGCACTGGGGAGCTACAGTCCATTGAAGGAACCATGAATGCCAACATGTACTGTGACATACTGAAGGAGAGCATGATCCCCTCCCTTTGGAGACTGGGATGCAGGGCAGTATTCCAACATGATAACGACCCCAAACACATCTCCAAAACGACCACTGCCTTGCTAAAGAAGCTGAGGGTAAAGGTGATGGACTGGCCAAGCATGTCTCCAGACCTAAACCCTATTGAGCATCTGTGGGGCATCCTGAAACGGAAGGTGGAGGTGCGCAAGGTCTCTAACATCCACCAGCTCTGTGACGGGGTCATGGAGGAGTGGAAAAGGACTCCAGTGGCAACTTGTGAAGCTCTGGTGAACTCTGCCCAAGAGGGTTAAGACAGTACTGGAAAATAATGCTGGCCACACAAAATATTGACACTCTGTGCCCAATTTGGACATTGACACTTAGGGGTGTACTCACTTTTGTTGCCAGCAGTTTAGACATTAATGGCTGTGTGTTGCGTTATTTTGAGGGGACAGCACATTTACACTGTTACACAAGCTGTATACTCACTGTTTTACATTGTAGCCAAGTGTCATTTCTTCAGTGTTGTCACATGAAAAGATATAGTAAAATATTTATGAAATGTGAGGGGGTGTACTCACTTCTGTGATATACTGTATGTGACATATTTCGGAAGTGGCCCACTGGCCAGTACCAGTAAGTTTCCATAGACACACAGGATTTTATTCCAGGTATTCTGATTCCTAGTCTGTCACTCTATCCATTATATTACACTGGGTTTCATGGACCATCCAGTGCAGCGATGGCGAACCTATGGCACATGTGCCACAGCTGGCACGCAGAGCCCTCTCTGTGGACATGTGAGCTATAAATTGCTGGATCGCTAACCCCGGCAGCCAAACCTGAGGAGGAGGCTGCAGCCATGGTGCTAGCACCCCGATAGGCAGCGGGCCAGGATCCGGAGCAGCTGGGGCTGGTGGCGGTGGGCCGGCCAAGCTATATGCAGTGGCGGGGTTGGGCATGACTGGAGGCGGATCCGGAGTGGGGTCTGGAGGCACCTCCGTGCCCGGGATTTTCCCTTCTGCCGCCACTTCCGCTTCTGCCGCCATTGCTACCACTGCCGCCGCCACCCCGCCACCCGCTGGGTTGTGGTTTTTTTTTTTTTCAGTTTGGGCACTCGTGATCAAAAAGGTTCACCATCACTGATCTAGTGGGAAAATCCCCACCCCTCTTTAAACAGCAAACTTCCCTGACAAATCATAAACTGCTTTTTGTTTTTTATATGGAACTGAGGGGGTCACTGTTAAAAAAAAAACACACATTCTACAGGTTGTTCAATCCTCGTCTGGCTATTTCAATTTGTAAATATTCCACAGTTACTGTACTGATTTTTCACATTCTCAAACAATTTAATTCCATTTATTAAGCAATCTGTAGATTTACCAATATAAGTCAAGATACAGGAATATCTTAATACTTAATATCATTGTGTATAACATTTGTGAAAGAAAGCAGAATGGAACGTGTAAGACATTTTAAAAGGAGTTTACTAAACAAAATGCAACCCTTCTGGCCAGTTCCATTGATAGTGTACAGATACAACTCCATCTATTTCACCAGAGTTGTGCCAATATATAGCACTGATTAATTTCACTTACACCACTGAAAGCAGTACTGTTTCAAAATTTTGTACATTAATAATAAGCTTGTCATTAAACCGATTTTACAAAATACATTTTCCCTGTTAATATACTGCATTCAAAGTTAGAATTATATGCAGTGAGATATTCTGGCTCCACTAAAATCAATGTTAGGGGTGCTGAGGTTACCACTGACTTTTCTAAAGTCATAATACTACCCTATTTCTGTTCTCTTCTTATGTCATTCTTTCACAGACTGTCTTGAAAAACACCTGGAAATGGTTTCTCATCAGAAAGGTTTGTGCTAATATAGATGTGTCTGAGGAAGTGGGTTTTGATCCCCAAAGGCTAACTAAAATAAAACTGTTAGTCTTCAAAGTGCTGCGATATTTTGATTAATTTTCGTCCCTCTCCCTTTCTATTTGCAACAAGCAAAGACAAACTAACATGATTACATCTTTGAAAATAATACATGTTTCAGATATTCATATCTTACCATTGACCACTACAAGATAAATCTGGACAATTTCCTTTCTTTAGAACTTGGAAATATTAGTGTTAAAGCTAATTCATTAACATTCACTACAGAACCTTTTGTGTTTATAGTAATCATTTTAATTAAAATATAATTTATATCTGTTACATTAATTATTAATAATGTGTTCATAACTTGCTTGTTCCAGTGTTTAAAACTGAGTAAAGACAGCCAAGAATCCTGCAAAATTAGCCTCCAAAACAAATAAAAATCATTACTCAGGCTGTTAATATAATTGGCAATTAAGGAATTAAATAACAACTTTTAAATCTGTAATATTACAAAGTAGAGGTAACTATTTTTAGTTAATTATTTCCAAGCTCTGCCCCCTACTCGGTTTCTCTCTTTGTCAATAATGATACTAAAGAGACCAGTCCCACATGTATGGTAGTGACTGGGGTTATTGTTACAGGCCTCACTTATTTTAAGTAGGCACTCAACTGGAACTGATCACTGATCACTATTTGATGGGTCTGCAGTTTAGCTCCACACAGCAGGCAAAACCTCTAGAACAGAACAATTCACAAAGCAAAGCTAAAAGCTTTACAGTTGAACATCTTGAGATAGCAGTGAAGGGGTGTGTGTCTGTATTTTGAGGAGTGGTTAGTCCTTTTGCAACAACTATCTATCAAGGAAAACACCCCAGAATCATTTATAATAGAAATGTGCCGAATTTTATGAGATATCACAACTGCTAATCTAAACAATTTTCATTTAAATTGGAATTATTAGCATTCACTGAAGAAACCAGCTTGCTCTATACCAGGAAAGCATAGACCTTGAATTTTTTAGCTGATTATTTGAGTGAAATTATAATAAACTACACTAATATGTCTCAGACTCTTATTTCTGAGGAAGTGGGTTAGATCCACGAAACTGCACATCAAAATATAACTGGTCTTTAATGTGCCACAACATTGTTGTCTTTTTAAATTTTTCTTTTGTTTTTGCCTGATATACATTAATATTGCTGATCAAAATTGACCTTCTTTGATGTATAAATCTCTCACTCCCAGGAAAACATATCCCTTCACCTTCAACAGGGGAAAAAATTGGTTCCAGCCAAAGTTAAGAACTTTTATGTATCTGTAATAGGCAAGTTAAGAACATTATCTATCTCCCAGTCTCTGAAAATAAATAAACAAATCTAATGGGCTTTGAAGTGTATAGCTTTAGCTGAACTGTGTGAGATTATTTTACCAGCTACTTTCCTTTTATTCATTTGCACTTCAGAATGCAAGTCCCTCAATCTTCATAAGTGGTCATCCAACAAATTTGAGCAAGACACATCAGTGGGTTATTTTGCACTGCGTACACCATGATATCCATGGTGAAGACCAGCCTGGCCTTGTTCATCAGCTGGAGAAGAGACAGCTGCACCTCCCTCCATCGTACCAATTCCAAGGACATTATCTTGTCAGAATGGTGAAGACATTCAAGGGTTCAAAGTAGGTATCAAAAATTATTTACAATGTAAATTGTACTTCATCTTAATAGGGCATAGATGGAGGAAATGACACAACCCCTTTGACCAACAGTTTCCACCAAGGATGTGTCCTATGATCATCTTGTACAGCTTTCTTTGTTCAACACAAATCACACTTACTTAGGTGTCAGTTTTACTGAACTCAGCGAGACTTCCAAGTAAATCTGTTGTGCTGGAAAGCGCACAAGAAGAAGAAGAAAAAGAAGGGGCCCCTAAAAAGGGAAATAGCTTTCCCCTACAGACTCAGAGCAGAAAGCCATGGGAGTAAAGGCAACCACAATGGGACACATCAGCCTTGCTGGCTGAAATAAGACCAGCATCAGCTTAAGTGCCCTCCTTTTTATATAGGAAGTAATAACATCAGGAAGGCTGCTCTTTGCTCCCCTCCCCAATCTAAAATATATACCATCCTCATCCTTATCATCATAATTTCTTCTTAAAAGTTTATTACTAGAAAGAGAGACAGAGAGACCCCTTCTCCTCCTTTGGCCCAGCAGTATGGACAGGCATTAGCAACACTACTGCAATGTCCTCCTTGTTCTGTAGAGGGTTGAGAGACATAGACACCATTGTCATCTCCTTCTCTGCTGAATGGGCAGGTGCAACCTCCTCCTCTGGAGGAGACATGTGGTTCCACTACCATAACACAAAGTGGAAGGCAATGCTAGCTCAGGCCACCTTTGCACAGCACCTTGCAGTAATAAATAATACATTTATTCAGTTCTTAAGGTTTATAATCTGAAATTTGAGACAGAAAAGCAAAAAGCATTAGGAAAGAAGTGTGAAAGCAAAATTGGGCTCCAATTCGTAGTTGCAAGCTTTTCCTTTGGGCAAGAAGTAAGTAAGCTAACTCTCTGCAGCTGTCCTTCCTCCAGCTGATGAAAAAGGCCAGGCTAGTCTTCACCGTGATATTCTGCTAGGAAGATTGAAGGAGACCTCCAAAACATTGTGATTTTTAAATAAGCAATTGTTAGATGATTTAGCTTTGTATAATGATTGATCTACTGCATTCTGTTAATGTAGTCTTAACTATGGAGACAAAAGCAGAATAGAGAAAGAAAAAGAGAGATGATGAATCATAACTGGAAATGTGGAATCTCCTCCCCCAACACAAATCTTTCTGACAGCAAACACTAAGCAATCAAGTCAATATACATTCTGCATTATCTCTATAGATTCTTTGGTATTTATTTATATATTTTTTTAAAAAATGTAAATCACCTGATAATCTGCAAATGTGATTTTTTTTTATTTTACACTACACATCATAAAAGAACCTCACAAAATCTTTTTAAATGGCTGTAAGCTGCAATAGCACTTGTAAGTGTAACATATTAATGCCCATATCTGAAAAAGTACGCAGAAGTATAATAAAAGGAAAATAGGCAGTCCTTTTTAAATTCTATGTTCATTTCTGAGAAGGCTGACTTCCAAACATGTTTCCTATGGAAAATACAGGAAACTTAAAATATTTTGTACACTGAACCCTTCAAATATCTAACAACACTTGGTTATTGTTACATGATCCTTTCAATGGCCTCACAATATATGCTTAATTTTAAAAATCAATAATCCTGCAAAAAGTTGTTGGTTAGTTCTTGTCATAAAAACCCTACCCTTTATTATATGATTTTTTAAATGGGATAATTCTGTAAAGGCAATAATAAGTCTTTCAAATAGCCAGATTCCGAGACTCTTCTGGATGCAGATATGAACCTATTCACTAAGAGATCAACAATATATGCAGAAACAAACAACGGTTGATTCTACACACTAGAATTAAAATAATCCACGGATTACATAACACCAAAGTACTTTCAGAGCATACGTAGCAGAATAAGTAGGGATGTTATTCCAGTTTGCCTGACTTATTTCCAAGGACATAATTTTCATGCTTCAACAAATGTTTTGCAGAGGAAAGGTATATTCAGAGTGAAAAGATGTTATAAGCAATATTAACAACAAATAAATTACACAATCTGAACATTCATGCGTCTTAATTCTTTATAGCTGCAGTCATTTAGGCTCTTCAGAGTAAATCTTATCCTATCAAACTCAATAAAACATACTTTTAAATAGCTGTGTTCTGTAAATCTTCTTCATGGGTATAAACTGGCCTTTGTGCTGGATTGCTCCCACATGCAGTGTACACAGGCACTCACAACCTGGCTGGTTGTCTATCAAGGGTGCCAAGTGAGCCATTGTAAATAGAGCCCCATTTCCCCATTAGGCCCAAAGCTAAAATAGGGGATTGGTTCACCCAGAATGTTCATGCCTTCCAAATGAAACCACTGCAGTCTTCTCATTTTCCCCTTACACCTCTCCTCTTCCTTGCTTACTGGGCACGTCCCTCCAACTTCTGCTGCCAACTTGTCTTCTCTGTCTTCTCTCTGCTCTCTTACTGCCATACTTGGTGGCATACATGTATCAGTATACAGCACTGGTCACAGTGGTCATCAAAGTAAGTTTTGGAGGCAGGAGGTTGGAATTAGATAATACTGGAATGGTTGTAAAAGTGAGGGAGGAGGCTGTAAAATGAGCAACTGTAAAGTGGAGGTCTCCTGTATTTTCTTTAATTAGTCATCAGAATGTTTTCTTCTATGTGAGTTTAGGTTTTGTAAATCACTTCAAAGTGACTAACAAAACATTGTAACATTGGTAATTTTTTCATTGAAAAAACACAGTATAGTCCTCCACCTTAGGTACAGATCAGATCCAAACCTGCATAGCTTCAGCAAGGTGGCCATGTTCTATTGCTCTCATTCTCAGATTATGGGACTTTAGGACTAAAATATTTCACAGACTACTTCTTTTCACATGGCCCGTGCCTTGATATTATTATTTTTATCGGAGGTCTCTCTCTAGGTCTCTATACCATCTGAGATGAGGTGGGAGTAATCCAGGACAAGATATTTTCTGCTGCAGTTTCCTCCAGGCTTCAGGCTTCTTTTCTTCTAGGAAAGTTTGCCTTGTGATTCTCTGTCTTTCAGCACCATGCAAAGCCTTTTTTTTTTTTTACAGCATTAAAAAAATGATTCTTTAAATGCTCTTCTGTTGTGCATGAGCTTCTCCTTTCTGATTTTGTTCCGCACTTTACTGATCTTAAATCATATGTGTTGTTTTAAAATTCAGTGAACTGCCTCAGGAAATTTAAGTCTGACAAATCTGCTTCAATTAAATTAGGTGGCAAGTCAATTAAATTTGTGATAGCTATGATTGCAATAGATATCTGAGGAGTGGGGAACCTTTGTCCTTTCAAATGTTTTGGGCTACAGCTCTCACAGTCTCTCACTGTTGGTCATGGCAGCTGGAGAGGCTGAGAAAATAACTTTTCCAAATTCTTCCAGACTTATACACACACTTTCATAACAACCTAATTCCACATGGATCTCCACTATGAGGGTCACACACACAGAGAGAAAATAATGTTATGTATAGAAAAATGATGTACGTATTTGCCCAATCAGGAGATGAAAAATAAGCTTCATCTCTCCATAAAGAATTATGTTCCTTGGAATACATACATACATACATACATACATACATACATACATACATACATACATACATACATACATACATACATACATACATCAGAAGCAAAGAACTGCAACCGAAGATCTATCTAGTCTCTCTGTGTCCAGCTATTCTGGTAACAGGGTGTTGCATACTTGGAAATTAATTCAGCCAATTTTGAAAAAAGACTCTGGCCCTCATCCTAAACTCACCTACTTAAATCTCCCATGAAAATAAATGCTAAATCAATGTTGAGATCAATACAACATTCACAAGTAAGTGTATTTACAATTGCAATCTCTGTGTCATCATTCATCAAAGCGGAAGGTGGGTCTCAACAATTTTTTAGTATTTATACTTCTAGATTATGTCAGGTTTAGGAATAATTTATTCACAATACTGTAAATATCTAGCATAGCTTTAGGAATTACCACTGTGGATGCATACATTTTAAGAGACTCATCAGAAGTGGCTGGCCTCACAGTTTGTGCCATGAGAATCCTACCAAACACTTCCCTATCCTCTTTATCTCAGACAATAAATTTTTAATTTATACTTAAAATAGAAATGCCATTTTCCAAATACACATTCAAAGTATCAATATACATAGAAAAAGGTTTTAAGTGACAACATTCCTTTAAAAAAAAACATTTAAAGCATGATATAAAAACAAGCTGATAGAGCCTGTGACAACCTAGAGTCCCATGATGTGTTAAATTACAACCCCAATAATCCTTAAGAAAGCAGTGATGGCAC
>JBAJHW010000002.1:35660221-35717721 GCA_037013535.1 Intellagama lesueurii | reverse complement strand
GTGGCGCTGTAGGTTAAACCGCAGAAGGCTCTGTGCTGCAGGGTCAGAAGACCAGCAGTCGTAAGATCGAATCCACGCGACGGAGTGAGCTCCCGTCGCTTGTCCCAGCTCCTGCCAACCTAGCAGTTCGAAAGCATGCAAATGCAAGTAGATAAATAGGTACCACCTCGGTGGGAAGGTAACGGCGTTCCGTGTCTAGTCGCGCTGGCCACGTGACCACGGAAACTGTCTTCGGACAAAACGCTGGCTCTATGGCTTGGAAACGGGGATGAGCACTGCGCCCTAGAGTCGGACACGACTGGACTAAATGTCAAGGGGAAACTTTACCTTTACTAATAGTAATATTATGGTGAGGATAGAGACCATGTTATCTTCCAGATGCTAGTGTTGGATATGTTGGCTGGGGGTGATGGGAGTTACAGTCCAAAAATATCTAGAGGTCACATGTTTCATATCACTTACATTACAGCCTCTATTTCAGGTATGAGGGGCAATAGCTCCTACTGGCCTCTCTATCTTAACATCTTTTACTAAGGTTAGTGTGACTGCAATTATGTTATTCAGGGTGATAGGATCAATGCCCTCCATAATTCTTTCACAGTCTTATAATAACTTGTGTCTCCTTCATAATTATTTAAAAGTATGGAATGCTTCACAAATAATGCATTCCATTCTTGCAGAGGGACATCACAAATCTTCTCTGTTCTTCCAGTTTTAGTCAGAGAAGGGAAAATTATTTTCTATACAACCTCCAGAACATCCTAGCCCCCTGAAAATAAATCTTGTTTTAATATGAGTGCTACTGATGTAAGCTCCTCCTGCAATAATATTTTTAACACAGGTCATTATCTTAAATGCTTGAAGCTGTACACTTCACATTTCTGTATGTATTTATTTGACTTATATCCCACCTTTCTCCCAAAACTGAGGTTCAAGGCAGCAAAAGATCCCAGTGCTTCTTGAAACAACCCTGGGTATGGTGCATCAGTGTTATTCATATCAATATATTTGCAGAAGGAAGCATGAGGTAAACAATAGTGCCTAAGACAGACTGGCCTTAACTTGTAGTTCACCAAACCAAATACAGTACATTTCGTTATTAGCTATTTAAACAACTTGCCAGAACTGCCTCACACTTTTCACTTACGAAGGCTTTCTTTTCTGTCACTCTTAAAACTTTGGATTTATAACTGCCCAACATTCCTTCTGTGTCTGGGAAAAGGACACATCTTTTTAACTTAGTTGTTCAAATTGATTTTAATAATTTAAGGGTTTTTTTGTTTTATTAAATTTTTATTTCATTTTTATTTATTTATTTATTTATTTAAATACTGCACAGTGCTTCAGTGGGTTTCAGAAAGGAGGTATCAAAATATGTTTAATTGTGTGAGGCATATTAATTAATTGATTTAAGTCTATGTCCATCTCTCTTTTTCTCTTTCTCTGCTAAACCAAACCTGTAGTAGCCTACTAGGAGTCATCTTTAACATATGTTTAAGATATATGCAGAGTCAGTATAGCGTAGTAGTAAGAATGTTGAACCATAACTTGAGAAATCTTGCTGAGCCATAAAACTTACTGGATGACCTTTAGATAGTTATTCTCTCTTAGCCTGACCAATGGCACAGGACCATTGTGAAGATAAAGGAGGGAAATAGGAGAGCTATGCATACTGCCTTGAACTTCTCAGGTGGCATACACGTGTAATTACTAAATAAAACAGATGTGAAATTCTAGACCCTGTGAAGTAGATTAGAACTTACACATGACGTGAACCAGACCTATAGAGATAGACAGCTGCTAAGATCCTGTAGGCCATATCTTTCATGTACCTTGGCAGGCTGAACTTGTCCCTTTTTTTTCAAAACCAGAAGTGACCTGGAGATTTCTGATTGTCATTTATAGAACAGAATTTTTTTTTTTGCATGGGGCCACAAAGGGTGTCTTAGAAGGCCACATGTGTTCCTGAGCCCCCGTAGTACCTGTATCTCCTACAAACATTTTCTTTCTAAGATGGGTGAAACAACTAAGGGAAAGTCTGGGGGATTGTCAGTTAATAGTAGAATTGGAGTAAAGAACACTCATAGATTAGTGGGACAGTAAATAAAATAAAGCTAGGCTGATCTGAAAAAAATGTTGCTGGAAATGTGGATCCTGAGATGGGAAGAGCTTAAGAGACTGAACAAAGCTTCTCAAGAGAGGAACCTGGAAAAAAGTAAAGATTAACCAAAACGTAGTTCCTTACCACATTTTTATCCCACCTTTTTTCTGAGAAGCTCAAGGAACTCTATATGGTCTCTCTCCACCACTACCATTTTTATTTTCATCATAATCCTCTGAAGTAAGATGAAGAAAATAGTGACTGAGAGATTTGAACCACAGTCCCTCTGGTGTTGCTGCTGCATTCTAACTGCCAAGCTAAATAGGCAGTTTAGATGAGAGGATTTTAGTAGACAGAGAAAAAGACAGATAAAGGGAGAGACATTGAAATAATACATGGGGGGGGGGGCGAGGAAAGGTCATGGAGCTAAACATGGGCTAGGCTGGTGTGTGCAGCAGCCCTGTAGTCTGCTGCCTTTTGAGCAGCACCACTTTTTGGCCAGTATGTGCAAGGCCTCTATGCTTTTGCTGATATTACATATGAAGCACTTTGTGCCAAATCAAGGTTTCCCCACATGTGGCGAAACCTCTGAACACACATACTGTATCGGTTAACACAGATACGAGGGGGTGCTGATAAGTATTGAGCCTTTCCCAGAAAAAATTGAGCTAGGAAGCTGTAACTGCCACACTATTCTACATATTCCCCCAGGAAGTCAATGCACTTGCGACATCTGTCCTGCAGCTTCTTAAGTCCCTGCAAATAAAATTCTTCTGACTGCTGGTGTAACCACTCATTTGCAGCATTAGTTGCCTCCAGAACACTCCCAAATCGTTGTCCCTTTAGGTGTTTTTTGAGTTTGGGGAACAGATAATAGTCAGAAGGAGCCAGGTTGGGAGAATAGTGTGGATGGGGCATCACTTGAAAGCCTAAGGACGTCAGTTTTGCCATTGTTTCACCTGCAGTGTGTGACGAGGCGTTGTCATGCAACAGGATGACACCTTTGGAGAGCTTTCCTCGATGTTTTTCCTTGATGTTTTGCCTCAACTTCGTCAATACAGCACAGTAATATTTTGCATTGATGGTTGAACCCTGTTGGAGGTAGTCCACCAGCAGAACTCCCTTCTTATCCCAAAAAACTGTTGCCATTTGCTTCTGCACCGACCTTTGCACTTGGAACTTCTTTGGCTGGGGGAACCACTGTGCCTCCATTCCTTAGACTGTTCCTTTGTCTCAGGATCATAACAGTAGATCCATGTCTCATCACCAGTTACCAGTTTGCCCAGGAAATCTGACTCATTTCTTGCAAAATGTTCCAAAACAGCCACCGATGACTCCACATGTTTCCTCTTTTGTTCGGTTGCACAATCATGGGCAGAGTGCTTTCTAAAACAATATGTACCACTTTAATGCCTTTACTGAAGTATCACTTAAAATATCTTTCTGGAAGTATGCTTTGCAATTTTTTGAAACTTAAAAGATTTTGTTGTTGTTAAAACCATCATAACAACCTTGTGGTATTTTGTTATTTTTCCCGTTTTACAGGGAGCTCAGCTCACTCCAGCAATAAGCATACATTCACAAGTAACTGTTACTGACTCCTGTAGGATAAACTTTTAAGTATGGATCAAGATCAGGGTACAAGAATGGCATCTGCAGGCCATCCAGCAAATGCTTGTTTGAGCTCTGATCTGAAAGATAAAACTAAGCACTGAGGAGGAGACTGGACCAAACTGGCAATAAATTAGCTTTTTCTTAGCCGTCTGTTCTCTAGAAATCAAGTTATATCAGCTACCCATATAACAAGTGAACTATTGGTGTCTCTAGTGAATTAATATTCCCAAATGAGCATATGGTGGTATATATGGCTTTCCCCTACTTTATTCTCACAACTGTCCAATGAGGTAGGTCAGGCCAAGCAAGAGAGTAACTGTTCCAAGATCATCACCTGAGTGCAATGGCTAACTGAGGACTTCCACCTGGATGTCTTATGTCCCCAGACCAACACTACACTGTTCAATAAGGAATGTGGGGCAAAACCAATGTGACTCAGCCCCCCCCAGCTCCCCCCCCCCCCGTACACACCACATAGTTCTCATTAGACTTTTCTAATGCATTTGTAACTATGTCCCCTGCTTGTCCTGTGTTAATGGATAAGTTTCAGTTTTTGCAGAATGATGATGTGGACAGGAAGTTTGGAGAGGTGAAAGCTACCACATGTCTGTTAGACCCTTGTCCTTCCTGGCTTATAAATGCTGCCAGAGAGAAACTGGTTGAGTGTATAGGAGGAGTGATGAATGCCTCCTTGCTGCAGGGTAGGATCCCAGCATGCTTAAAGGAAGCAGTAGTAAAACCATTGTTGAAAAAGCCCTCCTTGGATCCCACAATACAGGAAAATTACCAGTCAGTCTCTAATATTCTATTCTTGGGCAAGGTTCTGGCTTCTCCGCTCTGGTGGTTTTTGGGTAAAATGGATTATTTAGACCTGGTTATTGGATGGAGACTGCTTTGGTTGCCTTCTTGACCTACGCTGGGACCTAGACAGTGAGAGTGTGTCTGTTGGTTCTGCTGGACCTATCAATCACTTTTGATACCATCGATCATGGGATGGGACTTGGAGGCACTGATTTACAGTGGCTCCAGTCCTTCCTGGATGGGAGAACTCAGAGGGTGGTGCAGGGGGATTCCTATTCAACACCCAGGCCATTGGTCTGTGGGGTCCCTCAAAGGTCTGTTTTGTTCCCTATGCTATGGAACATCTACACGAAACTGTGGGGTGAAATCGTCCAAAGTTTTGGGGTTCAGTATCACCAGTATGCGAATGACCCCCAACTCTATCTCTCCTTTCCATCTAAATCTGAAAAAGCTATATCACCTCTGGATCAGTGCCTGGTGACAATAATGGACTGGACAGGGTTACCCCTGGTCAGCCAAGAGGCAGATCAAGGAATAGGGATTGAGCCTGTGCTAATGGGGTTACACTCTCTCTGAAAACACAGATACACAGCTCGGGTATGCTCCTGGATTCATCTTCGAGCCTGGATGCCCAGATGTTGGCAGTGACCAGGAGTGCATTTGCACAGTTAAAACTAGTGCACCAGCTGCATCAATTCCTGGAAAGGTCTGATCTGGCCACGGAGACACGTGCCTAAGTTACACATGCTGATTACTACAATGCACTCTATATGGAGTTGCCTTTGGAAAGTGTTCAGAAACTTCAGCAGGTCCAAAACACTGCAACCAGATTGTTAACTGGGCTGGTTACAAGGATCACATAATCCCCTATTACAGCAGCTCCACTGGCTGCCAATCAATTTCTGGGCACAATTCAAAGTGCTGGTTTTAACCTATAAATTCCTAAACAGCTGGGGTTCAAGCTATCTCAAGGACTGTGTTTCCCTTTATGAGTTTGCCCAGTAGTTAAGATCATCAGGGGAGGCCTTTCTTTCGGTCTCACCACATTCACAGGTGCACTTGGTGGGGACACGGGACAGGTCCTTCTCTGTCGCTGCTCCCAGACTCTGGAACTCCCTCCCACAGGAGGCTAAGCTGGCCTCATGTTTGCTGTCCTTCCACAAGCAAACAAAGACCTTTCTCTTCAGGCAGGCTTTCCTTTAAATGACTGGCTATCTGAGAGGGTTTTTTTTTTTAATGGATTGTTGTGCCTTGTTGCTTCTAAATGTGTTTTTAGTATTGATTTTATTTACCATTTTAAATATAATAGTTGTTTAATTGTTTCTTAATATTTGTATACTTATTCTTTTTAGCTTTTAAATGTTGCCTTTTTAATTATGTAAGCCACCTTGCCTTTTCCTAAGGTGAAAGGCAGGGTAAAAATATTTTAAATAAATAAATAATAAAATAAATAATGTTTAAGCAGCGCCATAAACAAACTAGTCATTTTAGAACAGTGGCTAAAAAGCACAGGATAATTACTGTTCATTAAAATCCTGTTTACAGATCAGTGGAGGTTTGCAAGAGTTGCCCATCCTTCATGAAGGAAGGGGTGATTTGAAAGAGACCTATAATCTTTTATCATATTTTCTAACAGCTTCCATGCCCTTTATAATCTTTGATGGCCTTAAAGCTGGGTGCACAAATTGTGCAAAAGAAGGAGAGAAATAATATTTAATTGTGTGAATGGGGATTAAATAAGTAGCTGTTGGATGCCCTGATTTCTATTTGATCAATAAATCATCAAGTGTCTTAAGTGTTTTATTCACTATTAAATTAAATGAAAAATACTTTAACCTGCCTCCCTTGTGTCAGCAGATAAAGCTAATAATATTTTTCGGTTATATTTCAATTTAGGTATTTAAGTGCATCAAACACCATGGGACTCTTTTTTTTCTTAGTATAAATAGAAAATGGTCTTCAAGTTTAAATGCGGATGAAATGTTTTCTAGAGGAAAGGGCTATTTGAATAGTCTATGTGCATGGATTAATATATTTAAATTGTGCACTAATAGGCAGCCAAGCCAATATGTTTACACTTGAAGGAGATTTCAGAGGGAGATGTTAGGCTTTGTGTGGCACAACCGGCAGCTTTTTAGTTAGAAGTCTCAGTGCTCAGAGCTACACTTTAAGTAACCTTTTCTCTAAATGTTTACCCTTTCCTTTTGTTTTCACCTCTAAATTAAGTTTACTTTTAACTCTTTCCACTCAGCCTTTCTTTCGTCCAGGCTTTTCTTAGCCTGACAGATCCAGATTAACAAATCTATCTGCTGTCTCTCAGGGTTTTCCACCACAAATATTATCCCCTCACACACATACCTTTGGAGGCAATCAATATACACACACTCCTGCATGTGAAAAGAGCTCATCTCATAAACACATCTGGCATTCTTAATTCAGATCTTCACACTGGATCTTATGATCACATGTTTTTAGGAGGTAGATAAATGCTGTTTCTGTTGTGTGTGTCCCCCTCTTCCTCCCCCCTATATATAGGTGGCCAGTGATCAGAGCAGAGGGGCACATACCCAAATCTTGACTTGAAGCATATTTCCTGCTCTTTCTACAAGCCAGTTATATATTTTGTAGTATTGTTATATTATATTATGTAATATATTGTGTGTGTATGAAAGAGCAGCCATGGATAACCATATGACTATATGATACAGATCTCATACATACGTTATGATCAGATTTTATATATATGGAAAACTACAAAATGCAGTGTATTGAATGAGGCTCTAGAGGAAACAATCAATGTCAGATGTGATAAGTGAATACATGAGCCTCAAAACAGAGATAAACATAAAACGAGGTGGAATTTAAAATGTTTTTATATCTAACCGATTCCAAATACTGATGAATGATGAACGTGGAAGCAGAAACTTTATTAGACAGATAGATATCCTTGTTTCCCCTCTAGTGATAATAACCTGGCGCTGCCCTAAAATAGCGATCGAATGATATTTGTGAAGTTTAATTGCCAACTTAGCATCTCCGTCACACCTCCCAGCCCATTAGACTCTGCAGCCTCACCTGGTCCTACAGCCCAGCTCAGCGGCCTCAATGGCCAGAGCCTGATTATACAGCCAAGCCGCTAATTTAGCGAACCGCCCTTTATAGGGAGGACTTGATGGACGCCACACACCGGCGTCAGGCGCGCGCTCTGAGGCGGCGCTGGAGGCTCTTCTGCGGACGCCCCCCTCCCCGCCCGCCCCCTCGGCGAGCCGCCTCCCCGCAGAATGAGAAATGGGGAATTAGCCGAGGTGTGGGCAGGCAGGGAGCCGAGCAATTAGCACCGAGCGACTTGCCGAAAGGAAAGAAAGAGGGTGCTCGGTGGCCGTGGGGGCTGAGCGGGGAGGAGCGCGCCCTGGCCCCAGCTAGGCCGGTCTTCTGCCGCCTGTCCTCGCCCGAGGACCTGGAAGGCCGGGGAAATTCGTGGCCGTCTCACTAGCCAGAGTTGCCACCTTCTCCCCTCAGGGAGCGGAAAGTGGAAAGTGCCGCGCTTAGGGCCAAAGTGTTTTGGCCCATTATCGCGCCAAAGGCTTTCCCAATGGGCTCGCGGTCGCTGAGTGAGGGCTGACGGGGCTTTAGCCTGGTGCTCCCGTTGTGGTCCCGATTCCTTCGCCACCCCCAACCCCCGCCTCTGGCATTTGAGCTAAAAGGAAAACCTCTATTGAGAGCTTGTATCTCAAAGGAGATGGGATGGGATGGGAGCCTGCGTGTCTCCCAGGGGAAGTGGAAGGAGCAGGCCTCATGTTGAGGGATAAAGCACTTTCACGTCTCACGATCGGACACAGTATCTTCTTTATAGGGGCCACCTCACCATTATTAATGAACGGCCTCTCTCTCAGTGTGGCCCTTAAGGAGCAGACAAGGCAGGTGGTTTTTAGCCTTGCGCCCCCCCCCCCCCCGGGCCTCATACACATTCACACATACAGACCCAGCAGAGTCGAGTCTGGAAAGAGCTATGCAGCAGTTTACGCAGCAGTGGATTTTTTAATATATCGCACATATGTACTCATCTGCCCTCCAAACTGCTACATAGCATTTTCCAGACATATATTTGGATAAATATTTCACATACAAGACCCTTCCCCAAGACTCACATATATTTTAGGGCCCTGATATGTCGGGTGTGTATTTACATACGCTTACAGTGCACACTGTAAAGTACCCTAATAAACAACGTGCATCGTGGTTGGAGTGGTTAGTTTTCTTTTGTTTGTTTATTTTACAACATAAACCCTTTTATGCATCTGCTGAAGCTGACTACAGCCTGCAGAAGTTCCTGCCACTGGATTTGGCAGGAGCCAAAGACATCAGAAGACATTTGTTTCAAGAATCCCCCCTCAGGGTTAATCTGTAGCAGCTCTAAATGTGTATGTGATAATGCATTTACTATGTAAGCAGGGTTAAGTTGGTGTGTAACAAAGAAATACACAATTATGCCTGCATGCGTGGCACTGGTGTGAATTTCTATAGATATAAAACACATCCTGGATCAGTATTCAAATTATGTGTATTGTACAAAAAGCACAAAATGCATCATAGAACATCTGTTTTTGCACCCATTGTATGGGTTCAGAAATGCTTGGGGAATCCAGAGTTATTGGTGGCGGTGATAATGGTTTGTTTTACCAAAATTCGAACCCAGGTTTCATCTGGCATGATAGTCTGGCTTCATATATGAGAATGAGTTATACTCTTTGAAAACCCATACATGTTCTGTACATAACAGCTTCATAGTAGTATATTAGTTTCAGTCTTTCTCATGCACACATAAGCCCACCCTATGCATATGTTGCCTATATTGACACTCAACTTCTCATCTGCTTCCATATGGGTTCTCCCTTCACACCATGGCACAAACAAATGTATATTCCATTCTTTGCACATAGGTATGAATAAGCACACTTAAGGTGTTCTGATAGGTGTGCAATTTTAATCTCAGATGTGAATTTGCTGTTACTGTCAAGGAATGAAAACAATATCCTCTTGCATCATACAAACATGCAATTTGTTGCCTCACCATATGTGCAGTTGTGGTCCATATCTCCATGACAGCAGAGTCTTGTTCCAACCCAGTATCATTGTATGTCTGTTGTAGATACAGCCATACTACTCATACTAACCAGCTACCAATTAGTTACTCCAAGCAAGTTTAAGAAGAGGGGAATGTGCACACACTGCCAGAAAGAAGTATTAACCATATACACGGATTGCTAACATTTTCACCAGGCTGCCACCTATTGCATTTTTATTACATTTCTTTTCTCCCCGCCCACACCAATTTGTGTATCAATATTTGCCCGTTAATACTTCACTGCATGTGTCTGATGAAGTGGACTGACATCCACAAAAGCATATACAACTGATTAATTTTTAAGGTGCCTCAAGACTCCTTATTTTTGTTGTTCTTGCAACAGGTGCCTACTCTGCACCCCAGAAAATTAATTTATTTCATCTGTATGTACTTCGGTATGCCGATATGCAGAAGTGTCATCATTTTGTGCTGTGTGTTTTGTATGTTGTTGCTGATACCCATTTCTCCTCCCCTGGCTGCAGCCACAAAATAAATATTTGTATATTTCGGTGATCTATACATATTGTCTAAATCTGCCGGCAAAAGCGTGACTCTGCGGCTCAGCTTTGTTATGTGGTCCTCCTCCAGGCAGCCGGTGGAAGTCTGGGGTGCGCCTCTGCAGCACAAAAGATCTCAGGGCCAACCGAGGTCTTTCCCAGGCACATACCCGCTCCGACTCCTCCCGCCCTCCTTGGCCACGACGGCGAGACGGGAGGAAGGCGCTCAGGCAGGAGCAAACCTGCTTCGCCGAAGCGCTCTCCCTTAGAGCTGCTGGCAGGTTTCTTGGGAGTCTTTCGCAAGGACTCCGCTTTTGGGTAATATAGATTCCTCCCCCTCCCCGCGCGCGCCAGTTTCTTCCTTCTCCCCGCCTTCTATTATATATGCATCTGATTGGCGATTGTTGTGTTATTAATTGTAGCCGCGCCTTTGCTTGCTCTTTGCGAGAGCAGCGCTCTAAATTGGCTCTAATAAATATTAGCCGCTAGATTAGGCGAGGTGAAGCTGGCGCGGCGCTCCATTTTCGACCTGTAGCCTCTGCAAAGCCGCCAGTTCTGCGCCAGATTAGCCCCATCCATCCAGTGTCAATGGTTGTCTTGTTGAGAAAATCAGTGAGTAAACACGGCTGACAGAGAGGGGGCTCAGCTGATTACTCATACAAATAGACTGCAAACTCCTCCAGGAGAAGCTGTTTCCAGAGATGGGTTTCTCGCATTGACAGCGAGGCTTCTCCCAGGATCGTGTGTCCTGCTGTTCCCACTTTGTCCTCCATCAATCACACAATTGTGTCCGGGATGTTTTATAGAGTCACTTAATATCCCTGCCTTCATCTCTATTCACTTAGAGAATGATCTGCCATAAGGGGAAAGGCTTTTCCTCTCTCCCCTTCTCTCTCTCTCTTTTCTTCAGAATGGGACGCAAGACAGAGCCGGAACACAATAGCGTTTAGCGTGGAGAAACGCAGTCAATCGGGCCAGCCAAAATACGTATAACATATACATGCACCCATACACATGCACATGCACGCATACGGACATGAGATATTTTATTTCCAGTAAGCTCTGTGATTTAAATGCCCCCCTTCTCTTATTGTCTGGCTTTATTAGACGAACTCGCTAGCCCGATGTAGTCATCTGGGATAGTTTAGATGGGGCAGTAAAGGATTATGCCTGAGAAAGGAAATAAAAAATGCAGTTTGACGCGAAAGACAGACAGACATGAAAATTATACTTAGAATAGGGTAGAACGTATCGATCGAAGTTTTCGTTTCAAGTTAATGAACTGTCTTGACTTTAACCGATTAATGGCCCAATTAACCGCTTAATTTAAATGTTGCTGAATCTCAATAGCAGAAGCAGGCTGAAACTTTTATACTGTAGGGAACAGTCTCCGTTCTCCTAAATGACACAAGAAAATGACGTAGGGTTTCCTCTAAACAAGAGCTGAAGTCCGCCAGGCGACAATACCACCAGCATTATACACCTCCGACTGAACAGATTTGAGCATTGATTTCTTAAGCACATTTATTCGTAAGCTGGGTTCATTGAAATTAATTGCAATGACCTAGAATAAAATACATCGTGTGTGTGTGTGTGTGTGTGTGTGTGTGTGTGTGTGTGTGTATGACTTCTTGTCTTAACGGTCCAGTCCATAGATTTATTACTCCCACTGAAAACAATCTCAGCACACCAATCCAAAATAAGTTCCGATCCGATGAATTGGTCTTGTTTGCAAATAAAAATCTATTAAGGATCAGGCCCCAAACATTAAAATAAGCGGCTTAACTCATTGGGTTTCGGTAACCCCTTAAGCCATATTCGTCAGTCTTTTCACACGTGGGGCTGCCGTCCCAGACCGGAAGACCTGATTTAAACTGGTCTGTGGGCCCAGCAAGTGAAAGCCAGTAGCCTCTAGTGTAATAATTCAACCCAATGGAAACAATGAGCTGAGATTTAGGAGAGTAACGTGCGTTTATGAATCGTTTGTCGCCCCCAATTCTTAGCTTTGTTAAACGCTTTTCTGACTATCATTACCAACCTTTTGTAAATCCTATTTTCCCAACTTAAGCAGGTTACGGGCCTCTTTTCTCCCTAGCGTGCATTCTCTTCGCTCCTGCTGCGTCGCACACTCGTTCTTGTTGTCATATTCAAATATCACGATCTCTTCAGCTTTCCCTTGTAACCAGAGGAGAGGCCAGCCGGTGTAAAGACGGCCTTGGATGGTGGAGAATTTTAAAGACAAGCGAAAGAGTGACAAGGTATTACAGTTGAAGTGCCTCATCTGCAAATTAGATTGCTACACAATTAATCAGAAAGTTAATTAATGAGCAAGTTACTAATTAGGACAATTTAAAACCGATGTTTATAGAGTCTTACCTTTAAAAAAAATAAAATACCAGTCAGTTAATTGGCCCATACCTTGGCTTCATAACTCATCACCAAGGTTATAACGCTACAGATGTTTTGTTTATTATGTAACACAGGGCAATTATGTCAGTATTATATTGGGCGCATCGTGAATCAATCTTGAACTTTTAAAATTCCTTTTAAAGGCTTATATTTCTTAGAATAATAAACAGAGGAGTCGAGGTGGAAAAGATCCGACAAAGTCTCAACAATCTGGAACAGAACTCTAATATGTTATAATTCACATTAGCAAGCCACATCAAACTGAAGTAAAATGTCAACACTCCCACTGATATTAACAAGTGCTTCGAGTCGCATCACACGATATTTACTTGGGAGAGATTCCTAACGCTTTTAATGGGATTCCCATGTAAGTGTGTTTAGTACTGCAGCCATGCAGTAAAATCTTGTATGTTTTACTCAGAATTTAAATCAGACTTACTCCCAGGTAAAAGTTACTCTGATACGTTCAGTCAGACTTACTCACAGATAAGTAGGGGTAAGGTGGGCATCTCAGCCACTGGGAAAAAGTGATAATATATATGATAATTTATTTTTAATTTTGTTAAATGTTGTCTGTTTTAAAAGTATTGTTCCCACCACTTCTAAGATAAAATATAAAAGAGAGAAAGAATCCAAACATGCTGAAAATATGACATCCCTTTTTAATTGATAGTTCTACCCCTTGTGGTGGGGGCGGGGAGTTGACTAGTTAAAATAAATATCCATATGTTTGACCAGAGTAATTTCTACTACCCATAAAGGAGTTTTATTATAGCTCTTTAAGGCAAGCCATAGGAGAAATTAATATTGTTACAAAATTACGGCAGAAGGCAGAATCAGCTAGGATCGTGTCCCCCCCCCCCCAACTGAGAAAAAATGCTATTATTTAAGGGGGAGGGATATAATAGAAAAGTCAATTTATCTTGAATACCGGTAAACCTGCGACTTTCCAAGAGAAGTTGCGGGCAGTATTACCTTTAAAATTCAGATAAACTCGACAAAGTGAGGGTTTGCACGTCCGCGCCAAACCGCCTTCAGTAGAAAATGACCTTTCTTGTTTTTAGTGGAAGGAGCAAAGGAGCGCAGGCGCTGCTGCCGAGTTACCTCTGCATTTACTATGTGGCGAGTTGCAGGCATGACAGCCCCTATTGTCTGTTAGGTCCCCAAATACTGATTAATTCTGCGGACTGTAATGACCCAGGTGTGTGCGCGCATCTTAAACTGTTCCACACTCCTGTCCGATCCTCTCTCCCTCCTTCACTACCACCAGACCTTCCTTCCTCGTCTTCTTAAATACAGAAGCCAAGAAATAGCACGCACTTAACGACATACAGCCATTTTATTTTTACTCTGGAGTTCTCCCATTGATATCAATGGGAATGGCATTAGCGTTAGAAAGCAACTAGCTTCACTACGCATCAGAGCTGCAAAACAAACACTTAACTCGTTGGCTTTTGGATGTTTAGGGCGGTAGCTTAAACAAATCCAGAGCTAAATACAATCATTAGTCACAAGTGGAGTAGACTGGGTACCCAGTGTGGCCTAATGGGTAGAGTGGTGGACTAGGACTCAGGAGACCTGGGTACGATTCGCCGGCCCTGCTATGGGAACTCAGTGGGGGTCGGACTTGGTAACTCCACTCCTTAAATACCTCACTCACCTTGAAAACCCTATTAGAGTTGCTATATAAGTCAGTTCTGACTTGACCTTACATAACAACAGAGTAGACCCACTGAATAAATGGGACTTGTTAAGTAAAAACCTATTTAAGCCCAAATGATGCAATACCTACGTCCAACTCTGTTTGGGACTAACAATTGGCTTTAGTCTCAGGTTCTTTAATATAACTGCTTTATACTTCGTGTTGAAAAGTTGAGAGGTTAAGCCAGTTGAATGAAGTCATACGAATGAAACTTACTTTACATATATTTAAAAGTCCAAGATATTTCATTCTTTCCCCCAGTTGTGCCTCCTTTTCCCTAGCACAAACAACTAAATTCACCGATTCATTTCCTTGCCCAGGACATCCATATATTCTCAAATAGGACTAGTCCTAACGAGAACAGACTCATTGAATCAATGGTATTTACATAGGTGTTGACTCAATGTTCAGCAGTTGATTCAATGAGTCTACTCTCATTTGGGACCAGCAGTAGGATACTGGCCTCTCTCAGCCAAGTAATCCCCTAAACCGCCTATGTGTTTGTGTGAGACTGGGGGGAGGGGGAGAGATCTATAGGTTTATATCCAAATTAAATGTTCTTGACTGACAGGTAAATTGGACGGCAGATGGAAGAGCTGGGCCAAATTACTTTATGAGAGTTTCTGGGCAATATGCACAGTCGATTACCAAAGACACCGAATTAGAAGTATTTGAAAGAGTCTTCTTTCATGTTCAGGATTAATTCACAGTTCCTTAGCTGTTGTATGGCGTACCATAACGCACCAAACTGCTGGTGGCAATCTCATCTTCACCACTGAGGAGTACATAACGTAATTTTTAATGAAGAGGTTCCTGTACTACGTTATTAGCAATAAATCTACACTATTCTTTGTTGGTTAAAATCATTATCATCATCATCGCTATCATTACTGAACTCATTATTCTTATGTTACTATCCGAGTAGATTTATGATAATACCAACCATCACGCCTGAGCTAAAGAAGGTGTAAAGGTTTGATTAATAGCTGCTTTCACGTTTTAATACTCGCCATTTCCTCACTTTTTAAAAAATAAATAAGGACCGCAATAATTACAGGAGGTAATTGTTGTTCTTCTTATATGGTGTCTGATCAGGCGCATCTGGGTTTCTCTTAAAATTACTGGTAGACACAGCGCAAGATCAATGTAAAACAGAGCTTGGAAAAATAACCTGGATTTATTCAATAACAAAGATAATTGAAAAAGTAAATATGAAAATAGGGGTTGGGGGAGAAGATAAAGAATTTCCGCATAGAAAGATCGGAGGCTTCCTGGGTGTACCAACCATCCGAGATCAATTGGGGGGGGGGGATATATTTGATGGACGACCATCTCCCTCATCCACCCCGCCGCCCCCCAACAACCGAGATTGTATGTGAGCGTGTCAGGTTCCCAGAGAATTAAAGAGCTAGATTGCGGAATGGTTTAGAGAGGAAGATATTATTGGACTGTCTTCGTCACTTTGTCTTTGCACACATACATGATGCACACAGAAACAGGTCTAGATACTCTGGATAACTCGCCATCCATCCTCGCTGGCGTTGAATTACCGAGAGAGAGAGAGAGAGAGAGAGAGAAAGAGAGAGGCAGGCTATGAAGAGAAACAGAGGGCGCGCGCACCCGCCCGCACACGCACGCGCATTATCTGTCCCTTAAAGGTTACACCGCGCTCTGCTTCGCTTTGTCTTCCTCGTGCCCTTTCCTGGCAAAAATGGAGACATCACATCCTTGCCCAGCCCCGGCTCAGTATTTATGAAGGTTTTCTGACAAATAGGCAGGCTGGCTACGCATGGGTGGCTGCCTTCATTCCGCACTTGGCTTGTTTACATAGGACCAGCACCATTTCCACGGATTAAACAAATCACCGCGAGAAGGAAACATTTATAATCCGCCAAACGAGGCCACGGGCAGTTAAAGCGGGCACGAGCGCGCGGGTGTGCGTTGCGGGCTACGCTTGCAAGCAAGAAAAATCGTGTCCACGGCCGGGGAGCTGACCTTCTCCTGAGAGGGTAACTCAGGGGTATACCGAGATAAATACAAGTTATATATAATAGTGCACACCTATGCGCCCATTCACACAGATATAAATATACAAACACGTCACCAAGTATTCAGTTACCGTATTATCACGTTTAGGCATTTTCCCTATTTAAGGAATGTTCAGAGAAATGGACCATAATAAATTATTACACGAACATAGCAGGTCAATGTCAGTCTATTACTGTATTCACATAGCACAATATACAGCATATCTTTAAGTGTAGTTACATCGGTAGGTCATCGCTTACATTAAGACTCACAAAGTAACCGTAATTCAGTGCAGAGATATATTGCATGAAGCACTATTAAAATTAGTTGGGTTAAAGATTATGTAGTTCTGTACGGGATTGTGCCCACTTTATTTTTTAATTTTTAATTTTTTTGGTGTCATTTATCTGCCATATTAATTCTGTACATAGGTATTCATCACAATGTATATGTATGTGTGCCTGTCTAAACCTCACGGGATGTTAAACACATAATTGTCATGGTGTACAATTGTGGCTAGTCTAACCACACTGTCTTACTATATATTAAAAACGATAAAGGCATGCACAATAAGGATGTAAATACATTAATGCATGCAGGCAAGTCCGTATTTTACAGTATCAAAAGGCCTTATTCTATTTGAATTAGGATTTTTAACCAAGTTAAAGGGTTGTCAGGAAGGGTGTTATTGCTGATTGGTTTTGTGGTGCTGAACCGATTCTTTCCAATTTATATAATGATGCTGAAACAAACTGTAAGTCGGAAACTATAGCTTTCGCTTTCATTCCCTTCCTTGGAGAACCGCCAAAGGCCGAACCCAAGACTTTTCTGTTCAGGCAGTATTTTTGACCCAAGTTAAATAATATTTATAAGGAGTGGATTTTAACGTGAGGTTTATTTATTTGTAATGTAGCGTCTTTTTTAAATATAAATTGGATTCTTCTTTTGAAATGGAGCACTAAGGACAGAAGTTTTAGAAGGGATAGCCGTGTTAGTCTGCGCTAGCATATCAGGCAAAAACAAAAGAAAAATAAAAAGTAAAGAAGACAAGTTGCGACATCTTGTTCACGAAAGCTCACATTAAAATATAGCAGTTAGTCTTTAACGTTTTTGTCTTCTTTATTTTTATTTTGTTTTTGACTGATATGCTAAGGACAGAACGATCTAGAAACTGGAATGCATATGAAAGACAAGATGAAGGATTTTACAGGTATCCAAGCAGCCTGATCGTAAACATATTTACTTAAGTTGAATATCGAACCGAAGAGATTTTAAGGGAACTTGCATTATTCCGAGAAATGTGTGTTAGAGATTGAAACAACCCTTCCAAAATAATAATAATAATAATAATAATAATAATAATAATAATAATAATAATAATAATAATAATAATAATAATAATAATAATAATAATAATTTAAAAAACCCTTTAGAATGGATTAAGACCGTGAATAGGATAACGGACCGGACAATTTGTACAGCCCGCTACCCTAAGCGCCATTGAGTTCAGTGGGACGTACTGTATAGGATTGCAGCCTAAGTAGGAAGTCGAGAGCATCAGCATTTGCTGGAGGCGCTTTGGCTGCTTCCCGAGCCTGGCGGCGGGAGAGGAGTCGTTATGGCGTCAGCACAATCCCATTCAAACCACGTTAGCTTCACAATCTGTTATTGCCACCATTCACCCGGAAGTATAAATGTAAGAAATTCTGAGGTATGTATTTCTCCGCTGCCACCTCCGCCCAAGGCAAACCCAGCAGGCTTATATTATGATTTCTCTCTGCCTCTCGCTGGACTAAGAATGATCGGGAAGAAGCCATGACAGAAAATGTCGACCTTCCTTTTCTGTCAGCTAGCAGGGCGGTTAGCGGCGGCGGCGGCGGCGGCGGCGGCTGTTGCTTGCCTTTCCCTCCTCCTCCTTTTCCCGGTGCAGCTGGTGGGATTTTTTTTTTTTAATGACACATGTCAGCCACCTCAGGCAATGGGAGCGGGAGGAGGAAGGAAATTCCCCACAAAATAGCAATGGTTTCGAAAAAAAGGATCACAACAAAAATATTGAATAAATTCCCTTTTAATTTATTTGATCATTCCACATTACGGAGCTATGAATTGCTCAAATTTGATAACAAGTACTCAATTCAACTCATTATGTAAGTTAAATTAGACTTCGATAAAATTTCAGTGGCGCGCAGTGGTTCCTAAAATGAAATGTAATTTGTGCAAGAATTTGTTGTATCTGTCACAAATATTTCCAATTAGCGGCCGTAATTATTTGATAGTTTCTGCAATTATGGCTTAAACGGGTGAATTTGGGACTGTGGAGGACCCTAATTGGCCTAAATTTGATATTTTGCATATTTGCATAATGAGGAAATTGGTAGAAAATTGTGTTCATTCATTTGTGAAAAATCCTATGAATTTTATGAATTTGAAAGCTCTGTTTGTGCAGACTGTGACTTTGCTTGCTGATCCCTGAGGAGCTCGCGCTGAATGCTTGAACGGGCAGCGCGCCAACTTCTCCACAAGGAGGAGAAAGAGGGGGGAAGGGAAAGGGGGAAGAGGAGGAGGGGAAAAGCCGCGGCCGCGCGCGCCAAACAACGGAAGATTCTACGCATGCGGTCTAACTCCAGGCTGTCGTCTGCTGCAGGGTTGCGAGGTGGCAGCCGTTTAACGCTCGCGCGCCCTGTCCTGTAAAGCGGGAGCAACGGCGGTCGCGAGACAAGCGTCTGCTCCTTTTTTGCCTCCAGCCCAAAGGCAGCCGGTGCGCGTAAACGAAGAAATGCGCCTAGTCCTCACCGAGGCTAAACCGCTGGTGGAAGCTCGTGCGCGCGCATTCTTCTCAAGCGCAATGGCCAAACGCTTCCCCTTTCCGGAGGTGCGTTTGTGTGTGATCTATGGCGCTGTCAGTTGGAAACTGTTAAAAGAGAAGCCAAAGCCTCGGCTTTTAAGATGCCGGTCCAGCAATCCCATTCATCATTGCATCGTGGCGGTTTTAACGTCCCGCGCTTCGCTGGGGTTAACGTCTTAACAACTCATTTGACACGAGCCAGAGTTTGGATCAGGCCCAAGGCGGAAAGGATGTTCTGTCCTCAACCCCGGCTCGCTCTTAGGAAAAAGAAGAACAAGCAGGTTTCCCAGAAAAGGGACCTTTGTTTCGAGGAAGATGGCACAACAAACAAAGACGAACATCAAATTATTTCAGTTACTCAGTATAGGAAAAACTGGGTTATAGAACACGTAGGGATTGTGGACTAAATTTTAAATCCCAGGTTCAGAAATCAGTGTTTCAAAATTTAGGAGAAGGAGGAGCTCATATGCAAAGTACATCCAGGGAGAGTTTCTGTCGTTGTTTTTCTCTTTATTCACTACTTTTCCTCCTTTCTTCCAACTGTACCCAGTCTTGAAGCAAAAAGAAAATTGCAGTGTTACTGCAGGATGCCTTACTTTAGGTCAGGGGTCTCAAACATGCGGCCTGCCGGCCATTTGCGGCCCGCCGGATGATAGTTTCTGGCCCCCGACTTGCCTGCCCCCCCCCCCGAAGCGCCCGCGCGTCCTCTGCTGTCAAGAGTCAAAAAAAGCCTCGCCTCGCTCGCCGGCTCTCTCCCAAGACAGCGCCTCTTGCACCCTCCATCCGGAACTGCAGCCTGCCAGCCAGCCCGCCTGTCTGCCGGCTGGCAGGCTGCAGTTCCAGACGGAGGGTGCAAGAGGCGCTGTCTTGGGGGAGAGCCGGTGAGTGAGGCGCGCTGCTGGCCCCTTCCCCTGAGCGCCTGAGCCGCCGCCGATCGATGCCTGAGAGCGGAGCTCGCTCCCGGCCGATCCTCGAAGAGCGCCTCCAAGCCGCCAACAGCAGCTGCCGCCGCTGCCTCTTCCAGGGACGTGGCTCTCTGGCTCTCTTTCTCTCTCGGCACCCCCAGCACCAGCCCGGCCAGCGGCCGCCTCAGCACCCGGTGGTGCTTCCTCCTCCTCCTCCTCCTCTTCGTCCTGCTTCAGCCGCCTCAGCTCTGGAGGCTGCCTGGGCTCACCTCACAAAGTTTGCTCCTCTGTCGTGGTGGGGGTAGCTGCTGCTGCTGAGTGCGCCTTTTTTTGATGGGGGGCCCTCAGAGGAAGGTTGCTGGACCTCCGTGTGTGTGTGTATGTTTGTGTGTGTGCGTGCGTGCGTGCGCACCTGTGGGGGGGCCCGCCCCGTTCTGTTTAATTTCGCGGGTACCGGTGGGGGCTTTTCTCCTTTGGCAAGGTGAATTCTGTGAGGTTTTTTTTTAAAATTTTATGTCGTGCCCTCCTCCCCCCCCCCCCCCGGCCAGGCGGTCGCCGGCGCTCCTTCCCTTCTCCGCTTCTTTGTTCTGCTACTGCTGCTGCTGGTGGTAGTGAAGAAGGAGCCGGAGGGGGTCGTGGCCAGCGACGAGGGCTCGCGCTCCCCTCCTCCTCCTCGGAGCCCCAGCCGGGCTAAGGAAACTCCTGGGCGGCTTCCTCGGGCTCTTGCTCCGCTTGGCGGAAAATCTGATGCGGCCCAGCCTCACCCAGACTCTGCCTCCAGCGGCCCCCAGGTAAATTGAGTTTGAGACCCCTGCTTTAGGTGGAGAAGTTAGGGTGTTTGTTGACCCATCAAGTAAAGGTAGAGCTATCCCAATACTTTTTGTTGCCTGAAACAAAACAGTGGATGCCTCATCACCTCAAGGTGCACAGTGCAAAAGTCTAGCAAGTTTTGGGGGGCAGTAGAAAGTAGAAAAGTAGTAGAAAACTCCTGAAGTGCCTCATTTTTTCTGGATTTAAAAATGAGGTTCCTGAGGCAACTGCTTCATTCTGCCTCATGCGTTACATCCTGCTTTAAAATTATATAGTTAATGTTCAGCACAGGATTGTAGATAATAGAAAACTAGAACTAGAAGGGATTGCTTGGTTCATTGAATCCAGGCCCTGTCAAAGTGGGAACTCCTTACCTATAGCACCCCTGCCTGGTGGTCAACCTCTGTTTAAACACATGTTGAAGAATTCACTACTCTATGAGGCAACTCATTCCATTGTCAGACAGCTCTCAGTGCTAGGGCATTCTCCTTAATGTTGAGCTGAAATCTCTTTTGATGTAATTTAAATGCACTGCTTTGGGTTCTACCCTCTGCAGTTGCAGAAAACAAGTTTGATTCATCTTCCATGTTGACAGTCCTTCAGATAGTTGAACATGGCTATCATATTGCCTCTCAGTCTTCTGTTCACCAGACTAAACATGCTAGCTCACTCAACTAGTCCTTGTAGGACTTCATATTAATATCTGTTTATTTGGTTTTTTTTAATCTAATAATTTATTGTGCTTTCAACTGGTTTGTCTTTTAATAATTTGTGAGCAGGTTTGGGTCCCATAATTGGGAGATAGGCAGCACAGAAATAAAATAAAATTCATTTGCAAATGCTTTATCGTCCTGGTTGACCAACATGGGCTTGGTCCCATGTTGTTCAGAGCTACATAAATCAGGAACAAAACCTTAAACTTGGCTTAATAACAAATAGGCAGTCAGAGTAATTCATTCAGCACCAGTCTTTGTTCAGCATCACGGTAAAATTGATAATTTTATTTATTTATTTGATTTATATACCGCCTATCTGGCGGCCAAGGCCACTCTGGGTGGTTTACAACAAATAACATAAAACAATAAAGTAACAAAATAGCAAATAACAACATCAATACATAGGGGCGAAAATAAAAAATAATAAAGTGTAGTGAAGATAAAATTACAATACAATAAATACAATTAAAAGCGTAGAAAAATATAAAAACATGGAACATGGCAGTATGATAGAAGTTATATTATTGGACACTATTGCATCAGAGTGTAGTTTCTTCAGGGAAGGCCTGTCTAAATAGCCAAGTTTTTAGTATCTTTTTGAATGTGCCCAGTGAAGGGGCCAGGCGGACTTCGGGCGGAAGAGAGTTCCATAATTGTGGCACTACCGCTGAGAAGGTCCGATTTCTAGTGGTTGTTTTCCGGGCCTCTCTCGAGGTCAGAACTCTCAGCCACCCTGCCTGCGACAATCTTATAGGACGGGCAGACCTAACTAGAAGGAGATAATTTTTGCCTTATTTGGTGCAGATAATTTTTGCCCTATTTGGTGCAGCTAACATGAAATCTTCCATGGTGCATGTTGAGGGGCATAGAGTGCACTGACATAGGTGTAAAGTTGCCTGTTCGTTTAGACACTTCCAAAGGACTGTCAGTGCAAACTCCCATTTTCTTAGGTTCACTTTGGCTGCCAATTCCACTCTGTGGCTTATTAATTGACTTCCAGGTAACCCAGTTTTCTGTGTGATCTGGAGCTACACTTTCCTTGAGTTCCTTTCATTTTAAGAGGTGGTTAATTCTTTCCTCATTATAGTTCTGGCATTCTCTGATGTTCCTTCAAGATTAACAGATGTTCTTCTTTGTGGTCTCTGTGAATGCACACTAATGGGTTTAATCTGCGCTTGCACAGAGGTCTCCAGAATATTCTAGAGCTTTATGCTACGTTTGTCAAGGGCCGCCCCTCTAGCCCATGAGGTCCGCCCGCCCTCTCAATCACCTCAGTTCCTTTTTGCCGCAGCTGAGGTCTCTCCTCTAGTCGAGCCGCGTTCGTCAATTCTGTTTTCTGAAAGGAATAGATTGTTTAAATTGTCTAAATCGTCTTAATTGTTCTCATTCTATTACGATCTTCTTCTCAAGGAATTGTAGGGGACTCTTTATTCTCTTGGACCATTCCCCCCTCCCCTCCCCTGCCATTTATGGCACCCCTTCCCCCCTTCAAAAAGTGCACTTCGTGCTCAAGTAAAATCCCTCTCACAGATGGCCATAACATCTGCCTTTTCTGTTTGGGAGAATCCCATCAAACCTCCTCGTGTCAGTACTGCAAAAACTTCACCAAGCAGGCCCTCAAGTTAAGGCAACAGCGCCTTAGGTCCTTTCTTTGGGAGCAATCTCTCCAACCTGCTCAGGCCATGGAATCTCAACCTCCAAAACAATCTCCGATACCGTCTACCGTCTCTCCGTCTGCTCAATCAATTTCAAAAAGTTCTCAGAAATCGAAATCCAAGCCTCCGAGTTCAACCAAATCCACTTCGGTACCGAAGTCTCCCTCGATATCGGAGCAATCCAAATCTAAGAAACATAAGAAATCTGATTCCCGTCAGCGTAAATTGGTACCAAATCAGCCATCAGCTCAAGACCAACCCACGGTACGCATAGACTCTTCGGAAGACATCCCATTGCCTCCATTGGGTCAACTAGAATCTCCGATCCTGGCTCAGTCTCCCTCTTCACTGATTGACACCACCGAAGTCACAATGATACCTACTTCGCCACATTCGAGTCCGATATCGACGGTTCGATCCGTCTCGATAGTCGATTCGGACTCTGTATACCAGGCACCCGACATATCTCGTCCCCGTAAGAGGTCGAGGAAGGAACATCATATGTCGCAATCAATTAATCGTGGTGCCGATACAGTGAGACCCACTACTCCAACCGGGTCGTTCACATCTCAAGAGCAGTCCATGAGACAAAGACAATCCAAGAGGGTCAGGCTCTATGAGCCTCTGCAGTATTTCGACCCTACTTACAGACGCTCTCAATATCGAGCATATCGGCACTATCCGTCCAAGCTCGACTTTTACTCCGACCGTCGACATAGACGTCGGTACTACCACGATTCGGACTTCTCCGACTCGTCTCCTTCACCTCGATATCGACCACGATGCCATGAAGTTTATCCGTCTCAATCTTTGTCAGAAGAGGTTTCGGTACCGTCTGCCCCGATACCGAGACATAAATCAAAGAAAAGACAACATAATGAGATTCATCAAACCGAATCTACGGTACCAAAGCGATCCCGAGTTTCTGTCACAACTCAACAGCCTCAACCTTCGGTACAAGCAACTACCACCTACACAGGTACTCCACTTCAATCCTCTGGTACCAAACACCATCATAAAAAGACCAAATCACAGACTACCTTGGTAACGCCTCAACATTCTTCATCAAAATCTCACCATGATTTACCAGTATCACCTCCTCCCATCTCACAATACTGTCCAGCCTCTCCATCTTCTTCCTCCCGCTCATACTCTTCGAATTCTTCTCATTCCATACCGGATCAAGAATCCCCACCCAATCTACCCACACCGGATTCTGATATTAATAACAACAATCCTCCTTCTCCATCTGATGATTTCTCTTCTTATTCCCAATTAGTCTTACGCATTGCCAAGGCAATGGAACTTGATGTACAACAGCCCTCCCAAGTTCAATCAGATAAAGTCTTCGAAGATATAAATGAGCAACAAACTCCCTGTAAGCATGAGTTTTATTCTGTCTCTGCTTGAACTTACTAAACAAACTTGGACAAAACCTTCTTCGATACCACAGATGTCTCGTAAGGTTGAAAACCTTTACAAGACACATGGGGACAACACTGCCTTCTTGTTTAAACATCCACCTCCCAATTCACTGATTGTGGACGCCACTCAAAATAGAGCACGTAATCGCTCAAGCACTACGTCTAACAACAAAGAGGGCAGACAATTGGATATTGTAGGACGCAGGATTTACTCCCTTGTGTCGTTCACTCTTCGTGCTGCTAACTACATCGCAGCAATGGGAGCATACCATTGTTATTTGTGGAACAAGGCCCTCCCATCCCTCCAATCTGTGGCAGGCGAGTACAAATGCCGTGGCCTCACCTTTCATCAGGAGGCCATGGCTCTGGTGCGCCAAGAAAGAATCACGGCACGACACATCATCGATGCCTCTTCACGACACATGGCTACGGCAGTAGCTCTCCGCAGATATGCATGGCTACGATCCGCACATATCTCAGATGACGTCAGAATGAGAATAGAGGATTTACCTTTTGATGGTTCCGGTCTTTTTGGTCAGAAGACTGATGAGATCTTAGAAAACCTGTAGAAGTTAAAGAGAACGGCTCGTTCATTTAATAACCAACAGCCGTATTATAGACCACAATGCCCTCAATGGCACCGATCCTACAACTATCAACAACCTAAAACATATCCTGACAGAAATAAATATTCGGGCCAATCAACTACTTCATTCCAGCCTAGACAAACATTCCAACAACAACGTCCAAAACAATCTTTCCGACGCCCTGACAAAAAGCAAAAGCAGGGTCTTTGACTTTCTCATCCCCAAGATCCGCGAAACTCAACTTCTTTCATATACAACCACTCGTCTTTCAGCTCATCTTCCAGTCTGGTCTTCCATCACAACCGACTCTTGGGTATTCACCATCATCGCTACGGGCTATGCCATAGAATTTGCGAACCTCCCTCCACCAAGATTCATTCTAACACCACCATCCGATATCCTCGAGCAAGAAATTCAGTCCCACCTCTCAAAGGACGCCATATCTCCCATCACTACTACACAACACCATCCAGGTTTTTTCCCCCGTTACTTCACCGTTCCAAAACGGGATGGAGGACTAAGACCTATCCTCGACCTGTGAGAACTCAATCATTACATCATTCAAAGACAATTTCGGATGGTCACGTTAGAACGAATTCTACCCATTCTCCAAGAAGGTGACTGGTTTGCCATCATAGATCTGAGAGATGCATACTTTCATATTACAATCCATCAAGATCATCGCAAATTCCTCAGGTTCGCAGTAGGAGATCATGCTTACAAATTCACAGCTCTTCCCTTCGGTCTTTCTACAGCTCCAAGAGTATTTACGAAATGCATGGCACCCGTAGCAACTCATCTACGTACCCTGGGAATTTCAGTCTTCCCGTACATAGATGACTGGCTCGTAGTCTCCCCGTCTCGTTCTCAGGCTCTGGACGACATCCAAACGGTTCTTTCTCTTCTTGCGGATCTGGGTTTAAAAATCAACAGAGAAAAAATCAATTCTCACTCCCACTCAACGCATCATGTATATAGGCGCTCTCCTCGATTCTACAAAAGGAAGAGTTTTTCTCCCTCAGGAAAGGGCTGTGAAACTTCACGCCCTCATCACTCACTTTCGTTACCACTCCCATGTCACCGCGCATTCTGCTCAGCGCCTCCTAGGCCTCATGGCATCCACAACTTCGACTATTTCACACACCAGGCTAAAAATGCGCTCGCTCCAATCCTGGTATCTTACCCTTTTCGATCCAATGACAGAATCACCATCAAAACGGCTCAAGGTCACTCACGAGCTCTCTGCTCAGCTCCTTTGGTGGGACAACCCGTACAACCTGTTCATAGGTCGACCATTTGCTCCTCTACAACCATCACTACAGATTACCACAGACGCAAGCACTACCGGATGGGGTGCACATTGCAACAATTTCCATATCCATGCTACTTGGTCTCGCATATAAACAACCTCAAACTTTTGGCTATCTTCAAGGCGTTCAGAGCTTTCAAGCCTATCATCCGCGGCAACGTTGTTCAAGTGACAACAGATAATACCACCACGCTATTTTATCTCAACAAGCAAGGAGGCACACACTCTCTTCCTCTTCTTTATCTTACAGTGCAACTTTGGGAATGGTGTCTCGAACGCCACATCTTTCCCATGGCAGTACACATTGCCACACAGGACAATCTAGTAGCAGACAGACTGAGCAGGTTGCATACCCAGATGCACAAATGGTCCCTGGACCAGTCAGTGTTTCGTCACCTGTGCAAGCTTTGGGGTCAACCTTGAATCGACATGTTTGCCACACATCAGAATGCCAAATGCGACCTATTCTTCTCAAGAGCAGGCATGGGACACGGATCACTGGGAGATACTCATGGCAGACTGGACTGCTCAACTTATATACCTATTTCCTCCCATTCATCTCCTCCTAAGGACAATAGTCGAAATCAGAAACAACCGTACTGACGCAATCCTGATCGCTCCATGGTGGCCAAGACAACCGTGGTTCACCATGCTACGCTCCATCACCAGCAATTACATCCGCCTACCCCTCGTCCCACACCTCCTCACTCAACATCAGGGCAGAACCTACTATCCGGATCTCCACACCCTCCATCTCACAGCATGGAGGATCCTCCCTCAGTAAAAACTATCCTTGCTCATGCCCGGAAGCCTTCTACAATCAAACTTTATTCACACAAATGGTCTGCCTTCACCAAATTTGCCCTCCAACATAATCTCCCTACTAGGCCAACGAACTTAAAAGCTGTCCTACAACTTCTCTCCTATTTATTTGACAAGCAACTATCTCTCTCGACCCTCAAGGTCTATCTGTCAGCCATTGTATCATATCAACCGCAAGATTTCGATGCTGCGATTATTTTCTGACATTCAACGCTAAAACGTTTTTTAAGGGGTGTTGCCAATATCTGTCCATCGGCACCCCCACCTCCTCCACAATGGTCCCTATCCCTTGTACTATACTGGCTTTCTCATCCTCCCTTTGAACCGCTGGCCACCACTTTGGAATACCTCCTCTCTCTCAAAACTCTCTTCCTTGTCACCATTACATCCGCCCGTAGGGCCTCTGAGCTTGCAGCGTTGAGAGTGGATCCCCCATTTCTTCAATTTCATCCCGATAAAGTCACTCTTTTTCCAGATATCTCCTTTTTACCAAAGGTTGTGTCCCATTTCCACCTATCACAACCAATAATTCTACCTACCTTTTTTCCGTCACCTGCTAATGATTTGGAAAAATCTTTACATACACTGGACACCAGGAGGGCTCTTGCCTTTTATACTTCAAGGACCTCTCCTTTTCGGAAATCAAAAATATCACCACATCCCCCTCACAGGGGTTCTCATGTCTCCTCTCAAACGATTTCCCGCTGGATCGTCTCTACCATAAAATTAGCATATCAGCTCGCCAAGCAGCCCTTACCTGAGGGTATTAAGGCTCATTCAGCTAGAGCGACGGCAACTTCTGCGGCATTCCTTCGTGGAGTTCCACTCCTGGACATTTGCAAGGCTGCCACATGGGCAATGCCTTCCACGTTTGCCTCCCACTACAGGCTAGACTTAAGAGCCAAGAAGGATGCCTCATTCGGGAGAGCTGTACTGTCTTCAATCCTTCCGTGACGTCCCTCCACCTATAGGGTAAGCTGGTTAGTCACCCATTAGTGTGCATTCACAGAGACCACGAAGAAGAAAGAGAGGTTACTTACCTGTAACTCTGGTTCTTCGAGTGGTCATCTGTAAATTCACACTTCCCACCCGTCCTCCCCTCTGTCTGTCACTCCTGTATCTTTTAATGCAGCGGCAGGCTGTTCTTAGGAACTGAGGTGATTGCGAGGGCGGGCGGACCTCGTGGGCTAGGGGGGCGGTCCTTGACGAACGTAGCATAAAGCTCTAGAATATTCTGGAGACCTCTGCACAAGCGCAGATTAAACCCATTAGTGTGAATTCACAGGTGACCACTCAAAGAACCAGAGTTACAGGTAAGTAACCTCTCTTTTTAAACAAACTTTTCCTTGATCTTAATTTGGGAGTGGTAGGATGGTAGCCAAAGAGTGCATGCGCATTTGATATAAATGCTTTGAGTCTTTCACTATTAGCTGCTACCTGTCTCCATATGTCATTGGGTGCAATGTCTGCTAGGTAATTGATCTGATCAGTAGGAGTTGGCTTCAGGAATCCAGTCATAATTCTGTAGCTTCCATTGAGTGCTATGTTTACCTATTTTACTTGGGCTGAACTATACCACTGGGTTGGTGTGTTCACCTGCATAAAGGCAACGCTGTAGTTCTCAGTGTTTCTGGTTGTGCACCTTGTTTGGTTCCTAATAGCTTTTAAAGAATGTTGTTCCTTTTGCTTTCTATTTTGGTAGCATGTCTTATAGGCCAGCATACAATCCAATGTAACACCTAGGTACTTGGAAGCAAAACATTGATCTAGTTGGACACCCTTCCAGCTAGCCTGAAGTTTCTAAAATGCCACCTTATTTCTCAAATATTTGAGTCACGGTAAAGTTGGGTTTAAGTTGATTTCTATCACACCATTCTTCTAATACATCTGTTAGAAAATGTGCTACTCTCTGAAAGCTGTCTGTCTGTGCAGCAAGTGTGAGCATGAGCAAAAATAAAACTTTTGGTGTCTTGAATGAGTGATTTATTGTTTGTGTAGATATTAAACAAAATAGGAGCCAGGACACTGCCCTGTGGTAGACCATTCTTAATGAAAAATCTGTGATTTTGCAAAAGTATTGCTGTTACTTTAGTTAGCTTATAATCCTTGGTTAGATTATAGAATTTCAATGGCAGTGCAATACTATCTAGAACAGGAAAATTGTTAACTAGCTCCTGAACCTGAAAAACACTTACTCACAGTGGCCCAATTTCAGCTTTATGTACCTTGTCCAGTCCATCACTGTATCCAGATACCATTTTAGAACCTGCCCAGCCATATCTGGTTCAGATCTGTTAGATAAATTGTTTTAAAAACTTCAATAAGTTGAAATTGAACACAGGAAAAAAACCAAGTCAAGAGGTCAGATTTTCCAACACAGAGAGGAAAAAAAGGTAGCTCTAAAATGAGGTTTTCTCATTCTAAAACAAGACATTTGCCAGGTACGAACTTGTTGTTGTTGTTTAGTCGTTAAGTCGTGTCCGACTCTTCGTGACCCCATGGACCAGAGCATGCCAGGCCCTCCTGTCTTCCACTGCCTCCCGGAGTTGGGTCAAATTCATGTTGGTCGCTTCGATGACACTGTCCAACCATCTCGTCCTCTGTCGTCCCCTTCTCCTCTTGCCTTCACACTTTCCCAACATCAGGGTCTTTTCCAGGGAGTCTTCTCTTCTCATGAGATGGCCAAAGTATTGGAGCCTCAGCTTCAGGATCTGTCCTTCCAGTGAGCACTCAGGGTTGATTTCCTTCAGAATGGATAGTTTTGTTCTCCTTGCAGTCCAAGGGACTCTCAAGACTCCAGCACCACAATTCAAAAGCATCAATTCTTTGGCGGTCAGCCTTCTTTATGGTCCAGCTCTCACTTCCATACATGGCTACTGGAAAAACCATAGCTTTGACTATGCGGACCTTTGTCGGCAAGGTGATGTCTCTGCTTTTTAAGAGGATGTCTAGGTTTGTCATCGCTTTCCTCCCAAGAAGCAGGCGTCTTTTAATTTCGTGGCTGCTGTCACCATCTGCAGTGATCATGGAGCCCAAGAAAGTAAAATCTGTCACTGCCTCCATATCTTCCCCTTCTATTTGCCAGGAGGTGATGGGGCCAGTGGCCATGATCTTAGTTTTTTTGATGTTGAGCTTCAGACCATTTTTTGCGCTCTCCTCTTTCACCCTCATTAAGAGGTTCTTTAATTCCTCCTCACTTTCTGCCATCAGAGTGGTATCATCTGCATATCTGAGGTTGTTGATATTTCTTCTGGCAATCTTAATTCCGGCTTGGGATTCATCCAGTCCTGCCTTTCGCATGATGTATTCTGCATATAAGTTAAATAAGCAGGGAGACAATATACAGCCTTGTCGTACTCCTTTCCCAATTTTGAACCAATCAGTTGTTCCATATCCAGTTCTAACTGTTGCTTCCTGTCCCACATCTAGATTTCTCAGGAGATAGATAAGGTGGTCAGGCACTCCCATTTCTTTAAGAACTTGCCATAGTTTGCTGTGGTCCACACAGTCAAAGGCTTTTGCGTAGTCAATGAAGCAGAAGTAGATGTTTTTCTGGAACTCTCTGGCTTTCTCCATAATCCAGCGCATGTTAGCAATTTGGTCTCTAGTTCCTCTGCCCCTTCGAAATCCAGCTTGTATTTCTGGGAGTTCTTGGTCCACATACTGCTGAAGCCTACATTGTAGGATTTTGAGCATAACCTTGCTAGTGTGTGAAATGAGTGCAATTGTACGGTAGTTGGAGCATTCTTTGGCACCACCCTTCTTTGGGATTGGGATGTAGACTGATCTTTTCCAATCCTCTGGCCACTGCTGAGTTTTCCAAACTTGCTGGCATATTGAGTGTAGCACCTTAACAGCGTCATCTTTTAAGATTTTAAATAGTTCGACTGGAATGCCATCACCTCCACTGGCCTTTTTGTTAGCCATGCTTTCTAAGGCCCACTTGACTTCACTCTCCAGGATGTCTGGCTCAAGGTCAGCAACCACACTATCTGGGTTGTCCGGGACATCCAGATCTTTCTGGTATAATTCCTCTGTGTATTCTTGCCACCTCTTCTTGATGTCTTCTGCTTCTGTGAGGTCCCTACCATTTTGGTCCTTTATCATGTCCATCTTTGCACAAAATGTTCCTTTAATATCTCCAATTGTTTTGAACAGATCTCTGGTTTTTCCCTTTCTATTATTTTCCTCTGTATCTTTGCACTGTTCGTTTAAGAAGGTCCTCTTGTCTCTCCTTGCTATTCTTTGGAAGTCTGCATTCAATTTTCTGTAACTTTCCCTATCTCCCTTGCATTTTGTTTCCCTTCTCTTCTCTGCTATTTGTAAGGCCTCGTTGGACAGCCACTTTGCTTTCTTGCATTTCCTTTTCTTTGGGATGGTTTTTGTTGCTGCCTCCTGTACAATGTGATGAGCCTCCATCCATAGTTCTTCAGGCACTCTGTCCACCAAATCTAGTTCCTTAAATCTGTTCTTCACTTCCACTGTGTATTCATAAGGGATTTGGTTTAGATTATACCTGACTAGCCCAGTGGTTTTTCCTACTTTCTTCAGTTTAAGCTTGAGTTTTGCTATAAGAAGCTGATGATCAGAGCCACAATCAGCTCCAGGTCTTGTTTTTGCTGACTGTATAGAGCTTCTCCACCTTTGGCTGCAGAGAACATAATCAATCTGATTTCGGTATTGCCCATCTGGTGACGTCCATGTGTAGAGTCACCTCTTGTGTTGTTGGAAAAGAGTGCTTGTGATGACCAGCTTGTTCTCTTGACAAAACCCTATTAGCCTTTGCCCTGCTTCATTTTGAACTCCAAGGCCAAACTTACTTGTTGTTCGTTTTATCTCTTGATTCCCTACTTTAGCATTCCAGTCCCCTATAATGAGAAGGACATCTTTCTTTGGTGTCAGTTCTAGAAGGTGTTGTAAGTCTTCATAGAATTGGTCAATTTCAGCCTCTTCAGCATTGGTGGTTGGTGCATAAACATGGATTACTGTGATGTTGAAAGGTCTGCCTTGGATTCATACTGAAATCATTCTATCATTTTTGAGATTGTATCCCAGTACAGCTTTTCTCACTCTTTTGTTCACTATGAGGGCCACTCCATTTCTTCTACGGGAGTCTTGCCCACAATAGTAGATATGGTAATCGTCTGAATTGAATTCGCCCATTCCCGTCCATTTTAGTTCACTGACACCCAGGATGTCAATGTTTATTCTTGCCATCTCCTGTTTGACCACATCCAGCTTACCAAGGTTCATAGATCTTACATTCCAGGTTCCTATGCAGTATTTTTCTTTGCAGCATCGGACCTTCCTTTCACTTCCAGGCGCGTCCGCAGCTCAGCGTCCTTTCGGCTTTGGCCCAACCTCTTCATTAGCTCTGGAGCTACTTGTACTTGTCCTCCGCTTTTCCTCAGTAGCATGTTGGACACCTTCCGACCTGAGGGGCTCATCTTTCAGCGTCATATCTTTTAGCCTTTTGTTTCTGTCCATGGAGTTTTCTTGGCAAAGATACTGGAGTGGCTTGCCAGTTCCTGCTCCAGGTGGATCGCGTTTAGTCAGAACTCTCCACTATGACCTGTCCGTCTTAGGTGTCCCTGCATGGCATAGGCCATAGCTTCTCTGAATTACTCAAGCCCCTTCGCCACGACAAGGCAGCAATTCGTGAAGGGGGGTACGAACTTACTAGAGGCTTAAGAATTGAATAGTGTCTTCTTCAGATAAGAATTTCAAACTTATTTCTAAACTATCAGACATTCTTCTAAATATATTAAGATATAAATCCACTGCATGTATAGTCATGTGGAAAAGAAAGTACACCCTCTTTGAATTTCATGGTTTTACGTATCAGGACATAATAAAAATCATCTGGTCCTTAGCAGGTCTGAAAATTACGTAAATACGACCTCAGTTGAACAACAACACATGACATATTACACCATGCCATGATTTATTTAACAAAAATGAACCCAAAATGGAGAAGCCACGTATGAAAATCTAAGTACACCCTTATTGCTTCCATAGAAATTAAGAGGCTAAGTAGCAGCCAGGTGCTGCTGACCAAATGCCCTTGAGTAATTGATCATCAGCAAGTGTTACCACCACTATAAAAGCCAATGTTTTATCAGTTTGCTGGTCTGGAGCATTCAGGTGTGTGTTAATACAATGCCAAGGAGGAAACACATCAGCAATTATCATAGAGAAGCAATTGTTGCTGCCCATCAATCTGGGAAGGGTTATAAGGATATTTCCAAACCATTTAAAATCCATCATACTACAGTGAAGAAGATTATTTACAAGTGCAAAATATTCAGAACAGTTGCCAGTCTTCCCAAGAGTGGATGTCCAAGCAAATTCATTCCAAGGTCAGACTGTGCAATGCTAAGAGAAATTGCAAAAATCCCACGTGTGATTGGGTTCATTAAAGATCTGGAGCAGTTCCTCCTTTATGGCGGGAAATGACAACTGAGTCTCTTTTTGAACATTAACAGGTTTATTTAGTTTAACATTAGGTGAATCTATAACAACTTCTACTGGTTCAAAACAACTGATATCAGGTAACTGTCCATATTGTGAGGACAACAATTCTGTTTTGGAACTGTCAGGATTCATTGAGGGGCTGGCCCAAACCGTTCGCGATCGGTGGGCTTCCTCATCGGAGCGCTCCGGACCACACAGATTGTCCCACAACAAGGGTGTCTGGTCCAATCTCCCTCCGGTGGTGGGTGGTTGAAAGAAGAGTCCGGACGGATCACCCTCTTCGAGTGACCTTGTCCCCGCGGAAAAACTACAACCGTCCATTCTAAAGGATCTACCGATGTCCCTTTCTCTTTAGACACGTCCAGTTCGGGCAGCAATCCTCCTACCTTTAAATTAGGGAAGTCCTCCAACAACCTCCGCATTCTATCATACTCCAATTCTTTTCTCTCCCCTCTCTTTTCTCCTCTTTCCTTCTTTTCTCCTGTCATCGGTACACTGAACTGTCTCCTCCCGCTTTGCTCCCCTATATCCTCCTCCCACACGGGCAAAATTAGCTCCTCCTCTCCTTCTCCCTCCCTCTCTTTCACCAGACAGATCTCAATCTTTTCCCTCTTTGATTCCCTTCCTTTCTCCTCCTCTACATTCAACTCTTCATTTTCTATTATCTTTCCTGCTTCTATAGCTCTCTTCAGCTCAGGCGTCTCTAGTTGAGGGGACGGCTCACTCTGTTCTTTCTCCTTTTTCTCTACAGTTCCTTCACACCATGGCTTACATCTCAGACTCTACAGGTCTCAGTTAGTATGTTCAATGTTAAAATTCATGACAGTAGAGTTAGAAAAAGACTGAACAAGTATGGTTTCTTTGGAAGGCTTGCCAGGAGAAAGCCTCTTCTCTCTAAAAAGAACATGGCACCATGGCTTAGGTTTGCAAAGTTGCATCAGGAACAAATCACAAGACGTCTGTAACAGTGTCCTTTAGACAGATGAGACCAAAATGGAGATGCTTGGCCATAACGCACAGCTCCACATTTGGGAAAAACCAAACACAGCTTATCAGCACAAACAGCTCATACCAACTGTCAAGCACGGTGGTGGAGGGGTGATGATTTGAGCTTGTTTTGCCACCACAGTACCTGGGCACCTTGCAGTAATTGAAGTGGCCATGAACTCCTCTGTATTCCAAAGGATCCTAGAGTCAAATGTGAGGCCATCTGTCTGACAGCTAAAGCTTGGCCAAAATTGGGTCATGCAACAAGGCAATGATCCCAAGCACAACAGCAAATCTACAACACAATGGATGAAAAAGAAAAAAATCATGCAATGGCCCAGTCCAAGTCCAAATCTCAACTCGATTGAAATGCTGTGGTGGGACCTTAAGAGAGCTGTGCATAAACAAATGCCCACAGACCTCAAAGAACTGAAGAAACATTGTAAAGAAGAGTGGGCCAAAATTCCTCCACAATGCTGTGAGAGACTAACAAAGTCATACAGAAAATCAAGGTATTGCAATGGCCCAGTCAAAGTCCAGACCTCAACCTGACTGAGGTGGTGGGACCTTAAGAGAGCTGTGCATAAACAAATGTACACTTGTCTTCTTCATTTCGCCATATAAACAAACTGTTCTTAACTCTGGACCAGATTATTTTTATTACGTATGTCCTCATACATAAAACAACAGAATTCAAAGAGGGTGTACTTTCTTTTTCTCATGACTGTATATAGGTATGTGGGAACAATGTGCACAATGGAGTCAGGAAACAATCAAATACAGAAATTACAGTCTATGACATTCAGCTGCATCTTAAATATATACAAAATAAGTGCCACAACTGAACACAACAACAGTATAGATGATTGTTCAAGTATCTTGTGTTAAGCCTGTAGGGGTTTAAAAGAATGTTTAAGCAAATGCAAATATGTTCTTAATATCTGTTAGCAATCCTGAAAATATAAACTGAACTAGTTTGGAAATTTCTTCAAAAGCAGCTCCATGAATAACACATTATAGTTATCTTACCTGAAAGTTACCAGAATATACATCACTCACACCAGAAAAACAAGACTAAAATCCTTGTTGGTTCATGAAACTGATTTCACAGTTATGGCCAGTACTATGTTACAATTTAGAGAAGTATACATTCTAAATTTGTGTTTTATACTTACTAAAATTGTAAGATTTGAAATGTATGTGCCCTTTCTTATACAATGGAGAAATACACTGCCGTGATTAGTTCTAGTTCCCTAACATGTTTGAACAAAGCTTACATAAGCTTCACCAGCTACAGTGAATACTCAGCTCAGTTCTACATTGAGTGTGCATTATAACTAATATGAGGGGAGAGTCCTAAGTTTGGATTACTTTTATGGAAAGGAAGAACAGAGTTATCCTAAATAAATAAAATATAATACGCTTTTCTGCCACCTTTTACTCAACCATGATAGGCTGTGAGGACAGAAAGATTAATTGAGCAGTTATACACACTGTAAACTCACTTTGAAGAATAAAACATAGTCTTTTAACTATGTTAAAACTATGTTAAAACTTTTAACTATGTTAACTATGTTAAAAGACATAGTATTATAGTTTGACTCTAAACATGTTTGCTTGGAAAGAAGTCTCAAAGAGCTTAACAGTGATGTCCTAATGAGTTATAAGGAGCGAAATCATAATTGGAGCTTGAAAATCTCATTGCAAAAATAAACATGTTGGCATCACTTTTTGAAAAGTAATTTGTTCTCCATTACAGATGAATGATAACTAACACTAATTATGTATTGTTAAAGTGTAATTTGTTAATTGTTGCTTAAAAGATTTAAATAATAAAAAAGGTTTTTAAAAAATGTCTTAAAGATGCAAAGATATAAAGATATCAAAATATTCCAGAAAATCATTTGAAAGAAACAAGTAAACATTAATTGTTGTACCAAAATTGGTAATCATCATTGCATTGGCTGAAATCTTGTTACACAATCCTGTTGCACAACTTCATTGGCTGAAATTCTGTTGCACAATGTTGATGACATCATAATCAATGACAATTTGCCACTAATTAAAGGCTTATTTTGGCAATTTCAAGATGCACACAACTTTGTTGCATTGTGTATGAGTAACATGTACCCAAAATTTAATTTAATCAGTGCTGATTTGCCTTTTGATCAGTGGTAGTATGCTGGTAATGACGACATCATCCATGTTGTGCACAGAGATCTGCACAAGAGAATTTCAGTCATTATTTCTGAAACAATATTAGCAAGTATCATTATTATATTTTCCCTTTAAATAATGCATAACAAATAATATTATATTGCTTTACTCCCCCCTTAAATAATGCATTAAAAGTAGCATTGCTGCTTGTCACAAATTATTACCTCTGTACTTGGGAAGTCCCAATGAAGTATTCCTTGTAAAAACTGAATATTACTGCCTTAGCCTGTCCAACACCACTTCTCCCAGTAGGTCTAGCTGTGTTTTATGATGCATAAAGAAATAATGTGAGAAGCATAACTGTAAGCTACATGTCTGTTACACACACACACACACACACACACACACACACACACACACACACACACACACACACACACACACACAAAGGAATTGGTATTAGGGTGTTTCCAAACACTTCTTCTTTCCTAGAAACAGATGTGCTATCCTTTCCATGTTACATGTTTGCAACTCTTCAGCCACAGGTCTTCACAACAGTATCTTCTAGATGTAAAGTGAGGATAAGCCTTTTTGTTTATGGAAAAAATGAGGTCAGAGAACAATGAAGAATGCTTACTAGAAGCATATCTCAACTTAAGAGCACCCAATCAAACACAAACAAAAGAAAATGCTTCCAAGTGGCCAGCAGCAGCTCTATATACCTGTCCATTTATTGTTTACTTTTTAATGGAAATTCTATTCCAGCCACACCACAAAGCGCTTTAGAAGCCAAAAACAAATGCTGTATCAATGGAAGATGAATTTATGTTGACCTTTACTGAGAATGCACTATAAGACAAAGCACTTAAGCATTTAGAGTGTGGTACATCTTCACTTAGTATACGGTTCCATGGCAATACAAAAAGTGCTAGCCCACTGAAGTTACTCAAGGGACATAAAATAAAGTATATAATACTCTCAGGTGGGATGTTATACTATATCCCCATGCCAAGAGCTCCTGCTTTCGAAGTCTCCTTTGTTCCATGCAGACAGGGGGAGATTTGTGGATACAGAATTCAGAACAGTGTTAGCTTTTTAAAATAACACTAAGATAGACATGATGCTTTATTTTAATGCCTGGCTGGCTACAATTTTTTTTAAGTAGTGAAACTGAACTCATGTTTCTTAAACCTCTCCAGGTAGGGTAGAGTAGGTTCATTCATTTCAATCAAACAACTCAAAATAAGTGATCTGTAACAGTACAGTGGGCTACAGTCTGAAAAAGTATATGTCAAATAACAGTTGTTAGTCTTTAAGGTGTCACAAGATTCTTTTTGCTACAACATACCAAAATGGCTACCTCCTAAACTGTTTCAAGAATATGAACACGCACACGCACACACACCCTTCTATCCTGACTTCATCTTCTTGTTCTTTAGCATTTCTAGACCCAATTTTTCACTAACTACAAACGCTCCTGCATTCAGGTCCTATGAGAGATTTTCTTTCTAACTTTCTAACAACACATGACATATTACACCATGCCCTGATTTATTTTAAAAAAATAAAGCCAAAATGGAGAAGTAATGTGTGAAAAACTAAGTACATCTTATGATTCAATAGCTCGTAGAACCACCTTTAGCAGCAATAACTTGAAGTAATCGTTTTCTGTATGGCCTTATCAGTCTCTCGCAGCATTGTGGAGGAATTTTGGCCCACTCTTCTTTACAATGTTACTTCAGTTCTTTGAGGTCTGTGGGCATTTGTTTATGCACAGCTCTCTTAAGGTCCCGCCACCTCAGTCAGGTTGAGGTCTGGACTTTGACGGGGCCATTGCAATACCTTGATTCTTTTCTTTTTCATCTATTCTGTTGTAGATTTGCTGTTGTGCTTGGAATCATTGCCTTGTTGCATGACCCAATTTTGGCCAAGCTTTAGCTGTCAGACAGATGGCCTCACATTTGACTCTAGGATCCTTTGGAATACAGAGGAGTTCATGGCCACTTCAATGACTGCAAGGTGCCCAGGACTGTGGTAGCAAAACAAGCTCAAATCATCACCCCTCCACCACCATGCTTGACAGTTGGTATGAGCTGTTTGTGCTGATAAGCTGTGTTTGGCTTTCGCCAAATGTGGAGCTGTGCGGCCAAACATCCCCATTTTGGTCTTATCTGTCTAAAGGACACTGTTCCAGATGTCTTGTGGTTTGTTCCTGATGCAACTTTGCAAACCTAAGCCATGGTGCCATGTTCTTTTTAGAGAGAAGAGGCTTTCTCCTGGCAAGTCTTCCAAAGAAACCATACTTGTTCAGTCTTTTTCTAACTCTACTGTCATGAATTTTAACATTGAACATACTAACTGAGACCTGTAGAGTCTGAGATGTAAAACGTGGGATTTCTGTAATTTCTCTGAGCATTGCACAGTCTGACCTTCGAATGAATTTGCTTAGACATCCAGTCTTGGGAAGACTGGGAACTGTTCTGAATATTTTGCACTTGTAAATAATCTTCTTCACTGTAGTATGATGGACTTTAAATGGTTTGGAAATGTCCTTTTAACCCTTCCCAGATTGATGGGCAGCAACAATTGCTTCTCTATGATAATTGCTGATGTGTTTCCTCCTTGGCATTGTATTAACACACACCTGAATGCTCCAGACCAGCAAACTGATAAAACTTTGGCTTTTACGTATAGTGGTGGTAACACTTGCTGATGATCAATTACTCAAGGGCATTTGGTTAGCAGCACTTGGCTGCTACTTAGCCTCTTAATTTCTATGGAAGCAATAAGGGTGTACTTAGTTTTTCATACGTGGCTTCTCCATTTTGGTTTCATTTTTGTTAAATAAATCATGGCATGGTGTAATATGTCATGTGTTGTTGTTCAACTGAGGTCGTATTTACGTAATTTTCAGACCTGCTAAGGACCAGATGATTTTTATTATGTCCTGATATGTAAAACAATGGATTCAAAGAGGGTGTACCTTCATTTCCACATGACTGTATATTCATGGAAACATTGAAACAGACAATGAACCCCTCCAACACCAGGGCGGTTGTGTAGGTCTCATTCTTCCATTCTTTGTTCTATGGCAGATGATGGAATTGGATTTATGAAAACAGGTTTCATTAAACTAGTAATAGATAAACAACAATATTAGCACCAACTGGGTTAAGAATAGTATCTTCAAATGGCAAAAGATGAAAAGGAAGATCACTCTCTTTCTCTTGAATATCTCTCTTGTTCTCTGATATTAATCATTGTCATATCCCTGTCTGTGATCCCTAGACTACCCGGTCTGGTTCAGATGAGGAGTGCCACAACTAGAATGGCTTACATATACCTCTCCTTTCTCCCTGTAAGGGTACACCTGCCTTGCTGAGGATCATGTCTGAAGGAATGATATTCCTCATCTTGGTGGTGAACCCCTTGACATTGGAGTTCTCTCAGACAATTGTGACTCATGTGCTTGTCTTTCTTGGCTTAAATGTCGCCTCTCCCTCTGTTCCCACTTTCCCCAATAAGAGGGCTTATGAGGGTCTTGCAGGTTTAGGTGTTTGGCAGCCTCAGATTTTGGCATTTTAAATTGTACCCAAACCCTGGCCCACGGATCCTCCTTAAATTAAAAACTCCCACTCTCCTGAGGGTTCAGGGTCCTCAGGTTCTTCTATATCTATCTGATATACCTCTTTCCTGGGGTCATCAGTGGAATTAATCAAAATCTCTTCTTCCTCAAGCTCCTTTCCTCTTTCCTTTTAATCTTTCACCCCTTAATCTGTCTGGGTTCCCCCCCCCCCCATCTCCTCTCTCTCTCCTTTTATATCTCCCAATCCTCAAGGTTCTTTTCCTGGGTTTTCTTCCTTTTTTGGTGTTCCTCTTTTCCTGGGTCATTCTCTCATTCTGCCTCTTTGAGGGTCTCTCCTAATTCTTTCCCCTGGTTAGCTCTACCAGGGAAGTGTTGGTGGGGAATTTGGGTGGATCTGGGCCCTCAGTGCCTCTGTCTTCCTCTTTACATAGTAGTCCTATGCCTGCCACTAAGCTTGAAGATAACACTTAATGCATCTGATAAGTAGTCTGTGGTCTGTAAAGTTTGAAACACACTAAATTTTCTAGTCTTTGTTTTTTCCACTACTTGCAACAGAAAGATATTGCCCTCTATTGTACTATTCCATTGTGTGTGATCATGTAGTCCTTTCTAATATGTAAAAATATCAATCTAACAATTCTGAAAATCTTACTACATAATTTATTTCTCTTTTTCTGCTTTTGTGAATGTAGCTGTGTACTTTCTATTTCTAGGTATGAAGAACCATCAGGATGTTACCACTCCATTACAAGACTACTCTTCCATTCCTTACATGTGCAGCTATGTGCTGTTAACAGTGGAGTAAGGCTAGCCTACTTTCAAGACAGACAGACAGACAGACAAAGGTGCTTAGTTTTGTGAGTTGGTGATGAGTGAAAAACTGAAATGGTGAAATAACCCATCTAGTTGTTTTAATTTTGTTATTAAAATTAATTCTGTTTTTTCATTATTGTGGTTTGTTATTTTTCACTGTAGTAATAGGTCCCAATTTGGCATCCCACATGTGGCATTTTGGAGATATACAGTGTCAGAGGTCAGACAGATATTCCTTCCTGAGATGGTAGATAGTGTCATATGCAGTGAAAAAATATTGTTACTGAGGCTGTGATCCTATATACATTTATCTGGAATAAATCTGACTAAACTATTTACTTTTAAGTCGATGTATACAGGCTTATACCTGTATACATCGACTGTCAGACTGCACACTTATTTGGGAGTAGCCCCACCACATGTACAGGATCAATCTATTGCCCCTCAAGCATTTGGCTGTATGTTTTAGTTTGATTATTTTCACTGAATTTTAATCTGAGCTATCTTCTGTGGATTAACCCAATATATTTAGTGGATTAACTCTAATATTTTAAAATGTTCTGTAAGGATTCAGTCACTCTAGTCATCTCTGACATCTGACAGCTTGTAGAATGTAGCATAATTGATTTCTTCATATTATATGTTTTTCACTTATCAGAACCAAAATAAAAAATACTGATATTTTGGAAACAGGTCTGCAATAATCATGGTTATTAAATTTATTTATGTGATAAAGATGGGTATATACAGACACCATATTTCTTCTTGGGATGTGTCCTACTAAAGCAAGAGAAGGCATATTAGGACCTTCTCTCAATATGCTGCATTCGCTCAGAACCAATAAAACTACTCTCAAAACTCCAGCTGACAACACCAAGAGGTTAGAAAAAGAACTGAATATTATGTTAGTTGATAATTCTGCTGTTCTGTGTTATCACCTGTTCATTATTGACTGCTACTTATTTACAGCTGTTCCAGCTTAAACAGTGCTTTGCCACCTATTTAACGGTGGCTCTCTCTAGAAAATTATACCTGAAAATAGGTTTCCATTATTCTTGTTTTACAAATGGGAAACCTCAACTGACAGAGAAAGTGTGCCAAAGGCCATATTAAGCTAAGACAGAGGTAAGTGATATCCAAGATCCAGAATCAGCTTTAACATTATCGTACTTCCAAGAAGAATTCATCCAACCCCCTGTCTATTACACATGTTGTGTGCTAGGCAAGTAATTTACAGGAGAAGATGTGGGGGTTCAGGCCCAAACTTTTTCACACTAGATCACACAGATCTTCCAGGATACAACATAGAAACAACAAAAGTTCTGCTTTTCCTTGCTGAAGATTTTGGCTTCAAATGGTTGGGACACATGATCAATGTACTTAAATTAACTATCTGACTAGGGTTTCCCCTAGAGTCTTCTGGAGATGGCAACTCCACCCCATTTCATTATCTGTCTCTAAGCATTCTCTTTGCTGTGGGGAAATCAATGGGGACTGCTTGTCATTATGTTTGCCTGAAAATCAAGCCACTTCCATGGGAACCTGAATTTAGAAGTCTGGGATTAGAAGCCTATGTGCAGATTTCTATGTTTGGAAATGTTGGCTTGGATTTTTATTTACACTTATCAAATAAGAATGAAAATATTTTCTGGTCCAGCTAGAAAACTATCACTCAGCTGGCTCAGCCTAGTTTTCCCGCTCTAGTATCTTCTGCAGTCCATCTGCTGAAATGTGAAGCCAAAATGCTTTAGAATTATGTTTTCATAGGGAATTCCCTGTTAATTAGTTATCTCTCTTTGCCATGTGTAGCATACTGATGATATCAGCTATTTTAAGTCCATAAAATGCAATCAGCTATTTAAAAAGTTTTTTCCTCTCTCATAGGACTCATTTATTTTCTCTGGTATAAACATGCTGCACTTGAACCTTGGCACATTGGTCACTTGAGCAGCCAGATCTGTCTGCTACACTGAGGTCAATACTGCTGACCTAAAAGTGACATTGCTGAGCCTTAGCAGGCAATAAATGCACTCCTTGATGCAGCAAATCTTGGGCTGTTTTCACAAACAATGTGTTGTTATTACTGTTCCTTTAGTTCTCCACAACCATAATTCAGATAAAATACCAGAATTGCATTGATTAGAAATGGCTGCTTTTTGCTAGGTCTTGCATTGATAATGTTGTATTTGTGAAAGAGAGACAGCGGCTCACAAACATTTTTCCATGGATGTGAAGTTATTACACACTAAGAAAAACATAGCAACCACAACCCTTACATTATCCTGTCCCCAGATATGTGACTGGTGCTGTGAAAACTTCTCTACATAGCACTGTGGTATTTAAATCACTGTCACCATTCACATAGAAATATTTGATTATTCTGGAAAGATGCATTTCAAGTGTCCACATATCACATGGCCCTCTTTCGCTCACAGTCTTCTTCACCATTATCACCACTCTCCTACCTACCCTTTACATCAACATTCAAATCCCTTCTTCTTCTTCTGTTTTTATTATTCTTGTAATTTCAAGAATAGATTACTGTAATGCTGCCTATTTGGAACTGCCCTTGAAGACATTATAGAAACTCCATCAGGTCTGAAACATGGCAGCCAGGTTGATGTTGGAGTTAAGTGAATTTGATCACATTATCCCAATCCTGGCGCACCTGCATTGGCTCCCTGTTATTTTCTATGCCCAATTCTATGTTGGTTTTGACTTACATGGCCCTGAACAGTTTGGGACCTTGATACTTGTCAGAAAGGCTCCTCAAAAAAACAAAAACAAAAAACAACTACCCATTTCACGTGTTCTTCCTAGGCCTTGCTACTGAGGATGGCCACACCAAGAGAAGTGAGAAGGGCATACAACAAGGAATTGGGCCTTTTTGGTGGTGGCCCCATCCCTATGGAATAAACTTCCGTTGGAGGTGTGCCAGCTCCCCCCCCCCTTTGAGTACTTAGAAAATTAGCAAAAGTGCAAATCTTAAAAATAGCTTTTAAGAGCATAATGCTATAGGTAGAGATTTAGAAGCCCATAACATTTGGTGTTTTAAACCTTTTCTCTTTTTTTCTGGTCATTGGCATATGGTTCTCCTATTGTTATGATTGTTTTATTGTTATTGTTATTAATAGATGATAATTGGAGTAGAGGTGGGGATGATGGGGTTTTGCTGCTTTATCATGTACACCACCCAGAGTAGTGTTTTTCACTAATCAGGCAGTATAGAAATTCAACAAACAAACAAACATTTAGCAAGTGAAATAGTACTGAACTGAGAAGATGCACAGTACACATTTGATTTAATGCTACAGTACTAAACTGGAAGAATGACAGATTACCTACATGTAACTGTGGTTCTTTGAGTGCTTAACTATGGAGTCACACTGATAGGCTATCTGCACCTGTGCACAGCCTGTTTTGAACCCTCACAAGCTGAGTAATAGGATTTTGAGATTTTGGTGGTAATCCCACCCACCCTCCTGGAGGTATATATATATATAAAACCATCCCCAGCCCTCAGCTCCCACCTGACAAAAAATACAGTATATGAAAGGGTAGTGGAATGGCGGGGAGGAAGGTGGGTAGTGTCCACAGATGAGCACTTGAAGAACCACAGTTAAAGGTAGGTAACCAGTCATTCTCCTTTCTGGTCTCTGTGGATCACACTGATGGGACACTGAAAGTTAACTTACTGGAGAAGGGAGTGTCTTTACATCACATCAGACAGCACAGCTCTCCCAAATCTGGTCTCATTCCTTGCACAAACATCCAATCTATAGTGCTTGATGAATGCAGAGGACTGGGATCAGGTGGCTGCGTTACAGATGTCTGGTAGTGGAACACCTTGGAGCACTGTGGAACATGTGGCCAAAGATCTGATGGAGTGACCTTAGACACCTGGTGGGGTGGTGCACAATGGAAAACACGTAGGCTAGATAAATGTACTTAACTATCCAGTAGGCAAATCTTTGTGAAGAAACTGGAAGTCCTATCTTGTGGCCTCCATAACAACGGAAGAAACAGGGCAATCTGCAGAATGATTCTGTGTGTGACAAGTAAAATGCTACTATGCATCTGGCATCCAGTGTATGAAGGATCCTCTTGAGAGGTGAGGTGGGGTTGCAACAGAAGGTTGGCAATACCACATCCTGGTTTAGGTGGAAGGAGGAGATGACCTTTGGAAGAAAGGAGACATCAGGGTGAAGAACTGCTTTGTCCATGTGAAAAATAAGGCGTGCATCAGACTGTAAGACACAAAGTTCAGATACCCTGTGGGCAAAGGTGATGGTCATTAGTAATGCCATCTTCCAAGTAAGTAGATGGAGTGTGCAAGAGGCTCAAAGAGCGGTCGCATGAGTCTAGAGTTTACACGAAGGTGCAGGAGGACAAGCTGTGGGAACTTAAATTTTGAGGCCTTTCCAAAATAATAATAATAATAGTAATAATGACCACCGTGTCAGCAGAGAGGGAGATCCATGTGTATTGGCTGCTTCAGAATGCAGAGATAGTGGAAAGACAGACCTTTATGGTAGAGTAGGATAAACTCCTGTCTCTCAACGTAAGGAGAAAGTGTATGCCTTTATTAATGGAACATGTGAGTGGACAAACTTTGCTGTTGTGCAAATGTGGTAAGAGTCTGCCAGTTTTGTCTGTATGCTTTCTATGCGGTGGGCTTTCTAGCCACTTGGAGGAGCTGGTTGACATCCTCAGGCACAGGACTGGTGGTCAAATTTTCCATGTTGTTAGATGGAGGGATGGGTGGTCAAAATGCCAAACTTGTCCCTTGGATTGGCGGAGGAGGCCTAAAATGGCTGGGAGATGGATGAACCATTGTCTGGATAGCCAGAGGGGGGTTGCAATCCAGGGTTGCTTTAGCCACCAGGGTGTTATCAGTTTGGCCTCTACAGACTGTACCTGTAGCCTTGCTGCAACCTTTAGGAGGAGAGGGAACGGAGAAAACATGAACTAAAGACCTTGTGTCCACTTGATCATGAATGTGTCACCTTCTGAGTCAACACCTACACCTGACCTGCTGCAAAATCTTAGGGACTTGGTGTTCTGAGCAATGGTGAACATGTATCTGACGAGTGTGCCCCAACACTCTACAAGCACGTTGAAGATATCCTGATTGAGCTCCCACTTGTGGGTCATGGCAGTGGTTTTGCTAAGTATGTCTGTGAGTGTGTTGTTGGAATTAATTTCTGGAAAGCCTTAAGGACTTTGAAGGTGGCTAGGAGCTAGCTCTAGGGCATTGATGTGGAGGAGAGCAAAGATTTCCTCTTGAAGTGGTGGAGCACTGGTGGAGCAAAAACTGCCAAGAGGTGGAAGAATGCTGAATTCTACAGCATATCCCTGCTGAATGATTCTTAGGACCCATTGATCAGAGGTGATAGGGTGCCAAGTGGCATGTGAAATTCGATGGATGTGTGTGTCAAAGAGTGGTGTCTGTTGAGGAGGAAGATTTCTGCCTAGAGGAAGATGATGGGAATACTTTTGTGTGCATGAATTACCACTTGTGAGAACTGGTTTGAGAAGAAGATTGAGCAGACTAATTGGGCAAATGGGTTCTCTGATAATGGTATTGAGGTTTCTTCCAAGGCTGTTTCTGAGTGCAGTAAATGGTAGAATGTGGTCTAATGCCCATTTTCTTTGCGGTATTATGGGTTTTGATGAGATGGTCCATTAGTTCATCTCTTTTTGTATTGAAGAGCCTGTCACCTTAAAAAGCGAGGCCTTCAATGTGGCTTCTAGACTCCTTGGGAATCTGGTTGTCCTGAGCCATGAGTGCCTTCGAAGAGATACTGCCACTGCTATGACCTTGGATGCACAGTCAGTGATGTGCCTTACTAAACTTATTCGATGGCTTCCAAGGCAGTGTGCCTCTTGGAAGAAAGAGTGAGTGTATACTGGGTGCTCCTGAACAGGATGGAGGAACGGCCCCAACTTTTTCCAAAGCAGCTGCTGACATGCAACCATGGCTGCTTGGTAATTACACATTTTGACAACTAGCACTGCAGAAGAGTAGAGTCTATGACCAAACATATCTAACTTTCTACCCTTTCGATTCAGAGGGGAAGAGTATGGTTTTTGCCTGCCCTTTGTCTGTGTGGTTTCCACGATGATTAAGTTTGGAGAGGGATGATGTATAAGAAAAGATGCCCTTTCCTCCTGTATGTGGTAAAAAATCTCAATACAGCACAAGGTTGGCAGGATTAATGAAGGTTTCTGTCAAGACTGTTTTATGAGTGAGGACAATGTAGGTAAAATAGATAGAAGGACTGGCAGGAGTGTCTGTTGGTGAACCCTAGTGAACACCATGTCCACTATGTTGGCAGTGGTTCTTTAATGTCAATACCAAGGAACTTTGCCATGCACAGGATTTGGTTGGCATATGGTCAGCATACCTTTGAAGGTGAGAGAGGTGTAGGATCGCATACCACTGGGTTTGGAGAAGAGAAGTCTGGAGATGATGGATTGCCCAGTTGAGAGTCAGGCTTCTTCTCTGGTTGTGAGTCAGTATGGGGAGGCTATGACACCAGACCAAGTAAGTCTGATGTGGCAAGCTGTGAGGTCTGTGATGGCTGCAGGGGCAGCAGTTGCAATGCTGGTGGCAGGTAAGTTTGTCTTGATGGTGGCTTGGCAGGCTGAGACAACTGTGGAAGTTGCAGCAAGGATATTTGGTAGGCTGGTAAGGCCAGAGGAGTATGACAGGGTGCTGGAGGCATAAGGTGGTCAAGAGGATGTAAGTTGGCATGATGTGAAGAGCTTGGATGGTGCTGATATGTAACTAAAGGACCAGGAGAGTCTCTGTGAGATCAGTCTCCTGTATGGGGATGTCCTGTGGTGGGATGAACAGTGTGAGGACTAGTGATATGGAGATCTATTAAAAGATGAGCATCATTTATGAGGAGATCGATGGTTATGTGGGTAGTGGTATCTCTCATATGGAAATGGAAATCTAGATGGAGAGAACCAACTGTGAGAATGCTAGGAGATATTATAAGCTGGAGCTCTTGAAATGTTTCTGGGTGACCTCTTTCAATAGTGAGGATCCCCACTTGGGGATCTATGGTGGACATAAGGAGTAAACAGGCCCACATCCTGTGGTACTTCTAGAGAGGAGGCAATAGAAGCAGCATCAGAAGCTGATCCGAAACAAAGAACCTCATCTGCCAGGGATGATTGTTTCATTAGGGAGTGGTCCTAATAGACAGATACAATTAGTGTGGGATTGAGAAAAGGAGCCAATGCCTCCCCTGAAGTGGTACTAAGTGGAACCAAGCTAGAGACTGAGGCCAGTAGTGAGAAGTCCGTGGTTAGTATCGAAGGCAATTGAGCCAATGGTGCAGCGACCAAATCAAAGAGAAGAGACAAGGAGTGTTGAAATTGAAGTTGCTATTTGAATTGGAACAACCAAGACCAAAGGGACAAGCGTTGGCAGAGCTGGAGTCAGTGGAATGGCTGAAGCCATGAAGGCTGAGTTAGCAGGAGTGGAAGAATGCCAGGCTGGTACAGAGTTGTGGCCAATGGTGGAGATGATAGAGTCACCAATATAGCTTGTCAGACCTTCCCGTGCTTGTTCTTTCTGTCCTTGGCCTGATTCAGCTTAGAGGCCTCAGAGGCAGCCAGGCCGGGCTGACAGTAGTGTGTTTCACTGCAGGCTGCTTCCTATCCAAGGCAGAAGGGAGGGGAAGCCTGGGAAGGTGAAGCTGACTGTTGAAACAACATAAGTGTAGATGGTAGGCTCCAGTTGGGGTCAGCAGAAGGAGTCAGTATCGGGCGAGGGATACTTGACACCCTGAATGGGTACGTGCTGTTGAGGTTGGAGTTGGAGCTGATATTGGCAGACATGAAACTTTGTCAGCAACTCTCAGAGGCTGTTCCCACAAATACAAACAAAGTTTTAACTGTCCTAACCTATGGCTTTGTTTAGTAAAAGCTTTACAAATTAAACAAGATAGTAGACACTTCGAGTGGCAGTAAGTTGGTATGATATTGCTTCAGCACATGCTGCATTTCTTAAACAAGGCCTTAGGGGCCATATGTGCGGGCAAAGCCCACACAGTGGAGGAAGAAGTATTTTTACTGTATATAACAAGATGAGGTACTGAAAGCAGGATAAACAGAACTAAATTTAAATAAGTTTAACACTAAAAGTCCAACAAACATGAAAAGGCATGAACTAAGAATGAAGATGAACTCAGCGTATTCAGTCAGAGAGGCTTTCAAATCGCTGGTGCTCTGGCAATGTTCAAAAAGGAACTGAGGGTCTAGGTTATATATGCCTCCAGGAGGGTGGGCGGGTTTACTGCCAAAATGCTATTGCTCAGCTTGGGAGGGTTCTGAACAGGCTTTGTGCAAGCACAGATAACCCATCAGTGTGATCCATGAGAGAGGAAAAACATTATTAAAAATATAGTTACAAACTGCATTGCATTTGTAGTCTTTACCAGTGTGAACAGAAGGCAGGCAAAAGATATAGGGTTTACTCCCACATCACACACCACTCTGTGCATTATCGGTGATGCCATCTGGACATGCCCAGCAACTGCCCCACAGGACTGATATAAGTGATTACGCAAGACAAAATAATCCAACTGGAAACACTACAAAATATACCTCATACTCATGCCAAAAGATCTGATCTACTCATGATTAGCACTAATGTTGTGTAGTTGACAGAACAAATATAAAAAGGAACAGTGAGGAACACGGCAGAAATGGCAGGTAAGACATCCATCTAGTTGCTCCCTGACTTGGAAATCTCTATGTGATGCATACAGGTGAATGCAAGATTTCCTTGCAGCATCCTTTCAAATATGAGCATCATGTTAGTCTAGGAATCTAGTTTTGATCCATAAAGACTGGCATCGCTTTGGGTCTTATTTTGGCAGTTGGTTAATACATTTTTTATTTCTCAGGCTTTTAAAGTACGTTGACATCATTTTATCATTGCTCTTATCAGGTAATGACTATTGGATTTAGGAGGGGTCTCTGCTCATTTATACAATTGCTGGTGCCCAGAGAGAGTTCATAATGAAGCCAGGAGGCTACACCCAGAAATTTTTGGATTAGGCACTTCCCTGTCCTGGTCCTTAAGTCCTGGACATTGGTATCAGCATCTGTTTCGTCCTTCTATGTTGGATTTGGGTCTTATTATTGCTCGCTCTATTCTTATTGTTATTTCTTGCTGTGTTTTTATTGCTTCAATTTTTTTATTTTATGTTTTGTTTGTTTACCACTTAATGGGTGAAATACATCAGCATACCTTATGCTGTTTAAGGCTGAAGATGTCATTTAAAATTTCTGATCACTCCCAGAAAGTCCTGGGAATTTTTCAGAAATTAAAGACTTCCCTATGTCCTGCAACCCGAAACAGCTTCCCGACAATGAAAATGATCCCAAGGGAGCCTCAGGACCTTGTGGGTGGGGGTGGGGTGGAATCAGAAATTGCCAATTTCTGAAAAGCTGCCATGGGTGATGATTTCATCAGGCTTATGTGGTATAAGTTACATTGCTGGATTTCAGCCAATGTGTTTTACAAAGTAACAACAAAAATATTTTAGCAAACATATGATACAGCCTGCAGGAGCAGGTGACATGCATAGAAGGCTATTTCCATACATAGTTTTCCATTTCAGTATTGTAACATTTGCCTCTCTCTCTCTCTCTCTCTCTCTCTCTCTCTTTTGGCCATCAGTTAATAAAGGCAGCACTTCCTTCTTTGTCTTTTGTTTGAAGTCGCTGCCAGTTTTACAACACCACGTCTTCTAGTTGTTACTCATGTCAGCCAGAACAGGAATAACTCCTCCTTTTCAACATCACCTCCACTGTCTGTATGCCTGATGTTTTGTAGAGCAGAGGAGGACAAATTCCTGTCCTGAAGAGCTTACATTAGCTAAGAAAGATATATGGGCTATGTTTTATGAGAATTTTTAGAATCTACTCATTTGCACACAGGTTTTCTACACTCCCCTTTCTACTTAATTCTTCCTCTCTCCAGTTGTCAGCACTTTCTGCCCTGCTCTTCTTTTGTCTTGTCATCTACTCTTTCCTCTTACCCTTTTCAACCACCACCTGTTCTGATCCCTTCTTTCAGCTGTGCTCCTTCTTATGTCCATGCTATGTAGCCATCTACAGTCCTCAGATTCCTTCCCTACTGGCTCTTGTCCCAGTCAAAGAAAGATTCAATTTTCCTCACAAAAACTGTCTTCACTGTAGCTTCTGTTATGTTAAAATATCCAGAAACATAAACAGCATCACAGCAGCTCAGCCATTACCCACTAGAAGCTTTAATCTTACATTTGTGGAGTTTTTGGAAGTACAATGTAGATGCAATTACACTACAAATTTACCTTTATTTATCCTCAGACACTGTATATTTTCAGGTCTTATGTTTACTCCAGTAAATGTTCATATTTGGGGGAAGAGAATTCCACAGTTGAGAAGCAACCATTTTGAGGATGGTAGCAAGCAAACAAACAAACAAAAAACAAAAGAAACAACAAACAAACAAACAAAATTCCCACCAAAACAAACTCAGTCATAGTAAAGTAGTCACTGGAGGATTTGAGTTTCTATTTTGTCCTAATAATTTCTCTGCTGTGGTCAAAGTTGTCAGATCTCAAGGATCCACCTGAATCTGAAAGAATTGGATGCTTCTCCAGGTCTTCAGGCAGAAGACAAATCCCAGGACAAGTGGTAACACAAGAGGAAAGTTTGTTTTCTTTGTCACGTAGCTATAACACGTGGTCACCCATCTCCATCCATTCTCAGCTCACATCAGGGCTCACTAGCTAAGTCAAAAAGTATTTGTATTATTGTTGTGCTTGCACAGTGTTGGTGCACCAAAAAGCCAGAAGTGACAGGATAGGACAAGAAAGAAGAACCCAGGGCCCATCTGGAGCAAGGCAAGGAGTGGAACACTAGGGTTGCCATTTACGAGTCTTCCTCCTCAAGGTCTATCTAGATCTTAGCAGTAAGGTTTCCAGGTTTCAGTATAAGTGGAAATATGCAAGTGGCTCCCAAAAACCATTTTACACAACAGGGAAGACCTGTTTGTAATGATATACACAGGAGTAATGTTGTGAAAGCTGTTATTTTCTCTCATTACTATAAATATCATACCTCACAAACCCGTGTCATGTGCAACTATCCATCTGCATGGAAACAGAATTGCCTTGTTTTTTTGTACTCAGAAAGCTTTAGTGCAGCCACTCTCAACCTTTTTTTGGCCATGGCCATAAATACAATATGAAATAAATATGGATCAAATCAGGATTGTATAAGTTGCATAAGGAACCTTATAAGGTCTTGTGTGGTTGTGTGTGAAGATTTGTTTCCAGTCTGTGGTCCCCTTCAAATATGCCCAGGGGCTCCCCAGGGGGCCATACAGCCCCCGTTGAGAATGGTTGCCTCGGTGTCTCAAATAGTCCTTTGTTGCACCTTAAAAGTAGTACATTAGGCAAGGCTGTTTCATACATTACTCAGAAGGAAAACAAACACTTCCAGACAATAACCAGAGCTTTTTAAAAAAAAATTCTGCTGGTCTTAAACAATAATGGAGTGTGACCCAGAGGTGTAACTTCTTGGAACAGTAATGCTTGTAGACTAAGGCATTCCTCTTCCTCCTGCCTTCATCATCATCATCATCATCATCATCATCATCATCATGTATTCAGAAAAGCTCCTCCTGAAAGTCTGATGTTGGCTGCAGTTGGGTGGCAGCAAGAGAACAGAGCCAAGAAAAATCAGGGCGGGGGGCAATCTGGCTTTGTATAAACAGCAGCTGTTTAAAGAGTGGAAAGTGTTTGCTGGATCCAAAACTTGTTTGTCATAAGGAAATGTTGGAATTGCTTGTAGATTCAAGTTGTGTGTAGGAACTCTCTCACTCTCACTCTCTCTTTCTCTCTCTTTCTTTCTGTGAGATGTGTTGTCCAATTGGAACCAAGTGAGAGTGATGCTAATAAGGCTTCCAAGGTAAGTGAATTATTAAAAGTGTGGTTTTACCAGTTCCACAATCAATTTTTACCAGTTCCACAATCAATGAGTTTCCATGGCTAAGTGGAGACTCAAACCCAGATCTCCTGAGTCCTAATCCATGACTCTATCTACTACAATACACTGTGAGAATGCTTTTTCTCCAGCATCCTATATCCAGTAGTAGTAGTAGTAGTAGTAGTAGTAGTAGTAGTAGTAGTAATTTCAGCTTATATAATGCCCCATAGTCTTAAAGCACTCTCCAGATGCTTTGCAACACAATCATGCAAACAACTTTGTGCCCCAGCAAGCTGAATACTCATTTTACCGACCTTGGAAGGATGGAAAGCTGAGTCAACCTGAACCCATTGGGATCAAACTGAAGTTGTGAGCAAAGACGTAACAGCAGTATTGCACAGAAGGTTGAAAACAAATCTAGGAAACATTACTTTGGAGGCAAAGAGTCTTAGACTTCCTCTGGCCAGATTAGAGGAACTAGGAGTTGTAGTCCAAAAATAATTCTCCCAAGATCCAGTTGGAAACACAGGATTGTTTTTAGGTGCACATGTCAGAAATTTCAGCTGAATACCTTAAACATTTGAAACTATAAAATAGTCCTGACTTGCATTACATTTTAATCTCTAATGTGTAAACTAATAGTTTCTCTCCACCATACTTTGTCAGAATTGTATGTGCTTAAATTGAGGTATCGATCACAGGCTATATTGAAATTATACTTTAAGATAAATATTTAGGTAATGGGCTGGGAGAATTATTTATTTCACAGGTAAATGTGAACAGGAAGAAAATTACGCCAGGAACATCATTTTCCCCTTCAACTTTGTATAATGCCGCTGGCACCCACAAAGGAATATTATAACAATCTGAACAAATCAGTCCTCATTTTGTTTTCTCTTTCTGTTGGTAAAACATTTTCTTTCTTTACACATCCAAATAAAAATAAGTATCACCAGTAGGGGGAATAGATGTACAAAAAACAAACTCAAAAATATTTTTATGATATGAAAATTATTTGAACAGCATTAAGCAGTGCATCTAAAATTCCTGAAGCGTAATGGGCTTACCGCATATTTTCATATGAAGAAAATGTCAAGTGGGAGTGTGTCTCTGAATTTAGATTTCCAGAAGCACTTGTAACAGTAATTTACCCTTTCTGCACCATAATGCAATATATGGCCTTTTAAAAAATGTGGTTGGATTGTTGTGACACTTATCCTGCTTTTCATTTTCTGCTAATAATGAAACAAAGAAAATAAAAATGAGTGAGAGAATGAAACCATCATGATTCTGCCACTATTCTGTTTCTTTTCCTGCCATACATAACATAACTGAGAAATGGTTCTAGATCTACATTGTATATTTGGATTTACGGTAGATAGTGCCTAACATCTCTATCTGATATATCTGAGTATATGCGAAAACATCTTTCCAGGGTTTATTTCATGAAGTCCTTGCCTTAGATTTTTAAATCAGACTAACAGGCCTGTTAGGCCTGTTACAGACCAGCCCTACCACCAGGCAAAGTGAAATAAACACCTCTTGTGGACAGAGTGAAAGCATTATTGTTAGAGGACAGCACTATCTGTTCTCCAAGCTGGCCTGTGTTAAGGTGTACTGGAAGATGGTATCCCATTGCCATCCAGTTTCTGTATGTGGAATTGAGAGCAAGAGAAATCTCAGACTTCACCTGCAGCAGCAAAATGACTTCAGCCCATGCTGCCCCCATGGCCATCTGTGCTGGACCACTGTGGGTCGTTTCAATGTTTTTACCTGTTTCACCTCTCTTATCCTCCAGTCTCTGTCTCTACATAAAAAGCTGCAAAAGGGAAGCAGGGGAGTAGGGATAGGGTAGTTTCATATAGTGTGCAAGTAAGGAATCTGGAAACGGCCTTGTTTCTCCTAAGTGTTCAAGGGCACCTGCTTCCCTAGCACTCACAGCTGAAGGGCCTGTCGTTCCGTTTGCAAGGGGAAAAAAATGAAAACAGGAACCTTGCTATGTTAGAGGGACAATTTCACGCTGAGAAAGAGTTCAAGCCTTCAGCATGGGAAATGCGCAAAAGATGCCTCTGAGAAGGGGCAGAGTACATTTCTCTCACCACTGATCCGAGTAACCGTGGTCTGCTACACACATCTGAGAGTGAGCCTGGCATTTTAAGGTTTGAGCTATGGCTTCCAGGCCTACCTGTGCATTGGCATCTTCCTTTTTAAGAAAGGAATCACAGAAGCAGCTTTTACAGGACGATCCTTGTGAGGTACAAAGAGCATAAAACAAGGTTGACTTGTGGTCCAATTAGCTCTTAGAAACAAAGGTCAATAGCAGCTGGTGCCCACTGTGGTTGGCAGGTATATAACAGGTGGCAAAGCCAGGAGTGACTGCAGAGCTAGAGGCAAAACTGGGTATTTGCATATGTGCAGATGCGCACACACATATGAAGGTAAGCAAGCATTCACACATACACCCAGCAGGAGGAGAAGTGAGGTAGCTCCCACCCTCCACCTCTCATAAGGAGTCAGGCAGAGAAAGGCAGCATATAAATGAAACAAACAAAACTCAGCCGCATCTTAGAATACTTTTCAAAGCAATACACCAAAGACTAGGGCACATCATTCTGAACCTCTGCTTCCTGTTCAATTTAGTTTTACAAATTTATATTTAAATAGCAGAAGCAACGCTGAGGACAAATTTTATTATCAAATACAAAGGAAGCAACACAGCTATTTTTGAAAATAGGATGGAAGCCAAAGGAACATTGCCCAAGTTATGTAGAGGAGAAGTCTCTTCTCACCAAGAAGGCAGCTGGACTCAGTGCAAGAAAATACAGGCGAGGATTGTGAATAAGGAAAATATAATGGGAGATCCACTGGGAGAGATCTGGATTTGAGTTTTGTGTCAATCCATTCCCCCCATCCCCAGTATAATTGGTCTCCTGACTCTAAATATTCAAGCTGCTGTAGGAGCAACATTCCTACAGTATGGGTATAATAATTTGTAACATTCTGCTGAAGCAGGAGCTGGATATGCCTGTGGTTCTCAAGGGAAGACCTAAGCAGGTTGAACACCCATTAGCAGAGAATCCTTTCTGATCCACCATGGATTTGTTTTATGGGGTCATTCACAGCATCCCTTAATGTCCCATCATCTCAGTGTTGTTTGGGAAGAACGAAGCTTAGAGAGAAGTGGTGTTCTCTTATAATGTCTGTTCATGGTTTTAGAAATATGGCAGTGAGAGAAACTCTTTTCTGTTTCCCCCCCATTGGCAAACTGGGGGAAATAATGGCACAGTATCCCTCCCCAGTCTGGTGCATAGGGAAAATAATTGGGAGGACATCGTTTGCTTGCTTCTTGACTTCCCAATCTTTCTTGTAATGGTTCACAGAATAGGAAAGCATTTAGGTTAGGTGTGATGAAGGGAGACCTTAGCACAGGAATCCAGTTAACAGTTTATTACTGGGCTTCAGTAGTCAACACAGAGTTCTGTCCTCCCCCATCTCCAATGACTCCCTGGTTATATTATCATCATCATCAACAAGATGCTGACTAATTACTCTGCCAGGGGACGGAATGCAGAATACTTTTAGGAGGGCTGGAATAAAACAGTTTGAGAAACACCCTGTCTTAGTGCCATTTAAACACCACCTGCAGACTGATTTCTCCTGGTATGCCTATGGCTTTTAGAGCTGTGGATTTGGTTCCCAGGCAAGAAATGCCTTAACTCTTTCTATATAGAACAGAAAAGAGTCAGTGTGGTCTAGTGAACAGAGTAATGGACCAGGAGTCAAGAGACTTGGGTTCAAATGCCTGCTTGGCCATGAAACTAACTGGGTGGAGGACACTGGTAAAACCACTCCTTAAATATTTCCCATACCTTGAAAACTTCTTAGAGGGTCACTGGATGGGACTTGATGGTACATAAGAACAACAACTACATAGTAATGTGCTGTTCATTTGGAACCAACCTATACTGACCCTAAGAGGATTTCAAGGTAAGTTTGATATTTAAGGAGTAGTGTTACCAGATCCACTCCCCCAGTGAGTTTCCATGACTAAGCAGGGATTTGAACTCTATCCACTACACCACACTGTGTATCAAAACGTACATATTACTCATTAATTTGAAACTATTAGTTTG
>JBAJHW010000002.1:35415221-35655221 GCA_037013535.1 Intellagama lesueurii | reverse complement strand
GCTCCAAATTGCATTAAAAAAACCCTGTAGCTTTAGTGTTGCGCCAAAAAGGAGCAAGACAGCTCTAAAAAGGGGTGGGATGGATCACTCTAAGTCAAATCGTGTCTGGATGCTGTAATTTGTTTCAAACCAAACAGCACCGAAGTCAATTCAAAGAGTGAGCTATATGCCCATCTGGATGTGCTCTCTGAAAGACCCTAGGCTGAGGTTAACAGTCAAATGGACTAATGGCCTGATTCAGACAAAAGCACTTTCTTATACTTTCAGTGTTGTGGAGCAACTATTTCCCTCTATAGCTTTCATCTTAGCTCTTGTCAGTATTATTCAGAATTTACTGGCAGAGTATTGAATAAAGGAATAGGGCAACACCCTCTTGAGAAAATCTACATCTACAAGAGCAACTGCACAGTAATCATCTTAGAACTGCAGAGCTGCAGTAGTTCTCCCCTCTCATAAGCAGTCATTCATGCAATTGCTTTTGAACCAGATTTTCCCACCAGTTACACATGGAAAGAGCGCTGAAAGTAGGAAATGCTTCTTGATTGCTTATCCATGGTTGCATAAACCAATAGGATCCTGCCCATATTACTTATTATCTTGGAAATACATTTGGGGATAGTGCAGAAGATGATTTCTAAACTTATTTACACAAGGTCTTAGGTCTGCCTTCTATGCTTTAAGGTCTGCCTCTCTGCCTAGCTAAGATGAGGTGTAGAACGAAAGAGGGTGCAGCCTCAGGAGGAGAAACAAGAAGGAAATGAGCCCAAGGGTAGCAATCGAACTACTATATCTAGAAAAGAGAGGAAAACACCTGGGCTGTCTATCAACCGTTTGTACTGTTAGTGCAGTATAACAATGGAACCAATTACCTCAGGAGATGATGAGCACTCTAATGCTGGGGGCATTCAAGAGAAATTTGGACAACCATCTGTCAAATCTGCTTTGATTTAGATTCCTGAACTGAGCAGAGGGTTGGACTTGATGGCCTTAGAGGCTTCTTCCAACTCAGCTATTCTACGATTTTATGACTTCTCCAATTCAGATACACTTGTTGGTGTTGTATCAGAACAGCTTCTTTCCTCAAGCCATCTGGGAAACTTTTATAAGTATTTCTTGTCTGCAACCATACCAGCAGCTCCAAATGTAAAACAAAGGTTATAGAAAGGCATTCTTTACTCCTTTAAAATAAAATTTTTGGAGGATAGTGTCTTAGGACAGGGCATTTGGAGTTTGCAACTCCTAAGCCATTTCCAACCTTCTGGTGCCATACCATCCTTGGGGTAAAAATGCATGTAGGTAGATCCCCAAAGGTCTGGGAGATCATAGAAAATCAGGAATCTGAGTAAACCAAATCACTCACTGACAGCTTGGAGAGTTACTTTTAAAAAGTAAATGGTTATAGATCTAGTACGAGCCCCACTTCACCCTTAGGAGTGTGCTACCATGCTGCAGTACGACCCCCATATCCATGGGATCGGTATCCGTGGTTTCACTTATTCACAGTCTGACAATATTAAAAATATTAAATTGAAAAAACCCAGAAATACATGTTTATATGATATAATTACCAGAACTGGCCACTAGAGGGAACCAGAAAGTATACTATATTGGTAAATTGCCACTATTTTGCCTAGTTTCTCACCATCTTGAGGCAACGCCCTCTACCTCCCGAGTGTCGGTATCTCTAGCCACCCTTGGTTATTGTCCTTACAGGTACAGGGAGAGCCTTTACAGTTACAGACTATAGAGTTCACTATTATATGCAGTTTTCAGTATTGGGGGTGGGGTTTGGAACTGATCACCCATGGATAAGGTAAAGGTAAAGGTTCCCCTTGACATTTAGTCCAGTCGTGTCCGACTCTAGGGCGCGGTGCTCATCCCCATTTCCAAGGCATAGAGCCAGCGTTTGTCCGTAGACAGTTTCCGTGGTCACATGGCCAGTGCGACTAGACACGGAATGCCGTTACCTTCCCACCGTGGTGGTACCTATTTATCTACTCGCATTTGCATGCTTTCAAACTGCTAGGTTGGCAGGAGCTGGGACAAGCGACGGGAGCTCACTCCACCTCGTGGATTCGATCTTACGACTGCTGGTCTTCCGACCCTGCAGCACAAAGGCTTCTGCTGTTTAACCTGCAGCATCACCATGTCCTTTTGATACCCATGGATACAGGGGTCCTATTATGGTTACCATTTTCATTTTCTCATGTCTCAGAAAGAACAAAATACTTTTGGTTAAGCTTTTTTTTTTAATCTGAGTATTTTTCATTCAACCAGATGAGGCACAGCCCAAGATAACACTTGAACCATTTATATTTCTCCTGCAATAGTTAAAGTGCTTCCAATGTAAGACTTCTTACATTAACAATTAGAAGTCACTAGAAAATATCCCCCAGTGTAGTTTTTCTGTGATCAAAAAGAAGAAGTGGGAGGATAAAAGATGTGAATTCAGTGAATGAGACAAGCCAATGGCATGGTAAAAGCCTTGCCTGTTGGGCTCTTCAGAAAAGAAGGAATTTACACATCCTTTTCTCTGCTTAGTGATGAAATGCCACAGTGCCAAACTCTGCCCCTTGGAACAAGGCAAAATTAAAAATAAACCATACCTACAGGACGGTAAAGAAAGGCACAGAAAGACATGGAGTTTGTCACAGTGCTAACAGAGACAAAGAGAACATCATGAGGATGGTGGGGAAAAATACTGATAACATCAGTGCTGAATCAGGTATGGAGAACCAATGCTCCATCTAGATAAACCCCATGTGAGACCACATACACCTATCTATAAAAGTAACAAACAAGTTCCTGAAAAAACAGTGAACTCGCCTTTTATTGACTTCCAGCCTGAATATAATGTAGATTTCCAACAGCCTGTAGGGAAATTGATTGCAAGTAACTAATGGTTTATAATTATTTACTTGAAAGCACTGGTCATTACAAAAATTAGTATGTGAATAGTCATTGTTAATAATGTACTTCTAATTGTACTTTCCTGTCCTTTCTGCATTTTCTCTCCCTCCAACCATGACTATATACCTGTAACTTATTACCACATCATTCTCATGAAATGGAATACTGTCCAAAAAGCTTGTGCCTTAACAAATTTGTGAGTATTTAAAGTTGCACTGTTGTTTTTGCTAGAGCAGATTAATACAGTGAGCCCTCTGGTTATGTTTTAATGATTTGTCCAAATTCATGAACCTGGGATCCAGAAAAGTATGGAAACTGTGTGTAGGACTGTAAGTTTAGAAGGTACATTGGACTGCTTAAATTGAAGAGTTTTGCTATGTTGTCACATCAATATATGCCTCAAAGACTGAAATCCTCTTTTTTTAATGCATTAAGTTGCACTAAAATAGGTCCAGTGAGTCAGTGGGGATTTGGTGAATCAACTCCTCCATAAGTTCCATTGATTCAAGTGGGCCTACTTTAGGTGCAACTTACAGTTAAGTCTGTGCCTTTTTTTGACTGTCCTGAAGGTATGGCCTATTTTTGCAATTAAGTCATAACTAGAGTAGGCCAATTTGAATCAATAGAATTTACAGAGGAGTTGACTCACCAAATCCCCTCTGATTTAATGGACTTACTCTAATGTGACTGAATTCACTAAGCGACAGGGTTTTAGCAAATATATTGCTTTGGAAGGTGGTGAACACTCTTTGCTCAATATTTCTAGAGACATGATAACCATCTATCATGGATGCAATTATAATGAATGTCCTCCATTGGAATCTGGGGTTGAGCTAGAAGAGTTCTGAAGTCCCTTTCAGCCAATGATTCTACAGCATGCCTTAATCTGAGGATTCACAATACCAGTAAATAAACATCTGGATCAGAACATGCTTTTGTAACAACTCAGCACAACATACCAATTTGATGTTTCCAGCATACTCAGTAATACAGAATGGGAACGCTGGTTTTGTTGAAATATCAGGATGAAATCAGTTTAATCCCCAATAGTCTTCCTTGATAGTCCTGTGACAAAAGCTATGAGTCTGCACTATGCCCAGCAGAAATTGTGTATGGTCAAAGTACAAACCCTGTGTCAGTCCTAGAGTCATGCTACCAGATACGCAGTCAATTGACATTATAAAACTTTGTGGTTGGAAGACACTCGTCTCCATCAATGGTTTGGTCTCCAGCACAGAAAACAAAATGAAGGCGAGAAAAGAAGGATAAAAGCCAAATAAAAAGGAGAAAATATAATAGCAGTGGAAGAAATAAAAGTGGCAGAGCCATCTTTGGCCTTTTCAGTGAAAATAAAAGCAGGAGAGAATATGAGCAGTACATTGATTTTGTTGTCCCTTCCTCTCTTCCATGGTCTCCCCCTTTCTTACTAGTTCTTTGGAGATGATTGCTTTGCTCTGCTCTGCATTAAAAGATGTTATCAGTCCAAAAGAGCAAGTGTAGTCTTGCACTAACTAATATCTGCTCAAACGTACCTGACTGCATTGGAAATGTTGCAGCAGATTGGTATAGCAGAGAATAATGAACCGCTGCACCCCATTGAAATGTAATTACACAGCACTCTTGTTCTTAAACCTATAAGGTGAAAGAAAGATGAATAGTGAAAGTAAAAACCGCTGACCCTTCAAAGTTTAATTTATGTTATGCATTCTCTCGCCCTTCTGATAGGTTTTAGAAAGGTCATAATTTAGGGTATTTTGCAGTTGATAAATGATCTGTATGTTTGTGTTCACACGCACCGATTGATTTGTTATAGCCAAAATATTGTTTCTATAACAACCTGCAGGTCTTTAAGTAGGCAAACAGCAGATGAACAGGGAATCCAAGTGGGAGGTGAAGCAAAATGTGATCCTTCTTGGGAAGGAGGGGGTGAGGAAGGGAAGGAAGATGCATCAGAGCCTGTGGGGGAAGAGGAAGGAGTGGGTGGGTGGAGGCTACTTGATTTCCTTTGCCCCCTAAACAAGCATCCAAGCCCTTGGTGCCAGTCTAGCAGATCACAAGGGCTTTGTTGTGTTTGTCCAGTGCCAAAAAGTCTTTGTAACTTGGAGAGCTCCCTAGGTGGCAAAGGGTGGTTGGGGCAATTTTCCCGCCTCTTTCTAGCCTTGAATGAGACTCCTTGTTTCCGGGCCCAGTTGATGCATTATGCATCAGGGCTGCCTGCAACTGACAGCCCCTCAGCCAGCATCTACTTGAAAAGCAATGGTGCTAATCAAAGTCGACACATTTGAATGTCCAGACACACACACAGAGAAATTTACTAATCAAAAAGTGTATTTCCTAGGGCTGTCTCCAGAGAAATCCGCAGGAAGAAATTGGAATAATTTATTAGCTTACAAGTTTTCGTTGACAGTTAGCCCAAGGCTATTTATCTCTGTAATAGAGAACGTCTCCAATGTGGCAAAATTGACCAAATCAAACAGCTTTGATCAGAAAATGAATCTGGCAAGGCTGTCTGTCTGCCGGTCCCTTGGGATCAGCGGGAAACAAACAAAAAGATTTAACAAGTGGTCAATAGGAAAAAGAGAGAGGGAGAGAGAGAGAATTTCCAAGCTGCTAACTCCAGGAGGGTGCAATAGCAGGCTTCTTCTTCTCTCTCTCTCTCTCTCTCTCTCTCTCTCTCTCTCTCACACACACACACACACAGAGAGAGAGAGAGAGAGAGAGAGAGGGAGGGAGAGAGAGAGAGAGAGAGAGAGAGGACAGAATTACTGAAGAAATAAATTATGTCTCTCATCATAATGTTTAACTCTGTGGTTATGCATAATCGCAGTCATGCAGTCCAAACTGAGAAGTAATTCTTGCCGAAAGGGCACGAAGATAAATAGCCCCAGGAAGAAGAGGGGAAATGCCCTAACTTCGCTTCTAAAGGAAAGAAAAATTGAAAGCTCTCCTTAGTGTTGTGTATTACACAACAGTGAACCAACTTTACAATGCACCTTTCTCTCCCCCATTTCTTTTTAAACCCTCTTTGCCCCCAAACCCAAGATTGGAGAAGGCTATGATAACTACAAGGTTTTGTGGTCTTGGTTAAGATTTGAAGCATGTGATCAAATGATTTTAATTCGTTGCATGACCAGTATCCTTTTCAAATGAAACACGTCAACTATTTAGTTGCAAATTAATTAGGAAGGAATTAATGCTTTGAATGAGCACATTAAAAAATATGAACACCGAAGACATACATATATAAGCAGCAATGAACACTATCTGCTAGAAAAGAAGCATCTGTATGTATTCATATATGTTTATGAATTTGGTTGTTAACACGTTGTAGATGAAACCAACTACAAAATGCTGTTTTCCTGCACTCTTCCTGGTTTTGCAATATTGGGCAGATCTAAGGCTCTGGGCATTTCTGAAGGACTGTATTTCCCTGTATGAGCCATCTCTCATTTTAAGATTTCCAAGGGAGTCCCTTCGTTGGCTGCATGCCCCTCACCTGCACATGTGGGGAGGGCATGAAGGAGGGCCGTCTTGGTGGCTGCTCCCAGGTTGCAGAGCCTCTTCCATCCAAGGGAGGCTACACTGACTCCCTCCCTGGTGTTTTCCCACCTGTAGGCATCGATATTTCGATTCAGCTGGATGTGTGGCAGTTGATGGGTTGCGGAGGAAAGGGATCCTGTGTTCTTAATGAAAATGCCATGCTGTGCTTAAAATAAAACCCTAATATACCTTTAAAATCACTTTTAATCTAGCTGTTGTTTTAATAGGATCATATATTTAATGGTGTTTTAACATTACAGTAACTTACTGTGGTCAGAATTTTATTGAGGCAAGGAGGACTCAACAGGCAATTGTTCAAGTGGTTTCTCATTCCAGTAAGTTATCCTTTGCACAACTGGTTTCGTACTGGCTGTGAAATTGGACTTGCGTTGCAACTGCTCCCACAACATGAAAGACATCCCCCTGGGGGAGAAATTGCTTGGGCAGTGACCCTTGTGTGCACAGTTTCCCCAAGAATATTTTGAATGGTACTTTTAGTAGGATCTGTTTTTCAGTTATATTGGGAGCCACCAGGAACCCCAGACTAGGGAGAAACATAGCACATTAAATCAATCAATCAATTGATCAGTCCAGCATAGACTCTACTTACTTACTACTTACTATCCACATTTGTCACTCTGGTTATATCCCAAAGTCCTATTCAGTTGCTTCAGCCTCCCAGCACTTTACCAGTGTAGCATTATTCTTTTATGACATTTCCCTGGTATACTGGGCAGTGTGTATCCCATACTGATACTATTTTTGATGCGGCATTAGGTTGAAAGTACCTAGCTTCAGGCATGACTTTTTATATATCCTCTATCACTTCTCAGATTAAAAGAGAGAGAGAGAGAGAGAATATCCTTATAACACTTCTATTTTCACATTAAGGATGTATCACTGCTTAATCACAGTTTCACTCCATTACATGTTGCTGAGATTCTTCTCCATCTACTATATGTTCAGGACCAGCCCTCCCATTAAGCAGAAACCGACTAACTTGGCAGATATGGGAGGGTTAGTTGCAACAGCCCCCCCACCCATTTCTTCTGAACCCCACATTCATTTCCCCCACTCACCCTAATTCAGCTTGTTTTCTGAGGGTCAGCAGAGGTCTCTGCCCTATTGCCGATGCTTAGGTAAGATTTCAATGTCAGACCAGTTGTTTCTAAACATGGGGCGGGGACAGGGGCTATGCTGCACCATCTTGTCTTTTGCTTCTGGCAACAAAATGTCACAGCCCAGTGCATTGTATGATATATCTGTTTCCTTCACAGTTGCCTGTCCTAAACTGGTTTCAATTGCTCATTTTTTAATTTAAATGTCTCTTCTGTTTTGTTGTTGTTGTTGTTGTTCCAGAGTTAACAATACACATAAACCTGCTTAATCTCACAGTGCATCTACTTAACCTTGGAAATGGGAAATTATGTATTTTGGAGTACAACTCCCAGAATACCACAGCCAGCATTAATTATAGGAGTTGTAATTCAAAACAAAAAGAGAAAGAAAAATAGATGTTTCCTATGTCTACAGTACTTTTCTTTTATAGCTGTTCTTTCCAACTTGCTGCCCTTGAGATTTGGTGGACAATAATGACCACAATCCTTCAACACACCTGCAGCTGATTAGGGAGGTTTATCTTACATTTACATTTTAGTAAATCTACATTTTAGTGATTCTCAGCAGCTCAGCCATTTGGTAAATGGAATGGCAGTTGCAAGGAAATGAAAGGTCATCTGGTGCACAGTTTAAAAGGGGGGGGGGGAAATCACCTCTAAAGTCTTACCCAAAAGCCCAAATAGGGGGATTTACTTATTACAAAAAAGACAGAAAAAAATGGGGTAGTGGCAGGTAAACAGTTGGAGCATATGTTTTTAATCACTTAAAAAGAAATTGTGGTTAACTTTCCTCAGCTGTACAGCAGAAGTGCAAAGATCCACAGAGTATAATAGTTCTAGTTCCCAGATAATCCAGCCTTTCTCATTAACTGGCATTTACTGCCTCAGTAACTTACTCTGAGATATTAACACTATAAAGCTAGAAGGAAGCATGCAAGGTTGTAATAAACTACAGCACAGGAAGCCTCCACACACTTAAGGAATATACTGCAGGAAGTCTGAGTTAACCGAGCCTAATCAGCTATCTTAGTGTCATATTTTGGTGCTTCCATGGTGACAGAACTCAAGGCACTGATTGAAGTCTCTGAGAATTGTTATGTTTCTGTGGATCCACAGGTAAGGAGGAAAATCTCAGGATAAACAGTGCTGCAGGAAGAGCAAGCTGGACTTTGTGTGTGGCCATGGATCCTGGTAAGTCTTACTTGTGCATATTTAATACTCACTAGAGATGGGCATGAACTGCTGAGCCACCAGTTCATGTTAGTTTGTTCTTTGGCTGAACAGGTGTTTGTGCTTCCCATCCCCACTTTCTCCAGTGGACACCCACTCAGAGGCAGTGCCCTGGCTTCCCTGCCCCACCTCCTCCAGGCGCTGACTCTGAGTGGGCTTCCACCAGAAAAGGCGGGGCTGGGAAGTGCTGAACATCTGTTTGACTGAAGGACAAACTGGCATGAGCAGTCCCAATTTGTTAGTCCCAACATATTTAAGCATTTACTTACAGTTCAGCAATTGATTCAGTTCGTCTACCATACTTGGAATTATTGAGTGCATTTAGGCCTATATGGGCAAGGTACTGTGTTCTCACATGCCTTATTTTTAATTACGTGTAGAAGCCCACTTAAGTCTGATTTAAGAAGAAGTCAAAGCAACCAAGAAAGTTTCCCATTTTATCTGGATAAATATTTCAGTATCTTTTAGATACTAATACTTTTACAGTAGTATCTCACCTTTTGGTCAGTGTATGGCCCCACAATGCATCCCAATAATGACAAATAGTACATTTAAAAATATGTGGAATGTACATGAGCACATTAAAAGAAAAAGAGAAAAAGGAGAAAAGCAGCAATTCTGTTTTCCCCCCCAACACTAATGAAATGAAAGTTCTGCCCACTAACAACATTCAAATGGTCCCAGTGTGCAAGCCATGCAGGAAATCTTTGGAATTAGTGGCAATTACTGCTCTAATTTAATATTTCTTTCCTTTGTTGCTTTCTTTGCAACTGTACAAAGCCCCACCCCTTTTGGCAGAATGAAGGCTATGCTGCAGGAGAAAAAAGCCCTAATTGGCCACTTTAGGCAGCTGACTACTGCTGACTATCTACCCTGCAGGCTCAGTTGAACCAACTGCAGGCTGCACCACCTTCTTTGCCTCCAGGTACCAGGCATGAGTGCCCAGTAACTCCCTCACTCAAGATTTTTCCCAGTCCCTTGATGAGTTTCCAGTACTCCTAGTGTTCTGTAAGCTATACATGCAACTGTGCTCTCAAGACCTCTTTGATGATCATCAGGTTAAGATGGGTTTCCTGATCAGTTGGCTCCCAGCCTGCAGTAAAATAGGCTATGCCCTATGTCTTACAAGCCAACTTACTATTAAACCATTCCAGAAGGTTTGTGGAGGAGCTACAGTCTGCCTTTGGGGACTTTCTGAAATCTGAAAGACGACACCACCAATAACTACATCACCTCCATCAAGGTAAAGGTGATGTCTCAATTTAATGGCAGTTCATTTTGTCTGCTGGCTTGGGACCTGGAATGGAACAAGACTGCTTTCATACACTAATTCTAGAAGGGGCTGGATTATGAGATACTAGATATGAAGACCCTGCATCAATTGATCCAGTTGTACCATAGCCTTGATAGGAGAGCTGCTGCTGGGGCAACAAACAATGGTGTTTGGCAACTCTATGGCTCAAGGGATATAAATTCTTGATGACTATTGGGTAGTGATATCAAAGCAAATGAACCAATAACAGTGAGAAAGTGTAACATCTGATCTGTTGCTAGAATAACAAACATATACTATAACATAACACAATATTCTGAGGAGCATGTGAATAGTTGATCAAGTGTATTGGCTGTAAAGCTTCATTTGACAAGATTATAGGGAAGGCAATAACTTCCTTTAGGGTCAATAATTTACCCCTTAACTGGGTTCTAAATGTGGACAGTTCAGTGGAAAAGGTAGCATGTGTTGCATTACTCAGAACAAAGGGTTAAGGGTTAAGATTATAAGAGGAAATGTTTCTCCTGACTACTTTTAGTTGGTTCCTAAAAATAAATCATAGAATCATAGAAAAGTGAAGTTGGAAGGGGCCTACAAGGCCATCCAGTCCAACCCCCTGCTCAATGCAGGAATACAATCAAAGCATATCTACCAGGTGATTATCTAAGTTTTTCTTGAATGCCTCCAGTGTTGGAGCACTCACCAACTCCCGAGGTAACTGGTTCCACTGTCGTGGATAATACAGGCCCTGCTGTATTATCACTTATTCAGCATCTGACTAATGAGTTGGATGAGAACAAAATGACCAAGAAGGTTATTAGTTTAGTAATTGCTCGAGATCCCCATAGTGTCCACAACTTCTTTTGCCTATGAATTGTTAGAATTAGGAATAAATCTACAGAGAAGGCATCCTCTAGTTCTGGTCAAACGTGAACTGCCTCTGTCTGTAAACCATAATTGACCATAAAGTGCAGGGCTGGCCCTACCATTAGGCAGAGTAGTGCAGTCATCCCAAATGGCAGATATTGAGAGGGAGCCACAAGATGGAACAAGAGGTTGTGGGTGCAGTCTCAAATCAAGGGATCAGAGGGTTTGCTCATGGTCTGAGTAGATGTGGCACCTCATCCAAGCATGATGGAGTGAGGGACTCTCTCTGCTTTGCCCTGTGCTAGCCTGCTTCTTTTGGGTATGGTGGAGAACAGTGTTCCTGCCAACCTAGCAGTTCGAAAGCATGCAAATGCAAGTAGATAAATAGGTACCACCACGGTGGGAAGGTAACGGCGTTCCGTGTCTAGTCGCGCTTGCCACGTGACCACGAAAACTGTCTTCGGACAAACGCTGGCTCTATGGCTTGGAAATGGGGATGAGCACCGCGCCCTAGAGTCGGACACGACTGGACTAAATGTCAAGGGGAACCTTTACCTAGGGAGAACAGTGTGCCATCATCACCAATGCTAAAGAAAGGTTAGTTGTCAGTCCAGTTGGCTTTGAAGAGGGGGACATTATTTCTTTACTTCAGAAAAATGGCTTGGTGTTATAACTTTCCTGAGGAAAAGTTGTTAACTTTCCTGTTTTCACTAAGAAGGCCTTTGCATGAAGTTTGATGGTTGCTCAAAAATTCCATTAAAACTTCCTGTTTAGGGTATCCGTGAAGGCAGAAAGCAGCATCATTGGAACACTGATAATACGCAGTATTAGATCTTTTTATCAAATACAGGCCCTGCTGTATTATCACTTATTCAGCATCTGACTAATGAGTTGGATGAGAACAAATTGACTGCAGCTCAAATGAAACATGAGGGAATAGATCCTTGCTGAGAATGGGAAGCTTACTTTGGCAAGTGGGGAATACGCTGTTTCAGAATCATGGAGGCTGTAGCTTTTGCTTCTATTAAAAAAAAAGGTTAACATAATCAGACCACATGGGGTTCACAGATAGGCACCCACAGTCTATAGAATGCAACAGCATGCTAATGTATAGACATTCTATGTGGTTCAAAGATCCAGGTCTTGGGAGGGCTTCTAGAAATTAGAACTTTGCCACTACTCTGGGTCTGGGCTGAGGCAACTGAAACAGAAGCTAACTCAACTCGTTACAGACAAAGGGTCACCCAAGACATTTTGCTGCCTAAGGCAATGATGAGAGTTCAGAACAGGATAAACCTGGGGGGGGGGGGGGACACCTTCTGTCCTTTTTCTCTTCAGCTGAGACAGATCAAGAAATTCAAACCCCTCCCCTCCACGCCAACCACCATACACCTAAGTCAAGGTGCAAAGTCAGCCAAGTTATTTTGGCACCAAAGAAATTCCCACAAACACTTCTCCCCATTGCTGGCAGTAAAGTTGCAACGATAACAAATGAAGAGACAAACAATATGTTGCCCTTCCATGACGCATCTGCTGCTTGATACAGCTGCTTTACTCTTCCTAATGGCAGGGCTGGCTCTGGATTTTGGACTAATTTATTTTTTGCATCAGGTGACATTAATTTACAGTAGGACCCCGATATCCGCAGGGGATCAGTTTCATGATCTACTGTGGATTTCTGAAACCACAGAGGACCCTATATACAACATACAAGGGGGTGGGACAACAGCCACAAGGGGGTGCCCTTGTATGTTGAATGTAGGGCTGGGGCAAACTGCATGTAAGTGAAGCTGCGGATACCAATCCCGTGGATATGGAGGTCCAGCATATTAGCTGCATGATTAAAGAAATGCTAATAAATTGCACAAGGAGCAATCTGTGAAATAATCAAATCTACATTCACTTGTATGCAAATAATAATAATTGTTTTGAAGGGAGGGAAAGCATACTTTCTGTGCATGCACTGGCTAGAATCTTATTGCTGTTTGCATAATGTTTGCATACCGTGAATGAGGTGGTGGGATTCATCTCAGTTACACAACTGGTCATGTAAGCAATCATGCAACTGAGGCATGCCCTAGCACCTTGATAACAAGCCATCACAAATTACACAAACACTATGCAAGTGCCACTAGGATTCTGGCCATTAAACTTCTGGCAGTTGATCCACCAGGATAATGGTGATGGGGCAAGAATTCCTGACTGTGGATTCTTCTATGCTGGTGATATTTAACCACACTTTAGAATACCATCTGCCAGGGATAGTTGCATCCTACTTTCATTCAGCAGGGGGGCCAAACTAGATGATCTCCAAGGTTTCATCCACTCTCTGTTAATTTTTATAATTCTATGCAGAGCTTGGTAAAAAAATTTAGACCACATCTTCCAGAATAACCAAGGCAGTGGATACTGGGTATTGTAATCCAAAAGGATATTTTATCCTCTAGGGTGGGCATTTCCAGAGCTTGGCAAAGTTACAGTTCCCTAATCATGCTGGCTGGGGAACTCTGGAAGCTGCTGCCCTAAAATCCATGCAAATATCACAGGTCAATTAACTAATTTCAAATTCACTAGTTTTCAAAACAGTATCCAGTAGTGCTTGAATAAATGCTAGTGTAAAGCGAGAGGGAAGGTGTGTAAAATGAAGCTCAAATGTCTAGCTTGAAAGGAATCTATATCCCTTTGTGCCTTTTCATACAGTAGAAACACTTCATCGGGTTCTGCCGTTCTTAAACACACATAGAATAAAACCACCCAACTCTGAGCTGCAGCTTAAAGGAATGTTGCTATCTCTTTAAGACCTTTGATCATTAGCCTTGCAATGACACCTAACTAACCAGAATCACTGTCTGAAAATTCACTCATGAATCATGGCTTCAGCTAGACTCCAGGACCTCTGGTCTCCTTTGACCTTAAACACTTTCCTCAATGCCATTAAATAAATTAAATGTTTAAATTACTTATATTAGCTTTAATTATATAATTATAGAGTCAATGAGAAATAAATCTAGAAAGGGGAGACTTTAATTTAAAGAACTAGCTTTAACTTTGAAGTGGTTGAATGCTCCAGTAGAAAGAGTTGAAATAGCAGCTTGCTGATTTTAGAAAGCAGAGCAAGCAAAGCTGACTTGAAATACCCTCACAGATAACACAAGCATGGAGTCACACTGCTGTCCATTTGGGTTTATGGGAAGCTCATCAGTTTGGGTTGAACTGCTTTCCAGGTATGTGGCAGTTACAACCAGGTCATGATTTTTTATTGTGAGTTGCCTTGTAGAACTCTGACACATCAAAAGGTAGCATTTACTGTACATTTTATTTTGCAAAATGAATAAACACATGAGATCATGATGATGATGATGATGAAGAAGAAGTAGTAGAAGAAGAAGCATATAACCCAAGACAGGCAAAAAAATCCACTAGAGAAAAAGGTGACATCTCTATGGTTCATTCCTTCTTGGAATAAGCCTGCCAGTCAATTTGCTAGGATTGGTTGGTTTAGAGGGGAAACTGAGGCTACAGTGTGCATTCATGGCTGAATCTAATGACATAAGCAGAGTGCAAAATAAGGTGTTCTTTTAAAGTATTTTAAAAATTATATTAAAATATTCCCCCCCTGAAAAGTATGCAAATGTCATCCCCAGTGAAACTGAATTGCCTTATGTGCCTCACCTCCAAATCACCTCCTTTTGTAGTTGCATAGATAAGCATCTAATTAGCATAATAATTTTTGTGGGGGAAAGGCCATGTAATTTAATTTCTGCTGTATAATCAAAGCCATTTGTAGGATCTTGAACAAAGGGGTCAAGAATTCAACACCCAAAGAAGGAAGTGTGAATTGTTCATAATTTATTCCAAGTCCATAAACAGACATAAGGTACTTGCACACAGTTGAAACCAGGTCCAGACCTTCTGCTCATAGGGCCAGTCTACAACTAATTTTCTGTTAAGTGCACTTTTTCTTGTTTGAACAGTGGTTCTCAACCTTTCGGCCCTCCAGATGCTTTGGACATCAACCGCTCCACCCAAGACTAAGCCAACATTGCCAATGGTTGGAGATTCTGGGAGCTAAAGTCTAAACAATCTGGAGGGCCAATGGCTGAGAACCACTGGCGTAGTGCACGTATGCAAAAGTCCTTACCAGAATTTTAATGAGCAGTTTAACCTGTCCACCACCTCAAAATCTTTTTTTTTTAATATATGCAAGTATTGAACTAGCCAGTTTTTCAGACTTAAAAAGCATTCCCTACGTCCTTGGGGTGCCACTCAAACTTGCCAAATTCTTCACTCCTATCTTACCTTTTATGCGTGGGAGATTTTAGCACCCAGATTATCTCCAGCTGTGTAAAAATCTTCATCTCATCCTTAGTCATCCCTGGTGGTAACAGCCTGGAGATTCTTCATACAGTTGTAGTCATCCATGCAGTAAGATTTTCAGAATATTGCAGCTGGAGAATTCTCCATTGGGATGCTGTTTTTAGCAGCATGCTTGTGACGGAGTCATTTAAAATAAAGTGCCCATTAAAATTATTCTTCCATATAAAAACTAGTAACATTTTATTCTGTTTGCCTATGGAAGAGGTCACACTGACATTGCAAACGCCCTTAGTATTTACTCACTTGTTGTATTTGAATGAAAAAAGTGAAATGATAGAAGTGAATATTCAGGGCTTTCTTTTGAAAAACACAGCCTGCACCTTGGGAAAAGCACATGCTAAATGCAAACTAAGTGGCTCAGGTCAATGAAAGAAGACAAAATAGCAGAGAAGCTTAGGAATTAGACCAAACAAGGGTATTTAATGTACCGTGCTCCCTCCATGATAGCCTGAAATGTTAGAGAGGTTCATTGTGTGAGTTAAAGTCACTCTAGGGCAGTTCTAACTTGCATGACTAATATTTACTTAGCTGATCACCAAAGGTCTCACTGATCTTGGCAGCATTACAAGCCTTGTATTTTCCACACAGATGAACTGTTCTTGAACAATTTCTCCAAAGAATTAGGCACAAATGTGCTTTACTTCAGCATCAGACATGCATGGCCATTAGTTCTACAAACCTTGTTTCTAAAACTATAATCCCTGTCACAGGAAGTGCTTGAAAAGTAAGGGTTTGCATTTAAGAGTATCGTAATTCCTTTAGCCAATAATCAAGAACAATTTAATAAACCACACATGCCATATTGTTGTATGCTTTCAGAAGGTAATGCAAATAAGCAGTAGCTATGCCAAATCTTGTAAATTTATATCATATATAACATATATAAATATTTGAAACGAATAAAACAGAAGCTTGACTATAAAACTCTGAATGGAGATGTCCAAGCTCTAGGGTTGAACATTGAATTTGGACAAATCCAGATGTACTAAGTCAGAATGGCCATACTCAGTTCTGGGGCAGAGTGAAGTAAATTTGCAAATTGATTTATGTCCAGAGCACAGATTGAATTTCAATGAGGCACACATAACTTCAGCCTTTTTCTTTTCTTTTTTTAAAACAAACTTTAAAAGTGCCTAGTACACAGCTGCCTCAGGCTAGTTGTCTGAAATTTGGCAGGTTTAGCTTCCTCTTTAGGATTTATCATGTCGCAAAATTTCCTGTATCTCAGTGCAATAAACAAACAAAAAAGGCAGACCTATTTGGTTTTCCAGTGCAAGACAAGGGAATGCTTACAAACTTACTCCAGTGTGGGCACAAATCAAGTGGAGCACAAACTGCTCAAAACCAAACCCGGATTAGAGATGGGCACAAATCTCACATGACAGCACGCAGAGGAGGTGAGGCAGGGAAGAAGCTGGGGTGCTGCCTCTGAGTGGGCGCCCACTGGAGGACGCGGGGCTGGTAAGCGCCGAACACCTGTTTGGCTGAAAAATGAACCAGCATGAACAGTTCAACAGTTCATGCCCATCTCTAATCAGGATACATTCTGAAGCCCTCAGTTGGCTTCCAAATTGGATTGGGGAAGCTGTGAACAGCTTTATGCAACTCATGTTACAGGAGTTCTCCTCCCTTTCCCTTTCCCTCAAGTTCATATCTACATTCTCATGTGATAGAGCACCTACAGTCATGGCCAAAAATATTGGCACCCTTGCAATTCTGTCAGAAAATGCAACCCTTCTCTCAGAAAATTGTTGCAGTTGCAAATGTTTTGGTACTCACATGTTCATTTCTTTGGTTTGCGTTCGAACAACACACACACAAAAAAACAGAGAAGAAAAGTCAAATCTGATACAATCCCACTCAGAAACCCAAAAATGCACTGGCCAAAATTATACTGCTCGAGTGGCCATCTATGCATTTTCAAAAAAAGAGAACCAAGTCTTCTGCATGTTCAAGCATAACACAAAAGCCTGCTCTGTGGGGGAAAAAAAGGAAATTCTGAGTGAAATCCTCTTGTACAGCTCCTCATGCACAAAGGGGATGATATCAACAGGGCAAATCACCCTGTATCAAACTTCCTTGAGCATGTCCTGAACTTCTCAATGTTCGCAGTAAGGGAATGGCCATTCAGAGGGAATGATAAATACGAGCCTAGGAGATTTTGCATTAAATTCCAGGCCGGTCATGGGTGCAATTAATTGTTTTGTGTTTCAGTCTCAAGCTCCCTTTATAAAAATAAGAACAGTGACTTCCAAGATTTGCTGTGATGTCTACAAAATGAGAGAATTGAGGCATTTTATTTATCGAAAAACTAAATACTGGTGTCATTGCCAAGCTGATAGGCTTTGTGGTCCAAAATGGGCCTTGAAAAAAAAGAGAGTGGAAAATTAAGATTATTGAAGGAAGGCTGTGTTTCTACATAACTGTGGAGCTATTACCCAGTTATCAGTTAAACTTCCTGCTTTCTTGCAGTCTCCCTGGCTCCTCTCATAAAGAGGATGTTCTGCAGAGACAGGGAGGAGTTTTATAAACTACAAAATGGTTGGTTGCTCACCAGATTACTTTTTTCTTCCCTCATCTCCTCTGTTTGCCTTTGAAATGTACAATAAAGTGTTTGATTTATAGAACATCCACAAGAGAATGGGACAGTTAATCTAAGTGGTCAGCAAAGACAGAGCAGGAATAAAGATGTTAAACTAAAGCAAAGTACATGTAGATTCCTTACTGAGAGGAAAGTTTAACGGTTGGGAAACAGATAAAGAATGGAGAAATCATCACTTTCAAAGGTCAGGAAGGTTGAGAAACAACCTACAGAGGAAATAGCTATGCCTAGGACCCAGTTCATAAAACTCCTTTGTGCCTTGGTTGCAATCAACACTAGTTCATGGTTTCAGCAAACTCACGTATTAGAATGTCTCTGTATTTGGCTCTATATGTTCCGGATACTATCACAACATCTTGGTTGTTGCCCTCTTTTAAAGGGTTTTCACTATAAAGTGCATAGCAATCATCAAGACGATTATTTCAGTACATGAAAACTCACTGGAAACTATACAACAATTTTATGTTCAACATAGAAAGGAACAATTCTTGTCAATCGGAACTAGACAATCTAAATTATGCTTAGGGAGTTAGTTCACTTTGCCTTAGCACATCACCCATGAAGACCTTTCTCCAAATCTGATGGCTATAAATCTACAGAAGGGGAATGATCAGCCAATTCAGGACACTCTGAATGCACTCATTTGGGTGTCTTTGGCAATGCGCTTGTTCATTAGTGTCACTAATGCACATTGGAAGACATCTGATATGAAGTTTATAATTGAAATGTTATGAACACTTCAGCATATGGATCCTTCACATCCACTTAATTGCCAGTTTAGTAATAATTTTATGTAATGAGGAATTATTAATAATACGTGAAACACTAAATTGACGTAATCACCAAAAAACCATAATATGACACTTGCAGTATAAAGGATGTAATAATTCCAGGTGTTTTCTGTCCCCCCCCCCCATAAATATGGATGACTCTGTAATGTTCAAATTCTTATATAAAATATTGAGAGAATAATCATATTAATCTGCAAAAGAGACAGGAAGAAAGAGATTAGTTCAGTGTCAAATATTTTCTTCATATGGAGTGGTGTCCATCTGAGGATGTTAAACATATTGTCATCAGGGGTGGTGAATGGGGTCAAATATTTAGGTATATTTGTAAATATAGTTGGTAATAGGTTTATAGGGTGGGTGGCTGCATATGCCTGAACAGTATACTTGCATAGGCTGAATGCTAGCATGATTGGCAAATCCATAATAGAATGCTGAGTGCATGGCTGAATGTTGATTGGCTGGTGTGATTGGAATATGTTGAGAAGCAGCAGATGAGAGAGGGTCAGTCGGTTCTGGGTAGCCTGTTTGAGAAGTTTGGTTTCTGAGAGTGAGTTAGGAAGGGTCTGTTGAAAAATGTGGTAGAGAGTGATCAGAGAGTGAGAGTGAGGATTCAGGAGAGAGTCTGTATTGTAATACAGAGCTGAAAGGAACCTTATTGAGAGTGTGCTGTGTAAAGAGTCTGTGAAAGTAGTTATTTTTTAATCTAAATACAATTTCCAACCATTTGCCCTTTATTTAGAATCTATCTTTCCCTTCCTACCATTTAATATAGAACCTTGTGTTTGTTCAGAACCAATCTCTTCCTATTATGGAGAGTTTGGTTGTGAACAATCAGATTAATTATGCTTATAATTTTAGGAGTTATTTAGAAGATAGTAAGCATTCTATAAATAGAAGGCATTACACCCGCATCAAGCAAGGGTACATAATACCACAGGGAAAAGAAGAGATGATTGCAGAAAGAGAAACTTCAGCATCGGAATATAAAATAGAGTCCAGTTTGGGCATAAGAAAGGAGGCTGTATCTGGGACACAGTAAAAGAGGCAGCCCTGAATGCGTTGTAGAAGTTTGGGGTCCTTTGGACTAGAGTCTAACCTAGTGGCACTAAGGAGTGGTGTCTAGGTTTAAGGTGACAATACCTGCAGCTACCTGGGGAGTGTGTGTCCCACTCTATGAAAATTAGTGGGAAGGGACACCTCCTTGGGGAACATCGCAGAAAATATGATTGATCCCTGACCTTTACTATACCAACTTCACATTACAAATGGATGTTTGATCTTTTTTTAAAAAATCATGTATATCCAGTATCTGAAGTTGGAATAAACAAGTAGTAACTGTTCTTCCTGCCCCTTTTGGTAGTTCCAGGTGTTTTTAATTTTAGAAGCCATATAAACATATAGCAACACAGCAATTCTATATTCAGACAACACCAGCGGTTCTCAAACTGGGGTCTCCAGATGTTCTTGGACTGCATTTCCCAGAAGCCTTCACCACTTTCTGTGCTGGCCAGGATTTCTAGGAGCTGCAGTCCAAGAACACCTGGGGACCCAAGCTTGAGAGCCACTGCTATAGTATATGATGGATGCCCTTGTTATGAAGCTAAAAAAGGAGGTACTCTGTCTGCATGAAAGATGCAGAATAAATCAGATATGCCAGTAGATCACTCCACTGACAAATTTTTGTGAGGAGAATGATTAAAATGGAATGGAGCTGTGGGCAGAATGAAGGTTACATGAGGGTTGTTGTTCTTGTGTGCCACTCACTTATGGTGACCTATGAATAACTGACCTAAAAAATGTCCTCTCATTAGTAGCCCTGCTTTGTTCTTGCAAATTCAAGGCTATGGCAAAGAGTCAATCCTTGGCATATTTGGTCTTCCTGTTTTCCCGCTGCCCTCAACTTTTCCTAGCCTTGCTGTCTTTTCCAACAAGTCTTCTCTTCTCATGATGTGCCCAAAGTACAACCATCTCAGTTTCGTCATTCTTGCTTTTAGAGAATCCAGGCTTGATTTGATCTCAGGCCCAATTATTTGTCTTTCTGGTGGTCCATGGTATCCGAAAAGCTCTCCTCTAACACTCTGTCTTGAAAGAACTGATTTTGTTCTTGTTGAGTTTCCTCACTGACCAGCTTTCACATCCATATAAAGGAATGGGGAATACATAAGTGTGGATTATCTTGGCCTCTCCATTGACATATCCTTACACTTAGTTATCTCTTCTGGTTCTTTCGCTGCTGCCCAATTTTCTTATGATTTCTTAGTTGACATAGTCTTTTTAGGATTTTGACAGATTCAGTCTCTATAGCTTGAAATCTATCCGATCTACTTCTGCTGATTTATTTCTTCCAAGTGCTTTGAGAGCTGTGCTCACTTCACTTTCTAAAGTTGCAAATTCTTCATCATAGGATTCTTCTTTAAAGGAATCTGCCATCCTTGTAGCTCTTCTCTATAATTCTTCAATAAATTGTTTCCACCTTTTCTTTATTTTACTCTGGTCAGAGAATATGTTCCACTATTGCTCTTTCAGCATCTCTAATCTAGGTTTAAATTTCCCTTTGATTGCTTGGATCATATGGAAGAGATTAATAGTTTTTTCCTCTTTTGTTGTTCTCTTTTATCTCTTTGCACTGATTATTGTTCTAGTTCTCTTTATCTATACATGGTAGCAGCTGAAAAGTTGTATTCAGGTTCCTGACTCTATTTCTGTCACCTTTTACTTTTGCTTTCTGCCTAATCCATTTAGATTCTTCTTTTCACTAACACTTTTTGCACTCTTCCCTAATAATACCTCTAGTTTCATTCCAAGTCTTCTGATTCATGGTAATACAAATAGGTTCACTGTATGGACTTTAAATATATAGACTGACTCCATTATATATTATATATATATAAAACATTAGGAGTCAGCACTACAGTCTGCTCCTAGTCTTGTTATTGCAGAGAGAATACAACTTCTCTGTCTACTACTTCCAATTATGTAGTCTATTTGATCTCTATACTGGCCATCTGGTGATATTCCCATGTGCAGTTGTCTATTGGGTTGCCTGAAGCATATATATGCAATAAACAGATTGTTGGCTTCAGAGAATTCTCTTAGTTTCGCCCGCCCCCGCCCCCCGCCCCCGCTTTGTTTCTGACAGCTAGGCCAAATTCTCCAACAATGTTTGGTTCTGCTATATTTCCTACTTTTGCATTCCAGTCACCTATGATTATCAACACATCTTGTTTGTGTATCTTGTTTGTGTATCTTCTGTGTGTGTCCTCTTGGACACTTGCATAAAATCTTCTGATTTCTTTTTCTTTAGCATCTGTAGCTAGAGCAAGATGGTTATATTGATATGTTTTCAAATTTGTCTAACTGATATTATTCAGTCATATCTTCCCTTTCAGCCCCAAACTGCTTGTGCTACATTTTGCATCAGTATTTGAGCCACACTGTTTCTTTTGAGTTTGTCATTTCCAGAATAAAACACTTTGTAACTGTCTAACTGAAAATTTCCTATCCCAGTGCACTTTCGTTTGCTCATATTAAGTGTTTAAACATTCAATTTCTTGCTTTACAGTTTCCTATTTACCTTAATTCCATGTTCCAATTGTATATGTCACACAGCACTGGATTTTGCTTTCAGCTCTGTGCACATTGGCCACTTGGCATTCTTTCAGCTTTAGTTTAGTTGCTTTGTTAGCAACAGCACTATTAATACTTAACCTTTTCCTTTTCCCGACTGAGTGCCTTCTTACCTGGGAGTCTCATCTTGCAGTATTTTTTAATTAGATTTATACTGTTTCATTTTTATTTCTGCTGAGGTGATACCACTCATGGTTCTCTTTCATTCCCTCACAAACACATCCTCTGCATTCAAGTTCAGAGACTAAGTCCCAGCTGTTGCCTATTGTAATTATTTGCTTTATTCTGTACCTTCTTATTATTAAGGATCTTTGGATATCTATATAAAGAATTAAAAATGTATTTTACACATCAACAAACCTTCCTTCTCTCTTTGGCAAACTCCATCTGGTAAATACATATACAGATCACATACCTATAGAGAGAGTGGGTTTCTCCATTCAAACTAATTTTCCTACTTTCATGTATTTATTATAACTATATATCTTCTTTCCTCTTTAATGAATGTTCAAACCAATGTAAAAACACAATGGTTGTAATCCTCTTGCTCAACTCTATGATTGCAAATGCTGATGACATCATAGACTGGGAGTGCTAATCTTTCATTCTGTTAATCCAGTGGTTCCTAAACATTTTGGACTCACTGGTTCCTTGATTTATTGACCTGGCTGTGGCTCCCCTTGCTTGGTCTCACTGCCACCAGGGGCAAGATCTTGACTCCCCTCACCAGTCATCCCATCTCCTCCCCTGAATATCCCCGAGGGTCTACCTCCTTCCAGACCCTGATACATGAAACTCACAAGGCTACTCAGCAAGCACCTCCACTAGGGACCATAGAGACGGGGCAAGGAGAGACAGGCACATGGCTTTCACTTCCTTTTCCTAACATCCTTCATAGCTCTATGTTCTGTCTCTTTTCCCATGGTGTCTCAGCTCGGTTCCCAGGCACACCATGGAACTGCAGCACACAGTTTAGGAATCTCTGTGTTAAACCCCAACCGTGTGACAGGCTCCCAGTGGTGATTTTTTAGAAATTAAAGGCTCCCCCTCCCCAAGCTCCCAAAGGCTTCCTGAGGTCAAAAGTGATCCCTAGAGAGCCTCAGAACCTGAAGAGGTGAGATAGGAAAAATTTAATTGAAAATTAGCATCCACTACCGTGGAGCTGCACAAGACAATTCCAGCCGGTAATAGTCAAACATATTATAAGTAGAATGTTTACATATAGTCCATTAAATAAATGGCCATGAATGTTTTTTAAAAAATCTTTGCTTATTAAAGGAAGAGTGATGTTCTGTTGAGAATTTCATATATCTTCTACGACATTTACTAGAGGAAGAAACAGTAGTCAAAAAATTTCCAATAACAGAATGAAATTATTATTATCTAAATTATTAAATATAAAGTTATTTATTTACTTTATTTATTTTAATTTTGTTTAAAGTATTTAAAAATTATTTAGATCATCTATTTACATGAGTAAATTAGCATTTAATCAAGTAATGACATTCTTAAATTACTGTTTAACCATGCAGTGAAATTATTATTTATTCTACTTATACTCCACTTTTCTTTCCCACAACTCAGTGGGGTTTATACAGGGTTTCAGTGCTGTTTCCTAAGCACTATCCAAAGATTCCCAGAAGGGTAGCTTTGTTAGTTTGTAGTCTGTAACAGTAGCAACAACAATAACCACAACAACTCAACCAAGAGTTTTGTGACACATTAAAGACTAACCACATTTATTTGACATAAGCTTTCATGGGCTGCAGCCCATGTCTTTAAGAGGAAGAAGGCATATCTGTAAGATGTAAGAGGCTGCAAAGTGCAGTGAGTAAGGAATACATCGGGAGAAGTGAACTGCAGAAAGTGTATGACAAAAACACTTGCATGCTCCAGCCAGGTACTAACTAGGCTCAGACTTGTATGGTTTTAGCAAACTTCATGCTTTGTCAGACCATTAGTAAGGTGGCAATGCTATTTGAAGCTGGCACGCATACTGTCTTGAGACAAATGTGCAAAAACGGGCTAACAGTTCGTCAATTTAGGGTGACTATAAGGTAGAGCAAATAGCCACTATTCACCCTCACCCGAGTGACATCACAACAGATCCTCCAAAAAGATGGTCAGTGGTTTGAATTGAGGAAGAGGGCAGTCAGAATAATACAGTATGCTTGATACAATATATGCTTAGAGGCCAAGAAAGTCATTTTCTTTAATACATTTTTAATCTTAAGAACTTTGTATTTTAGAGTTGTATTCTCTCTGTTTTTTAAATGTGCCTTTCTAAACTATAACCTCCTGCATTTTTAGAATATAACTAAGAATGTAACATTTTATTGTACTTCTTATATAGGAAAGTCTGTATTTTAGACTGAATTCTGATTTAAATACTTACCTTCAACTTAAGTTTAGTTTTTATTCTGTATATTTGTAAGGCATTTGCATCTACTGTTTTCTATAGCTGTGAGACATTTGAATGTTTGCAATATTTGAAGTCTTTTTCTGCTTATGACAAACTGATGTTGCCTGTAATCACTGCAACAATTAATATACCTTGATACTCAGATGAATTTTGATATGATTGGAAATAGTTGCCCGATTTCATTCTGGAATTAACCCGTAGCTGGGCTAAATGCCAGCTGTGAGGAACACAGGCTTCAGATTTTTCTCAGGAGGTCTATAAAGTTCTGTAGGACTCTTAGGGAGAGGTTCAGGCATCAGACTCCCTAACCTGACACATGCAGCTGCAGCTATGCAGATCAGGGGGGCAGAATGTTGCAGTCTCTGTGTAACCCCATCTCCAGAGACAGTTTTAAGCACTGACAACAGGTTTTGATGAGACATGCAAGGGTAGAGAGACAATACACATACTGTTCCTACTCATATTTGGCTGTTAGTCAGAAATCCCAGGCACAGAGAGAGCAGTGTGTCTAAATGGCTTAGTTTTACCAGTGCAGCCTTTCCCCTCCACCTCCCGGTTCATCTTTGATGGCAGTCGTACATTGTTTGCTTTAGTCAAAGCAAAATCATAACAAAAACAGAGAACCATCCAGTCCATTGCATTTGCCTGAAAGCAAAGCACTGAACCCCCTTGCAATGCAAAAACACAGATTCATTGTTGTACCAATGCAGGGAAAGAGGGGCTGCTCCAGTGACAAAGGCATTCTCTATCCTGACCTTAGTTGCTATTGAGCAACAATAGGAGAGAGTTCTGGTGTATTATAGAGGGTGGCATGGAATCCCAGCACCCAATCTCCTGTTGAACTACTTTTCCAATGCACGTCATGTAGTCTTTCAGATTAATCTGTAGAACAGGGGTGTAGAACATGCAACCCACAGACTGTGTGCTTCATAGCAATTACTATGCCTTGCCTTAATACTTGTTTATTTTTTGCAGTAGGTTTGCTAAATGCCTTTGATTTAAATAGTTATACAAATGTGGTCTTTGATTTAACCAGTTTATAAATTCAGAAAGGACTTGGAAATAGAGAGTGAATGGGTATAAAGGATTTGATGTTACCTTATTATAATCTAAAAATAAAACTGTAATAAACTCAAATAAAAAGTTAACCATTGAAATATGCTCTTTGAGAAGGAATTTAACCCCATAGTTTATTTTTGTCTGAAACATATTTAAACAGCAGGAATAATTTTGGGCAAATGTTCATTTTATATGTGATAGCCAGCCAAGGGAGAGATTCATTTATCTTCATTTTTGTATTTTAAAATCCACATAATTTAGTTCACACTGGAGCACTAAGCTGAATGTTAATCATTTTCCTTTGTGTACTCCATTAAATTACAGAGGGACTATCTGCACACCAGCATTCTCTTGTTTATAATTCTAAGCAAAACTGCAGCAACTGAAGTTTACACAATACTTTCTATTCAAAGTAATGTCAGTCTTTGAGAAATTGCTTTACTTTGTAGATAAGGAAGAATGTCCAAGTCTTCCTTGCTCAATGTTCTGCCAGTTGTCCTCATATATCTACACTGGCGGCATCATCAAGGGTCCCAGTAATATCAGCCTCAACATTGGGGGTCACTTTAATTATTCATCCTATAATGTTGATTGATGCCATCTTCAGCCAGCAATACTCTCTGCTTTCTACATAGAACAAACAGGACAATTTCTGTGCAAAAGAATACAGTAATTGGACACAAATCAGACATCAGGAATGGCAAAATGAAGAACTCAGGTTCAAAACACTTCAACCTCCCAGGATACTCTGTTTGGATGTCAAAGTGGCTGCCGTAGAAAGCATGGATTACAAAAGGAGCATCCAGAGAGTCACAACAAAGATTGGCTAGATAAACCAGTTCCAGTGCATCTCTAAGGGCCTCAACAGAGAGTAAGGCTTCTTAGCTTACTACATATATTAAATAGTTCACCTTTTTAGAGAAGGGTACAAACGGGTGGTGAAGACCAGAATGGATAGTGAAGAGCTCCACAAGGATCTTTCCAAACTGGGATAATGGGTAGCAAAATGGCAAATGTGTTTCAGTATAAGAAAAGGTAAAGTAATGCACATTGGGGCAAAAAAAAAATCAAAACTTTAGTTATCAGTTAATGGGTTCTGAGCTGTCTCTGATGGATCAGGAAAGAGATCTTGGTGTGCTGCTGGACAGCTCGAAGAAAGTGTCAACCCAGTGTGCGGCAGCAGTGAAGAAGGCCAATTCCATGCTGGGTATCATTAAAAAGGGGATTGAAAATAAAACAGTCAACATTATAATGCCATTGTACAAAACACTGGTAAGGCCTCACCTAGAGTTTTTGCGTACAGTTCTGGTTGCCACACGGCAAAAAAGACTGGAAAAGGTGCAGAAGAGAGTGACTAAAATGATGACTGGGCTGGGGCACCTCCCTTATGAGGAAAGGCTACAGCATTTGGGGCTCCTTAGTCTAGAGAAAAGGTGCCTGAGGGGGGACATGATTGAGACATATAAAATTATGCAGGAGATGGATAAAGTGGATAGAGGGAAGCTCTTTTCACTTTCACGCAATACCAGAACCAGGGGACATCCACTCCAATTGAGTGTTGAGAGAGAGAGAAAGACAAAAGAAAATATTTCTTTACTCAGCGTGTTGTTAGTCTGTGGAACTCCTTGCCAAAGGATGTGGTGATGGCATCTGGCCAAATCCCTTTAAAAGGAAAAGTCCATTGCAGGTTACAAGCCATGATGGGGATGTATAATCTCCAGGCTTACAAGGAAGGTACCTCAAAATGCCAGATGGAGGGGAGGGGTATCAGGAGACAGGTCTATAGTTGTCTCATGTGCTCCCAGAGGCATCTGGTGGGACCACTGTGAGATACAGGAAGCTGGACTAGATGGGCCCTTGGCCTGATCCAGCAGGGCTCTTCTTATGTTCTTAAGCTCCTGGTGCCCTTCATCATGTACTGTTCTGCCTGGCTGCATCCATTTGTGCCTCTACCTTATTTGGATCCATCCTGTTTTTGCTCAATTTTAGGGGAATTTTTCTGCCATTTCTTTGGAGATTGTTTTTCCTGCTGCCTACTGGGCTCAGAGAAAAGGAGAGAAAAGAAAAGAAGATACATCAAGTGGTGTGAGAAGAAAAATGTCCTCATATTCTAATAATTTTGGTTTGAGGGGGGGCTTTGTTGGCATTTTTTGCCTTTGCTTGCTTGCTTTTCTTGGTTTTTGAGAGGGGGGCATTTTGTGTATTTCATTTTGTCCCCCCCCCCCCCCCCAAGTATGTGTTTGGTGCTTTTCCTGTTTGACAGATTTATAAAAAATCTTATTTGGCTAATTTATTGTGCACACTTATTCTGCTAAAGGTTTGTATTTTGTTTGGAGTTTTTTGGGATTGTTTTGCTTGGCAGTTGCACTTGTTGGTTGTACTTTTTCCTGGCTTTGGAGCAGTTTGATTTTGTGTTGCTTTTGCTTTTGGGGGATGGTGTTTTGGGTACTTTGAGGGTTTGTATGTGTGCCAGACAGAACACAAATGGGAGGGGGGGGATAATGAAACAGAATAATCTGAAACAGCCAGTCCCTTTTATGTGAAACAAAAGGACTGGTGGACAGAAGACATGAAACACTCCAATGAAAGAACCTGAAATGAAACAAAATCAAAAAATTTCACCATGTGCATCCCTAGTCACCATACGTCCTCAGGTATAGGTTGCGTCATCAAGATTTAATTCTATAAACACATTTTTAAATGTATCACTATTGAAAACTGAACAGATACATGTTTTGACAGAATTCTAGAGAAGTAATCATGATAGTCTGTTATACTCTATGAAATTGACTGATTAATTAATTATGTGTCAAATGATGTACTGAAGCATTCGATACCATAGGCCATCTCATCAAATGAAAGTTAATGCAAATTTTGTTCTAATAACTCTGCTAAGGTGATACAGGATTTGTTGTCACTTACTTTCCAGTAATGGGGCACCACCAACAGAAAGATCTGGTTATCATATCATTCTTTTAATAAAAAGAGGCTTTTATTTTAAACAATAGTGCAAACAAACTTTGGTCTTTCCCTAATTTACCTGAGCTAAACCACAATGAGCGCTTTTAGCAAATAGTTATTATAAAGGATGGTTGATAGTACATCTTTTCTAGTACTTTCATAGTACACCTGGATGTTGCTCTTAAGTGTATATAAAGAAATGTTTATAGAATCTGGAATTTTGTGATACCTTCAATGAAATAGAAACAGGTATTGCTTGACATAAGGGAATGGTGTTCTTAATAGTATTCATTATAACTTCAGCAAGAGAGATCACATATTCATTCATTCATTCAAACTATTTTTACCCATCTTTCTCATAAAAAAAAGACTCAAGGTGGCTTCCGAGAGCTTGCTGCCTCTGAATTTAAGTTTCCTGGAATAATTTCAGTGGACAGATTAGTTTTATGAGATCATTAATGCAAGCATATTCTACATTTGTCCTGATCTGTAATCAAGAAAGTTGTCACGAATCAAGAATGTTCTCAATGAAAAATTAATTAGAGACAGAATCAAATGCTTCATTTATGGTGGTCTTCCAACAAAATACTTTGGTCAGAGCAACACTGAATATCTAAGTATGATTTCCATCCATTTCATGACTTGATAAAATGATTCATGATTTATCATTCTTCTTCTATAATCTGGGAATCTATATGAGGGAATCTAGCATATTGACTAGAAGCAATTGATCTGGCAAAAGAAGGCCCAGAACAGAACACAAACGAAGAACATTTTGTAGAGTGTCTACAAATAACACTTTCTGAAGGCAGTTCTTATTCAAGGTTGGCATAGATTGTGATCAGTGTGTGGTCAAGTGTGTAATCAAACTCTTGAAGAAAATTGAAGCAAAAATTCAAAACCAAAATGCAATTAACCCTTCCACAGCCCATCAGTGTATCACGACATCGGAGAATTCTCATGGCAAAACAGTTTGTGGAGTTTGCAAGTATGATTCCAAATGAATGTAAACTGAACAATCTTGACAGCAAAAGGATTGAGAAAGATGAGGTTGTTGGGACAAGAGAAAGGTACCTGTTGTTTTACAACATGAGATAAAGAATATAGTTGGAGTCATGTCCTGTGTCAGGCTTCCCATGAGCAGCTAGTTGGTCACTGTGTTAACAGAATCTTGGACAAGATAGACCTTTGGTTTGACACAGCATAGCTCTTCTCCTGTTTTATGGTGGGAATATGTGGCAGAGTTTTCTTAGTTGTGACACCCACCCTATGGAATTCCTTTCCACAGGGGAGTGGAAAGCTATGCATCCCTCCTTTAATGTTCTAGCACAAGCTGCAATGTTTATATTTCGGCACAATTTGGCCCCCAGATTGATCCTTTTCCTGCTTTCGTTGCAATCGAATGGTTTTCAATTTGCTTTGTAAATCACCTTGAATGATTCAATCTTTTGGCAAGTGCATATATACCGTATTTTTCCGTGTATAAGATGCCCCCATGTATAAGACGCCCCCCCACTTTTCTAACCCAAAATTAAGAAATCTAAGTGGGGCTTAGCAAGTGGAGGGGAAAGCAGGGATCAAAGCCCTGCAGGATCACTTTGATCCCTGCTTTCCCCTCCACTTATTTTTGTTCTCACCTCAGCTTACTTCCGTGTATAAGATGACCCTCAATTTTTAGTCTAAAGATTTTAGACAAAAGTATAGTCTTATACACGGAAAAATACGGTATATTTTCAATAAATAAATAATAAACTATAATAATAAACCATTTCCAAAAGGCACTGCATTCATTGAGTGAATACCATCATCAGGGTGTTCTCAAGGCATTTGTGTTATATTTGTGTTATAAAAAGAGGAACCTGGGAACTACAGGCCAGTCAACCTGACATCAATCCCAGGCAAAATTCTGGAATAGATCATAAAGCGGTAATTGTGCAAGCACCTAGAAAACAAGGCAGTAATAACTAGAAGCCAACACGGATTTGTCAAGAACAAATCCTGCCAAACTAACTTGATCTCATTTTTTGATCAGGTCACCTCCCTGATAGACAGAGGGAATGCTGTAGATGTAGTATATCTTGAGTTCAGCAAAGCTTTTGACAAAGTGCCCCATGATATCCTGATTAGCAAGCTAAATAGGTGTGGGCTGGATAGATCAAGTGTCATGTGGATACACAATTGGCTACAGAATCGTACTGAGAGGGTGATGATTAATGGGTCCTTCTCTAACTGGGAGGAGGTAACTAGAGGGGTACCCCAAGGCTCAATCCTGGGCCCGCTGCTCTTCAATATTTTTATTAATGACTTGGATGAGGGAGTGCAGGGAATGCTTGTCAAATTTGCAGATGATACAAAATTGGGTGGAATAGCTAATACCCTGGAAGACAGAAACAAAATTCAAATTGGGTGAAACAGCTAACACCCTGGAAGACCGAAACAAAATTGAAAATGATCTTGATAGGATGGAGCACTGGGCCGAAAGCAACAGAATGAAATTCAACAGGGATAAGTGTAAAGTACTGCACCTCGGAAAAAGAAACCAATTGCACAGTTACAAGATGGGGGATACCTGGCTCAGCAAAACTACGAGCGAGAAGGATCTTGGAATTGTCATAGATCAGAAGCTAAATATGAGCCAACAGTGTGATGTGGCTACAAAAAAGGCAAATGCTATTTTAGGCTGCAGTAATAGAAGGGTAGGTGGGACTCGTTAGCCTGGGAAGGCAGCCCATCTAGGAGAAGGAAAACTCTGATCCCAAACCCCCATGCCGTGAGGAGAAGGAGGAGGCGCTGCCATCACCCATGCGGCGAGGGAGCAGGCCGGGTAGGTGGGACTCGTTAGCCTGGGAAGGCAGCCCATGTAGGAGAAGGAAAACTCCGATTCCAAACCTCCACTGCCTTGTGGCTATATCCACTGATGGAAAAGGCTTCAGGAGTCAACCTCGAGGCAAAATCCGGAGCCGGAGTCCCGGAGGCAGTTCGTGTCGTTCTGGCAACTCCTGCGACATCGCTGGAACCAGTTGTATTGGCTCTTGCCTTTCCATTGGACTATTTCAGTGATGTGGAGAGGGGGGATTTGCTGCTTGGGTAACAGCCTATCCTCCATATTATTTTACCCAGGCTTTGTGCTCTGGAGAGGACACTCCAGCTTCACACACAGCATTGAAGTCCTCCATACAGAGCACGTTACCATAGTCTCTCGAGACTGAAGGATGCCTATGATGAGTAGAAGTATAGTTTTCAAATCCCGTGAGGTGCTAGTACCCCTCTAGTCAGCACTGGTTAGGCCTCACCTTGAGTCTTGTGTCCTGGACACCACACTTCAAGAAGGATGCTAACAAATTGGAAGAAGTTCAGAGGAGGGCGACAAGGATGATCAGGGGGCTGGAAATCAAGCCTTATGAGGAAAGTCTGAAAGAACTGGGCATGTTTAGGCCTGAGAAAAGAAGACTGAGGGGTGATATGATAGCACTTTTCAAATATTTGAAAGGCTGTCATACAGAGGAGGGGCAAGATCTGTTCTCGATCATCCCAGAGTGCAGGACACGCAACAATGGGCTCAAGGTAAAGGAAGCCAGATTTCGGTTGAATACAGTGATGCCTCGCAAGACGAATGCCTCGCGCAACGAAAAACTCGGAAGACGAAAGCGTTTTGCGATTTTTTTGGTGACTCGCAAGACAAATTTTTCTATGGCCGTGCTTCGCAAGATGATTTTTTTTGCATTTTTTTAACTTAAATTTCAATGCATTCCTATGGGAAACCACGCTTCGCAAGACGAAATTTTCGCAATACGAAACGACTCGCGGAACGAATTATTTTCGTCTTGCGAGGCATCACCGTATCAGGAAAAACTTCCTAACTGTTAGAGCAGTACGACAGTGGAACCAGTTACCTCAGGAGTTGGTGAGTGCTCCAACACTGGAGGCATTCAAGAAAAACTTAGATAATCACCTGGCAGATGTGCTTTGATTGTATTCCTGCATTGAGCAGGGGGTTGGACTGGATGGCCTTGTAGGCCCCTTCCAACTTCACTTCTCTATGATTTCTATGATATTCAGGAAGCAAATGAGTCAATCCCATATATTGGCATAGGATATCTCTGATGAGATTGACCTTGAGTAGAAGAAAGGTATCTGGAAAATATCTTAAAATCTAGGCAGGAGCATATGAGCAACACTCACTCCATCCTTACCATTCTTACTGGAAGGAAACTGTTGTATACAAGTCTAACAAGACTGGCAATACTTCAAGTTTCCTCATCCTATGAATGGTCAAAAACAATTGGGCTGATTTGCTAGGACTATTTCCAATGCAGCCCCACATGTACTGCGTTGATGAGGTCCAAGTGGGAGGTTAGCAGGACATGCATAACAGAAGACTGGTTTCTCTAGTCAAGTACAGTTACAGTTGGGGTCACCGGCCCAAACTAGTAAATGGGGTTCCATAATGTGGAGGGGGCTATTGGGGCAGTTGAACAGAATTTCAATATGATCTCTGTTGAGTTTCATTTCACTTGCCACATGTTGATAAGGCTGACGTTGAAATCTCCATGGAGCCTCAGTGAGCAATTTGATGTAGATATTAATGAATATCCCTTGGTTCTGTGGAGCTGTGGCTCATGTCTTTTCAAATGAGCACTGTAAAATTTACACAGATGGGAAAATGCCAAGCAGATAACAGAAGTAACAATAATTCAAACATAGCCCAAACTAGGTGCTACATAGATATATGCCCCCTGAGTTCCACACACCAGCAAGGTGCCAGAGCAGGAGCTGTTTCCAGAAAATGAAGTCTTACAAAGCCTCTTTAATCCAAAAATGTCAGGAATTAAATTTCAAGGTCTCACTGTCTCCCAAAGTCGTCTTTTTTATATGGATCCAAAGGCACAAAGGCAAGTAGTTCCAGAGGAAAACTCTTAAATCAAGACAATGAGGGCCTAACTCCTGCCACAGTAACGCCTTTATAGGTTTCTCGCTTTCTACACTGAAATTATACAATTGCAGCCCCTTTCTTAAGGATTTCCCATCCCACTGGACTGAGCCAAAAAGTTTATGTTACTCACAAAAGATGATACAGAACTCATCCTGAGTCCCCTAATCGGGAGAAAGGTGACCTATAAATAAGAAAAGCAAATAAATAATTAATAAACCCCACAGAACCCCAAAACATACATGCCACATCAAACACTACTCCATGTGACCCCCCTTCTGGAATCATCCAACAATACTATTGCAGAGTAATGCCCCCCCAATCCTGTGAGTTTGACACGTATCTAGAAGGATACCTGGGCTCTAATGGTGTCATAGGCTTTTGTGACGTCTAGAGCAGTGTTCCCCAACCTTGGGCCTCCAGATGTTGTTGGACTTCAACTCCCAGAAATCCTGGCCAGCAGAAGTGGTGGTGAAGGCTTCTGGGAGGTGTAGTCCAAGAACATCTGGAGGCCCAAGGTTGGGGACCACTGGTCTAGAGAATCAAAGAAGTCATACTTCCCATTTCTCTCCTAGTAAAGGCCATCCCACAGGGTGACCATGGCAGTTTCTATACCAAAATCTGGTCTAAAGTCCAACCACAATGGATTATCACTGCACAGTACATTATAGCAGGTGAAATAGGGAATCAGATATGTATTGTACTGATATTAAACACATTGAACTACAAACAAAATCTGAAAAACAAGATCACACACACACACACACCACACAAATGATGTTTCCATTTTATGCTCATATCTTGTGTTTATATTGTCTTGTAAGCTGCCCAGAGTAGTGGCTTGCCACTAGATGGGTAGGGTAGAAAATCAATCAATCAATCAATCAATCACACTTTGCATTGTGGACTTTTCCTGGTTATTTTGAGCTCCGTTGCTCCCCAAGTAAACAAAAAGTATGCAAGTTAAACAGCAAATCTTAAAATCATTTTTTAAAGTGTATAAAACATATTTTAGTTTGTTTCTATGTCTGTGCCTCTATAATGCATTTTACATTTGGAAGGGGGGGCAGAACATTGGTGGAGAACTATTAGCCAAAGGGCAGTGGTGATTTTTGGCTACTAAAATTCAATGAGAAATTTAGTTTCCAGATGGTGGAGTAAAAATCTCTTCTTCCTGTTCACTCAATGGCCTAAAGGTGGAAGCAATCAAAGCAACTGCACTGATGGGGCACATACTTTGCAGTGAAGATATTTCTTTTTCATTCATGAGTGTCTGAGTTTAATGAACCCAACAATCATGACAAAATTGACAAATGAGTGTTGTAGATGGGGCGAGGGGGGTTCAGGTGGCAGAGAAGGTGCAGGTAAGATGAAGCTTGGGTGACTGGAGAAAGACCTTGCTGAAAGTAGGCCTGAAAGAGGAGTTTAAAGGATGACAGAGAAATGGGTTGATAGCCAGTCATGGAAACAGGCAAATGGAAGGAGAAAAACCTTTTTAGACTAAAGCTTTCAGAATTCCCTAGCCAGTGTAGCCACTGGACATAGTAGCAGGGGTGGTCTGGGGGCTGTACTAAAAAAGGTAGCATAAAAGTAATCTATGGAAGTGACACATAGCTGGCCTTAATAGTAACTAGAGATGGGCACGAACCACTAAACCAGCAGTTCATGGCAGTTCATCTCTCAGCTGAACAGGTGTTTGGTGCTTCCCAGCCCCACCTCCTCTGGCGGGTGCCCACTCAGAGGCACCTTTTTTCTATTTTGCTGTACATACCTTTGTGTTTTTGTACAAATCCATACACTGGATGGACCAACATTTTCATCAAGATGTCTGCAACAATCACAAGAACCTCTTCCTCAGTTGCTCCCATTTCAGATTGTGTCAGTTTGCACATGCAAAGTTGCAGGGTTTTTTGCCCCTTGCCTATGCTTACATTGAAATTTTAATGATCATTCTCCAAGCTTTGAAAGATCCTCTCAGAGGTCATCATAGTTTGTTTTTCTTCTTAATACACTAAATAATTTAGGGTGTGATCACACAGACATATGTCTTGCATTTTGGACCACTTGTGACATGGTCCAGTGTGAGCTATTACCCGGCGATCACACAACATACAGAGGATAGTGCTCCAGCCTGAACACCCACCCATGCCAAAGCTGGGCATTTTTGATCCAGTAGTTGGGCTATTACTTTCTGGGGTTGACTAGAGCAATTCGCCAATAGACAGAAGGGTCGCTTTAAGGGAGATCACTATCAGCAAAGCAACTCTTTCCTGTGTGACCAGACACACCCATTTCTGGTCATCTGATCACACCCTTAGTGTCATAGGCAAACATTACCTTGCTAGGCACCCCTAATTTCAGGTTTTGCATAAGAAGATTCTCCCCACCTCAGGTTTAGTAGATATGCATATTATGTATTTTATTTTCAGAATATATCCATTATTTATTTATTATTACAATATTTACTATTTTTAGCCAATTAATTAAGCCGATATAAAATGCACATCCAGGTAGGCAAAACTCAAAACCCTCTCCTCTCCTTGATCAAATTGTCTTTTCAAGGTGCCACAAAACACTAGTAACTACTAACACTTCTGACGGTTAGTAGTAGTCTGACGGAAAAGAATAGCCCTGACAATGTGACCCATTCAGGAAGGATCACCTCAGGACCTACTTGGGGATCTCAACAACAGTTTAAGAACCACTGCTATATGTCAGTGGTGGTTAAGAATCTAATCAAGGATGGGGAATCTTTGGCCTGTAGATGTTTTAGCCTAAAACTCTCATCCAGAGCCAGAAAACTCACATCTAGAGATGGGATATGGGAACTGCAGCCTAAAATATAATTTTTCCCAAGCTTTGCTCTCATCAGCACCACCCAGCATTATGGTAAGGGATCATGGGTCTTGCAATTCTAAACATCTAAAAAGGCAAAGCTTCTCCTACTCCTTGCTTAAATTTTTGTTCTGTGTACTGCTGCTCTTAACCAAACTATAGATGGAAAATGACTTCAAAGTTGTCACTGCTGTGTCAACCGCATAACAATTTTAACAAAACAACGTCTCATTAATCATTGTTATTAAACCAGCTATCCAGCATTGTCCTGTCCGTGCTTATATACAAATAAGTCCTTCTAAAACCAGCCAGGCTTAGTCCCTTCAAACTGTGCACAGGATCGCAATCTTTACATTCAGAAAGAGGCTGGGGCAATAACATTTGTTATCTCTACTTTAGAAATAACAGTATTTTACTAGGTAGTTTCTATACTGACGCTTTGGCCAAAGTCCTGTTGTTTACCACAGTAAATCACACTACAGTGGTCTCACTGAATTAATAAGGATTTGGTGCGTCAACTCCTCCATAAGTGCCATTGATTCAAATAGGCCTACACTAACTGCAACTTACTTTAGCATATCAATCAAGGGAACTTATGGAGGAATTGGCTCACTAAATCCCTATTGATTCGAAGGACCTACTGTAGTGTGATTACTATACTAAGCAACAGGATTTTGGCCCTTGTTAAATTTAGGTGGCATTCTCAGAAAACTGCTCCATGCAAGCAATATAAGGAATACTTGCAATTGTATTTTTTATAGTAGACACACAAACATGTTTACTCAAAAGCCAGTTCCATTTATTTCTATGAGGCTTCTTCCTCCTGCTAGTAAGCGTGTTTCAGATCTATCATACAGCCCCAGTATGCTACCCTTCCCCCTTCTCCCTTCCCATCCTCTGTCAAATTAGAAATGCATGAAAGGAAGAGAAGTAAGAAAGCTAGTCCATCCCAAGATGCACATTTGGATCTATCCAATGTTTCATGACCATTATAGATTGAGTAGAGGAGATCATGGAGTGTGAAAAATGGGTGTGGAGATAAACCTAACTGGAATGAAAGCTAATATGGAGATAATAAGTGAGTGGCAAGAGCCCAAGGTTGGAGTTCAGATATCAGCTCAGAAACAGTTTAAAATGCCTGGAATGTCAACTGGCTGTAGCATTTGCTCATGTGATGAGAGTAATTTCACGATATTTCTGGAGCACATTGTCATTCTGGATTAGACAGAGTAGTGTAACCAAATTCACCCCACTTTCAAGGGTGACCTCGGGAATTCTTCTAGGGGGCAAAGCTGTGTAGAGGTTTTTTTACCATAATTCCTGTGTAGAGATGGGCATAAACCACTGGTTCGGCGGTTCGTGCCAGTTTGTTTTTTGTCCAAACAGGGTTTCAGTGCTTCCCAGCCCTGCCTCCTCTGGCGGGTGCCCACTCAGTGGCAGCACCCCAGCTTCCCTGCCCCACTTCCTCCAGGTGCTCCCTCTGAGTGGGTGCCCAGTGGGAGGTGGGGTTTGGAAGTGCTAAACACATGTTCGGACAAAAAACAAACAAGCACAAACTACCAGTTCGGCGGTTCATGCCCATCTCTATTCCTGTCCATTACAACATGATGCATTTGTCTGGGTACATTAAAATAATGCACAAATTTAGGATCCTTGTCCACTTTGGATACCACGTGGGTAACTGTCTATGTGTGTGTGTGTGTGTCATCACTCCTATACAATCTGCTAGTAGGTGGCCACTCTTTAGTCATCTGGTACAGCAAGTGTGGGGAATCTACCTTTGCTGCGATCCCAGTTTGGCTCTCTGGGGTTTCTTGGCTAGCCACACCCTGTGGCTATGACACTTGGTGGCTTCCTAGTTTTAAAGTATTTTTCTCCATTCTTAAATGCTGACATGCATCTCCTAAATCTTAATTATTGGCAGAAAGAGTTTTAAATTAAAATAAGGTGGCATTTTTGGTCCCTCGCTTTTGCCTCTGTCCATGATAGGCTCCTGCTAAAAGCAGTAGGCATGTGTTCACCTTCAACTCAGTGATATCAGGGGGCTTTGACATAGACCTGTTTCTTTGTTTGCATCCTTATTTGATCCTAGGCTTCCCCAAATGTTGCTTCTGAGTTGTCTGTCTTAAACTGCCTGTGGACGTCTGCAGCAGATCCTTCTATGCCTTCCTTTTCCTTTTATTGTATTTTAATTGTTTTGTCTTTTTGTTGTATTTTTATTGTATTTTAATTGTTGTAAGCCACCCAGAAACCTTTGGGTAGAGTGGGCGGCATATAAGTTAAATAAAATAAAATAAAATAAAATAAAATAAAATAAATAAATAAATATCTCCAGCTGGCTCTTCCTAGCAGGTTCAGGGAAGCATACACTTGATTCTCCTCTCACCTCTTAGTCTACTCCCTCATGGACAACCACCAAGGACCATCCCCCACGGACAACCACCACCACAGAACCCATTCCTTCTCAGTTTACCTGGAGGCATTTCCAGAGACTATTTGTCAACTATGATTGTTCTCAGTGAGTGATTTTAAAGAATATAGTCTTCAGGTTCTAAGCAGTCTTCAAAAGGTAGCACAGTGTAATTGTTAGAATCATCCAGAGTATCTCTGAAAGAGAAGTTCCAGAACTTTCTAAAGTACAATTTGGTTTCATTGAACATCCAACCTGCAAAACATACTACAGAGAATCAACAATAGCCAGGTATCCTGAGTTCCTATCTGCTTCTACTAGTGAGGAACTGACATTTCATATCAAATCAACCCACCATGAAGCAACAGAGTTGTACAGAATTACATTTTCTGTCACCATCCACCCCATCCAGACCACCATACAATAATTTTTCAACCTGTACAAACACATGCAGTTAATTTGGGAAATGGAGGCATGGGAAAAACAATGGAAGAGTATGTGATTATTTCAATTGAACGCACTTTGATTTAGTTACAGTAACTAATCCCTAACTGGGATTAGGAAAATAATCCAAAACTTTATTGGAAAATTTGATTCTTGAAGGGGCACTTGAAGGAAAAAAGGGAAGCAGTTATACTGAGCTGGAAGGAAATTTCAGACATCAGGGCAACAAAATGAATTAGGTAGAGTCATTTCAGAGAACAGGAGACTTTTCAGGTGGCTACAGTCAGTGAAACTGGATGAATAAAAATTACAGAAAGACATGCATCAGGATATAAGTGCATAGAGGTGTGGAAGTTCTAGTCTTCAGAGGGCCTCGATAGCAAAGGGAATAAATACTATGCACAATCCTGCTTTGCAAATCCTTCTTTAGGATTTTATCTACAGTATTTAGCTTCTCAGAAAAATGCTAAAATCTTGAAAGGCACTTTGCTTTGCTGTAGAAGCTGAGCTTGCACAAACGATTACACTTGATGAGCTGGCAGAGGATTTACTTATTAGGCAGAATCCTAGTCCGTAACTTTGTGCCCAGCATAACCAAGTTAAGACAGCAGAAACACTTAAATTGGACCAATTAAAAGCTTCCTCTCCCTTTATTTTAGGTTCTGAGGCTCCCTAGGGCTGCCTTTTGCCTTTGGGAGCCATGGGCAGGAGAGTTTTTAACAGTAAAAAAAAATCACCACCAGATCAGCAGCTGTGGCCCTGAGCCCAGTGGTGGCAATCCGGCAGTGATTATTGACTTCTTAAGGCTCTTCCCCTCTATTCTAAGGCTCCCAAAGGCTTTCCCAGGGCAAAAGGGAGCCTTAGAGAACCTAAAGTTGGGAGTGAGAGTGGGGTTAGGAGGCATTTAACTAACGTAAATTGAGTGTCCTGCCTTCGATCCACTGGACACAAAGTTACACAACAGGATTCTGCCCATTGTATTACATGATTTATTTGATATTTAAAAGGAAGGATACACAGAACTGCTACCAATTTTAAATATATATCGTAGAACAATGAAATACACAATGCAAAATTATAATATATCCACACAGAAAGCAGACATCTTAAAACTTAGTAGCCTGTAAGTGAATCACACCTCATGCTTTGGCCTTTTTCATTCAGCAGGCCTCAGTAAAGGCAAACCCATTGGGACAACGCTGTGGCAGTTAGCAGCCCTTGTGTTTGGTGAGGCAGCAGCCACAGCAGGCAATGGTGGATGAAGCCAGGGAGGCCAGCCTGCAGCTCCCTCTTGCTGTTTCTTTCTCTTTTTATTATTATTATTATTCCTCCCCCTCTTCCACATGCTCCCTCACACAGAGGATGAGGCTGGGAATGCAGCTGGAGGGAAACTGAGGTGGGGCCTTGACCCTCTGGTCCTGGAAAAGAGGCAACAGGAGCGGTCTAGGTAGCAGAGGAGACCTGAGCCTGAGGTTGGGCGGTGCCTCCCTTGGCGTAATGGAGCAGTTGCCACTGTCAGAGATCAAACCCAGGAGCTCACATTTTAAGGCTGGGGAGGAAGGCCAGCAGCTCTAGAAAGCAGGAGCTTCTCACTTCAAGTAGTTAGCAGATGCAGTGATGGGGCATTAATATACAAACTAACTGAATCTGGGTTTATTGGTTTGTATCATTCCCATAGTTTACAGCCTCTGGTTTATTGCCCTGCTGAATAAGGGCAGAAAAGCCTGGCGGTTTTATTTATGTATCTTCTTGTTTAAGTATTTATAAAGTCAAAATTGCTTGCTTCTTCACAGTGATATCTTCCTATCCAGCTGCAGAGGGAGAAACATCCCCCCAAATGCATGTGAAAATCAATGCTTTTCCCTTTCCATTAAACCTCCAACTGCATTCCCCACATCTCTCATACATATGCTTTTATTTAGGTGAGTTAGTTCCAGCTTGTACTGGATGTCCTAAAATGTAATTGTTTGCTTGACATGAGGGTGTGTAACAATAGATAGCTGTGAAATACATTAAACGCTTAGGAGTATGTTGTGCCTTCTGTTATAATATAAAATCCATCTATTCTGGTTGATGGGTTTTAACCTCACACAGAATACTTTAAACTCCATTTGGACTTGTGCCTACAATCACCTTAGCAAAGTCTCTTAAGTAACTGCGCACAGCCTAATTAGTATGCATTATCAATTAACAAACTTAATAGCCGGCAGATTGATTAGATCCTCTGTTGCAGGGGCAGAGCTGAAGCGAAACAGAATGAAAAATCATTGCACGCATTCACTGCTGCTTTGTTATTTTCTCAGGTCTCCTTCTCCTCCTCTACATTCCTTAATTAATGCATGCATATGGTTCTGAATATATTGTAAACCAGAGCTTGCTCAAACTCTTAATAAAAGACACTTGCAGAAAGTGAGGGAGAGGAAAATGCTCAGTGTGATTTCACCCATATTTTCCATTTAAAATGGAGCATGAGCCCCCTACACCCCAGCCCTGATACTGCTTAAACCTTCATTAAAAGTAATGACTATGGAAATATATAGGGAAGCAAAGAACGTGCATGTGATTTTCAAATTTGAAGTTCCATCTCTGAACTGTGAGGAGTGTTCAGTTGTCACACTGATGGCAATTTGACTACTCAGTGCTTTCTGTACCTTCAAACAACACAAAATATGTTGTATCTATTAAACCTTCTTTTCCTTTTGATGAGCTGGAAATGTTTGGATGAATGAAGGAGGGGAAAAAGGAAGAACACACCCCAATTTCTAAATGCAGAAGTGATTCTAAAATATTGTTGCCAACTAAGCTATTTATAACTAAGCTAGTCATTACTGAGAATTTATATCTCCAGGAGCAATTCTATCCAGAAAACATGGATAGACTTTGGAAAGCAAAAATCATGTGCATCCATTGTGAAGTGTCAGAAGAACAGATTTCTATGGGCACAAAAATGATCAGCCATGCATGTATCACATATGCCAGAGAAGCGCTGCCCAGTATCCTGTTATGTAGTTCTGCCAGTAGAGCGGGAACAACACCACAGAAAGCAGCTGATTGCTGTTAATTAAAAAGCTCTGACTTCAATTTTGGGTTGCACGTGATTTATATGCAATGAGACAAAGTTGTGTGCAACCTGAAACCAAAGTGGAAACTCTTCAATTAGCAGCAATTCACTATTGCTGGCAATATCACTCCTGCTGTGCCAGGAAAACTACGGAACACAATTTTGGCTCTTCTTTCCTACTGTGATACATTTATCATCTGCAGATTATAATAATCAACTCTGGTCATCAACCATTAAGTATGTGATTCATTTACAAGTTGATTTTACAAACGTGAAAGCTTTCAACAACACATATTTGGAGAGATAATGTTTCATCACCTTCTAATTGCAAGGTTGGCATCTAGTCTACTTCTGTCCTCACCTGCATCTTCCTGATAGTCTTGTGATGTAGATTATGCTGAATGACAATAATATGACCAAGGTCACCTGGTGAACTACATGGGTGAGCAGGGATTTGAACCTGGAATTCTAGTGTCCACAACTGATTTTTTTGGCCCTCACATCCCAGCACCTATAATTTCAGACATCTTGCTTTAACTCTTCCTATCCCTATAATTTAGATTTGCATGCTGATTGATTCATTGTCTAAAGAATTACTGCCAGTTAATTTAACTGAGTGACACAGACTGAGGCGGAGAGACAGTTATGCTCCCAACATGATAAGGGATGCGGACGAAACATGCCAGCCTAAGACTTGATCTAAAGAATTTCCACACTCCTACTTTTTAATCATTTCTCTATGCATTCATTTTTAAAATTTGAGCTATACCCACCTTTCTCCCCCAAAATAATATTTAACATGGCTAATAATAAAATGAACTAAACAGCTTAACTTTAAAATATAAAACAGATTAATTATAACAATCTTTACAGCAATTAAAAATAAGTTATTATCATATAAAAAGAAAGTAAAAAGAAGAGAAGAGACAGCAGTCACTTAGATGAGACACTTCCTTTCCTACAACACAAATTAACTGCTAAAGGCCTATTTGTAATAAAAGGTATTTGCTTGCCAACAGAAGAGCAACGGGAAAAGGTCCAGACCGTTCTCCTGACAGGGAGTTCCAGAGCAGCTACTGAGAAGGTGCTCTCTTGTGTCCCCCAACAGATGTTCCTCTGAGGACAATGGGACCAGGAGATGGACTCCTCCAAAGAAGGCAAAGATTAGCCAGGCTTGTAAAGGAGAATATAATGTTTCAGGTAACCCGGACCTTGTAGTTGAAGAGAAATAGTTTAAAAACTAGAAGAAGGAACAGGAATGGTGGCCCTTTTTCAATTCCACTCTGCCAGCAAGAGTCCTGTACAGCAGGGGTTCCCAACCTTGGGTAACCCAGATGTTCTTGGACTGCAATTTCCAGAAGCCATCACTGCCAGCTGTGCTGGCCACGGTTTCTGGGAGCTGCACTCCAAGAACACCTGGGTTATCCAAGGTTGGAAATCACTGCCATAGAGCATATCTCAGATACTCCAACTTCTAAGCATTCCAGCTCCATGTACACAATTGCTCTGCTAATCATAGGAGGAAAACACCACCAAATATTGTAGTCTTCCCTTGCAAGAAAGGTGTGCCTCATCATTATGGCTCCTCTTTTTTTGTAATATGCCATTATACCAATATCCACTGTGAGATATAAATATCTATATGTAAACATGCAGGTGAGTGACTAGGTACCGGTAAAGAAACAAACATATAATAAATAATTGAGTTCACACACTGAAATATAAAGCTTACTGTGGTTGATGTCTAAAAAATCTGTAGCTCTTTGTTTTAGAAGCTTTTGATCATTTATCCGTTGCAGTACATACTTTACTCTCTGTGTTAAAAAAAAAACAAACCCTGCAGGTTTGAAGTTCTTTCTTTATCAAAAGTTGGTGCCCCCTTGTTCTTGTATTTGACACTATCTCAAATTGCCTTGAAACAATTATCCTCGCTATTCCCCTTGGAATTTTCTATACTTTAATGAGGTTCCCTCTTAATCTCTCAATTGCTGAAGGATACCTTGCTGAATAACTAAGAGCCTTAAATCCCTCTATGCATCTTGTTACTGGTGGCTGTACGTTCCCTGTTCCTGGAACATCTTTTCATAAGGAGGTGACTGAAGCTGTGCACTGTTCAAAATATAGCCACATGAAGGCTATCTTTTTATGCAGCATAAGGTCCCTAAGTTTATATGCAACCTCTCTCCCTTGGTATACAAAATAGTTTCCTTTCCCCACTCCTGGCATGTCCAAATGGGAGACATTGGCGTGATCTGGATTGTGCTTAAAAGGTTCCTATCTTTAGTGTGATCTATTTTATCTCTTACTTGAGAAATCCTTCCATTCACACTGATTGACCGTTTTTCTCCTGTGAGAAAGATCTAGACAGGTATTTGGATTGCCCCAGTTTGTCGCCACTCCCCTTCCCGCCCCCTTTTCTTGCCTTTTCCCATGGCCTTCATTCAGTGGCTCATGGTGACTTTCCTTTGTTTGTTTGTTTGTTAAATAAAGGGAGGGAAAGATTGCTAAAAGTCCCTTCCCTGCAGCTCAGTTTGTAAATCAGCTACAGCAGATGCTGAAGTATGTCCAAGAAGTGGCTAGAGAGAGCCTGGAGGATGTGTAACACAAAAAGCTTACTATGATGCAGAAGCAAGGTATTAATTAATATGGGGGGGGGGGAGTGAGTATTGGTCCTAAATTCCAAATAATGTGGGATGATCTGTTTGTGGTGAAGAAGAAACTGCCTGCCTGCCCCTTCTATTTTGAACCTGATGGTTGGTTAAGCTGCTTATATATCTCAGTGGGCCTTGAAAAGCAAAGCTGGTATGACCTTTCTGTCTGCTGTTAGTGCAGCTGCTTCGATCTCACAGGGAGGAAAAAATCTCGTTAGAAATTAAGGATAGAGTCACTGTGATGTACTCAAACAGAAGTAGTTTTACACCTACTGTGTCTTCAGTGGTAAAGTGCATCATTTCTTTACTGCCTGCACTGCCGGCAGGAAACATGTTACTCCTGTTAGTTTCAGTGCAGGAGCGGGCAACAAGGGGACACCAGATTTTCCAACAGTCTCTGAAAAGTCATACATTCCCCTCCCCCGGTTTAAATCACTGTGTTAATGTAGCCCAATTCCTTTATTTAGGTTTTCAGTCTTTTGAACAGAAAGTAAAACAACAGCAAAACAAAATTTGTAAGAGATAGATAGAACGGTAAAGTCCTGCACTATTACTGACAGGACTGAACTTGCTATCCCTCCCTATTCCATCCCTTCCTGCACTGTTTGGGTGTTTCCTTCTGCCTTATTTACTGCCAACAGAGATACTAATTGTAGGTTTATGCCCTGCTTGGCAGTGCTATTCAAGGGGATTTTTAGATACACATTCTAAACAGAGTAGAAAAATAGTTTTCCCTCTGAGCACCAAGATTTTCTGTGATCACCCATATTTTTGTTTTATTTTGCTTTGCTTCTCAAGCTGTGGTCATTATTCCAAATGCAGGGTAGTAGCATTACAAAAAGGGGATGAATGGCACAAAGCGGAATGAGGTGTATGTGCATGAGAGGGCAAGGTTGGAGATCTCATATGCCAAGCACATTAGATATTTCTCAGTTACCAGGAAGCCAGCTGAGACCCCTGAAATAACAAAAAGCAGCCACTTTTGCATTAATAGTATGGAGTGCTGAAACATGGAAAAGTAGGATAGACTTGTATCAACTCTCTTGTACCAGATATTGCCAGAGAATAGGATTATGTGGGCCAGCACATCTTGATCCTCTCCTTCAATTGTTTTATTTACTTATCAAAAGCATTTATACATTGCTTTTCTCCCCACCAGAACCTGCCAAATGACATATAATAAAGTCAATAAAATTACAATAACATATAAACGGAAAGGAAAGAAAAACATTCTAGCCAATACATTTGGAACTTCTTGTAGTCTGCAAACACTTTTTGAAGGGCAACCCCATGTGGGGCATTTTATAGTAGCCTAATCAAGAGGTGAGTAAGGCTAGACTAATGTGGCCAGGTCCACCTTCCCTAGGAAGGATGCTACTGCACTCATAGTCACTACAGCCTTCTAGCAAGGCTGCTGGATCCAAGAACAGCCCCAGACTGGTCCTTCAGGAGGAGCGCAGCCCTGTCCAGAACACACTGCAGCCCCAATCCCGGGCTGGCTGGGCTACTAGCCAAGAGAACCTCTATATTGTCTGGACTGACTCTATGCGTTCCTGTCCCTCGGTGCATCAAGACAACATTCAGGGTTTTCACAGCTTCCTTGGCTTCTTCTGAAAAGAGAGAGCGAGAGCTGTGTATCATCAGCATAATGATGAGATCCAGACTCCAAACTATAGATTATCTCTCCTAGCTGCTTCATGTAAATGTTAAAAAGCATAGTGAGACAAAATTGAATCCCGCAAGCTAAAGGCCACACGGCTGAACAATGACAGTGGTTCCAACCTTGGGTAACCCAGTAGTTCTTGAACTGCAATTCCCAGAAGCCTTCACTGGAGTTTTCTGTGAGTTGCAATCTAAGAATACCTGGGTTATCCAAGGCTGGGAACTGCTGCTCTAGCACCACTTTCAGCCAAACAGGGTTAGTGCTACCATTAAACATCTCACATACCATATTCCATACTCATATCTTGTATCAGCCAAATGATCCCAAAAGATACCATAATTGATTGTACTGAATGTCACCAGGACGTCCAGTGAAAACTAACAAGGATGAACACCTCCTGTTCAGTGCCCATTGAAAACCATCCATTCAGGCAACCGAATCTGTTCATTTCCCCAAACCAACATAGCAGTATGAAGCCGGAATGGAACAGATCAAAATAATTGGCTTTATCCAAAAAAAGACTGAAGCTGCAATGTCATCACTTCTTCTGATACCTTATTTTTTAAAGGAAGATGGGAATTTAATTATCTCGGGTATTTAGAGGACCAAGGTACTAGCCCCTATGGATAAACAGCAGCTTAATTTTTTAAAAAAACTATTAGTGCATCATACCTGTGTTATCTTAATAAGAACATGGTTGTAGATGTAAAAAGCTGAATTACACCAAAAGCGATCCCAATCTACCTGCTGTTTATTACATGAGCTATCCATTTACATGGAAAACTACCATTGGTATTGCTTTTCTTTACTGTGGGAGACCTTTTTTCATTATTCCAAACTGTAGCTAAGTAATGGGAGAGTTGATGTTTTATTTTAATTGGCAAATCCTTTTTATCCATCGAATACTTTGGACCCCACAAATGTCAAGCCATTTATCCAGCTGTTAACGTGACTGCTTATTTTCCATATTTCCAATGGACTTATTTCCAGTTCAGTGCTAAGACAGGCCAAGCTTGAAGTAAATCAATTCTCCTTTTGTGCTAAAAATTAGCATAGCACAAACTAATCAATGCTCTGAAATACTACTGCAAACGCTGCGACATTGAACACAATGGAAGGCAGCTAAATTGCTTATTCAGCAAAACCAAAGGCGAAGTAGATATTTAGAACACTGGTTGGCAGACCGGTGGATAATATTAATAGATAAACCAAATTCAATTAAATGTCAGTGACAAGTGTTTTCTGCTGACTAAAATGAAGTTTATAGCCCTTAGATCTAAATTCTATTCTCTCACTTCACATATGGTTTGATTACACAAACAACAGTTCATGGATCAGGCTCAAACTGCATGTGCATATAACGGGATGAGGTTTGCTCTGTTGCTTTCAGTGAGTGGCACTTTTTAGTTGATGGTTTGGTTGTTTGGTTGATGTGTGCCGTCAAGTTGGAACCAACTTATAGCCACACTAATGGGGCTTTTGAGGTAAATTAGATATTTAAGGAATGGCTTTACCAGCTCTAGTTCGCCAGTGAGCTTCCACGACTGAGCAGCGATTTGAAGCCTGGTCTCCAGAGTCCTAGTCCATCACTTTATCCACTACACCACACTGGGAATCTTTTGTGGCACTTTTTAAATTGGGTGAAATGGGACCAAGCTATAACACATGATCAAATGAAAGAATGCCTTAACTGCTGGAAATACATCTGGCTTATGAAGGTGGGAAATTGCTTCTGTGTCCATGAGATAACATGCCAAAAAATGGTTCAACATTGGCTTACAATATTGTGCTAGTGTTGCCAGCAGGAAAAACAATGCCAAGCTTTATATAGGAAATGCCAGTTTGGATGCTGATGATACCAATGTCAGCAGTCAAGATGGTCTACAGCAGAGGTCGTCAACCCCCGGTCCGCGGCCCAGTGCCGGTCCGTGGCCTGAGCCGGACCGGGCCGTGGAGACAGACCTCCCCCCCCGCATGCACTCCCCTCCCCACAGCTGCTTTGCGCACACACGTGCGTGCCAGTACTGGCGTGAGCGCTCCCCCACCCCTTCACACATTCGCCCGAGTGCCCAAGCACCCGCGTGAAGGGGTGGGCGGGCGCACGGGCAGGTGTGCAGGCCCTCCTGCACATGCGCGAAGGGGTGGGGGAGCGCTCATGCCGGCACTGAGGGACACTCTGAGGAACCCGAGAGTGCCTGCGCACCCGCACATCCCCACGTGAGCTCAGGGGGTGCCCTGCCTTCCTCAGAGGCTCAGCCAGTCCACGGTCCCAAAAAGGTTGGGGACTGCTGGTCTACAGGATCCTCTCTTGGGCTCACTACCATTTACAAGCAGACACCAAAAATCCCAAAACCTGACTCCTTTTTTCATCAGCTAACTACTTCTCAACCAAATACAAAGCAATTGTCAGAACAGTTTTTCATCAAGTATTTATTATTTGGGACATATTCCATTTCAGTTAATAACAGAGTACCCATCAATATGACACCTGGCCATTTTATAGAAACAAAGTTTGAAATTTTAACTGGCTCAAAAAGTGAACATGCTCCAATGTTTTATAAAGCTTCCTTACTCCTTGAATGTAACTAAATTAAGGAAAATCAGTTTTACTGTAGGTTGGTGAGTTCAGAAGCATGCTCCTCCAAAAGCGAGGAGCCAGTCTCTCGGGTTCTCTTCACATAGACAACAACCAGACTTTAGGCTTTGTCAATGCAGTGTGACTTTTCAACATTCAGGCCATGCACCAACTGATGAAAAGGTAGAGAACACAGCAGGGCCTTAACTTATTGCGATTTCACAGCTGTAACCAACACCATGGAATTCAGGCCTGTCTGCAGGAATTAGTGAAAAACTGACAGCAGTGCTGAGCTGCTTTTTCTCCCTTTTCTCGTCGCTTCTTCCCCTTTCTTCTGGAGGTGTTCATTAATGTTCATGACACATGTTAATGTGCACTAAGAAGGGCCTTCTCCAAAGGGAGAAGAATGGGACAGAAGAGACTGGAAGATTAAACTAGAGGAGAAGAAAAGGATGGGGGAATGAAGAGCAAAGAGTAGTAACAGAGAGGCCAGCCACTGGGGTAACAATATATACATATATAGTGTGGATGTGTCAGACATATTCCTATCCTAAACATTTTACTTAGAATTAAATCCCACTGAGAGCAATACAGCTTAAGAAATGGACCTCCTGCTTCTCTGCTTAAAGGCTAGCACCTAGCAGAAGGGTAGGGAGCCTTTGCCCCCCCCCAATGTTTTGAACTGCAACTCCCATAATCCCTTGCGATTGGCCATTCAAGCTGGGACTTCTAGGAGCTGGAAGACTACCCTCCTAAACGATCAATAAATCTCCTCTGAGACACTACCAAAATTATGCTAACAGCTGTTATGCTACCATTCAAGAATAATTCATATTCGGAAGCCTTAGCTTCTTCCAAGTCAGTTTGGGATTGCTCTGGAGACTTAATCAGAGTATTGTAGCACTTGTTTCTTGCCTGCTATTGCCCGTTACTGATTTATTGCTGATATGTTTGTTGTATGCCCTCTAGTCATTCAAATGCTGATGACTAGAAGGAAGCTTAAATGATGCTCTTCAACACACCGATCAAGTACGCCGTTTCTGTAATATCCCTATGGGAGAAGAATGTATTTTCACGTAGATTTCTGTTTAAATACAGAAATCTTTCTCATCATTCATGGAAAATGAGTTCTGAGTGTATAACCAACATTTTTGTTTTACATGTAAATAAATAAAAATCAAGAAACTGTAAATGGGAATAAATAAACATGAAGCGTAAGGCAAGATAAACCAGGAACTAAATACACACCTGAAAATATGTTATTAAACTCAAACACAGTGATTCTTTGTTTTTTATTAAACACAGGTTTCTTGCCAGACTGAAGCTATATAATGCTTTGGCACACTGACTGAAAATGGGATGAAATTACTTTTCCATAAGGGAGCAATGAGTTAGAAAGCTGGGCTTCATGAAGAGACCAACTCAACACTCGACAAATTAACAACCGAGGCTCTGATGCAACACTCTGCACAGAGCCAGTTTAAAAAGCTTTTTAAAAAACCCAAAAAACTAACACCCGGGCTGATCAGCCATTTGGCAAAGGAGAATGTGTATGCCACAGTAAATCCAGTCAGGGCTGGCCCTGCCATTAAGTAGAGTGAAGCAACCACCTCAGGTAACAGATGCTGAGATGAATTAGGGGGTACCATCCCAGCCATTCCCCTCTTTTGAAAGAGAGAGCCATGTGAGTCACAAAGCCCATCCTGCACCAATGGGAGAGTACTAAACCAGACTGCATTGCACCAATAGAGAAGCAGTCGAGAAAGAGACAGTGGACATTTTAAACTAAGATGCAATTTGGCTGTACACAAACAAAACAGTATGTATTGCTAGAGCACATGGTAGGTGGAGCCAAAGCCAAGCAATTCTAGTTTTATCTCCATCCTCCTCCCAAGTTACAGTAACCAAAGTAAAGCAGAGAGTTGGTTGTGGAGGTGGTGGGGTGGGAGAAAACAAAGAAATATCATCGCACTGGTGCTGGAGGCACCGAAGGACATTAGGAATTGTAGCCACAGACATGATGTATGTGAGAGAGAAAAAACTGCCTTTTCCTGCCTACACCTAATGAACTGGTTTGCTGACCATAGACATGCTTGTTGCCAGTGTTTAAGGAAAAGTCAACAGTCACGGTAATGCCGATGCTATCTTTGCCTCAGACAACCAGACGTCTTGGGCTATTCTGCAACCCAACTTTCCTGCTGCTCTTCCTGTGCCACTGATCTACTGGATATTCATATTTTAGCTTTATAAAAGGGCTTGGGGTGTCTATTCACTGCCTGACCTGTTGGATCAGGGAGGGAACCATGCATCTCATGGGATCTATTTGTGCATAGAAGCCCTCCTCTGCTTAGGAATATGGAGAATGTGGAAATGGCCCACAGTGCAAGCAGTGATTAGTTAACACTGTAGTTACAGCTTTTAAAAGCATCACTATTATTCAATTTCTGAAAAGTTACTAAAATAGGTATTTTTCACAAAAGAGAACAAGCCAGCAGCTGTAGTTGAACATTAATATACCTCCCACCATTTATTGATGCCATACCTCCACAATTATCAAAGTGACTAAGACAGTTACACTTTCACAAAAGACTGAAGTTGCCCTCTGTTTAGTTACCTTTAAGAAAACATGCTTCTCTGAAGTACAGTTCCCAGAACCTTTCAGCCAGCATGACCACTGTAGCAGTAATTGTAGTCCAAAAAAATTATTTGTGTCTTAGTTCTTGCTGTTGTTGTTTTAATGTGCCATTAAGTCACCTATGCCAACCCTATGAATGAACAATCTCCAAAATGTCCTGTCCTCAATAGCCGTGCTCGGCTCTTGTAAATTCAAGCCTGTGGTTTCCTTTAGGGAATCAGTCCCTCTCGTATTTGGTCTTCCTCTTTTCTTGCTGCCTCCCACCTTTCCCAGCATCATTGTCTTTTCCAGAGAATCTTGCCTTCTCATGATGTGCCAAAAGTAGGACAGCCTTAATTCCTGCCAATGATTAATTACAGAACTGTAGCTAGTTCCACCTGGTTACTTTGAAGCTCCACTTAATAGCAGGAGATATATTGGCCTTGTAATACAAACCAAGAAATAGCATAAGTGTTGCATAAATGCTAAATTTCTAAATAGTAGTTTACAGATTCTACTGAAAGCACCAGGGCAAAGGCAACAAAGAGGTTTGGGAAAGGAGAGTAATTAAGAGGCCAATGTGTATTAGATACAAATTTCGGAGCGTGTAAAGTTCATCCTGTTTTGTACTGAAAATTCTTCTAACTGAGCTTTCATGTTCTCTTTACATCAGCACTTACAGGTAAAGCTTTTGGATGTACAAGGTACCCTTGATGATAGGCCAAATAGCAAGGTGGTCATTTGTCATGATGCCCACTGCTGTGTTGGCCTCTTGGCTGAAATGTCAGAAAAGATGCCAATTTCTGCCGTTACCTTGTCTGATAGGGACTCAACTGAAATTGCCAACTCATTGCACACAGGTCCCTGAACAGCTGTCAGCTACTTACAACTTTCAGCCATTACCATTCTAGCCCAGATTTATACCGCTAGCCATAAATTGGAAAACCAAGTCAGTTACAAAACAATAAACTTGGGCAATGTAAACATATAACTTTGAGTGAAATTGGCTTGATGCAGCTCCCATCTATATTGGTGTAAATCCAGTGTATCAGTGAAATAAATGGATTTGAAACAATGCTCATGCAGTATTTTACACCAAACACTCCACTGTACAATAAATTTATTCTTTAAAAAAACCTGCTTCTTTCTTTCTTTCTTTCTTTCTTTCTTTCTTTCTTTCTTTCTTTCTTTCTTTCTTTCTTTCTTACTTACTTACTTACTTACTTACTTACTTACTTAACTTCTAGTCTGCTATCTCCCCAAAACTGGGACCCAAGGTGGGTCACAGAAGAATCTTATAGCAAATACAATAGAAAAATAAGCAGACCATTTATAATAAATAAATATGAAAATGTAATTAAACCAGTTATCATATTAGAATGCAGTTAAAAACCTTTTTAAGAAATCTCTGTTAAAATGATAGAATTACCAATGGAAAAGTACAGACATCTTTTAAATCTCCTATCCTTAGCAACTAGTAAATTGCAAAGGCTTGTCTAAACAGGAAGGTTTTTGTGTGCCACCAGAAGGATATCAGAGAGGTGGCCAACCTAGCTTTCCTTGACAAAGAATCCTGCGGTCTGGGAATGGCCACTGAAAAGGCCCACTCTTGCTCCCTCACCAGGTGTTACTCTGAAGGTGACAAGAGAAGACAAAGACCTCCCCTGCAGATCTCAAAGTGCAGGCAGGCTTGGATGGAAGAGTATGGTCCTTCAGATGGCCTGGACCCAAGCTGTATAGGTTATAATTAGCACTTTGAATTGCGGCCAGAATGAGATCAGTAACCAGTAAGGTTGTTGTAACAGGGCAGTTATATGCTGCCCATAATTGGCTGCAGTCAGCAATCTGGCAGCACTATTTTAATCAGTTGAAATTTCCATGCAGCCCTACGCAGTATGTTACAGTAATGCAAACCTGATGTAACTAAGGAATGCATCACGCCAGATCAGATGACTCCAGGAAGGGGTGCAGCTGGTGCACTAGCTTTAATTGTACAAATGCACTCCTAGCCAAAACCTGTCCAATAGTCAAAGTATCAGCCCATACATTCTAAATCTCTTACTTGATTGGATGTTGCTTTGCTATGTCTTAATTGATTGGGATGCCTTTAGGAGGCTGTTCATTGACCTGACTGTCACTGTCTTTATCATATTTTCATAAATATTTCTATTCAGATGTAAACCTCATTGAGGGCCTGACCACGCCAGCCAAATGTACCCCAGTTCTTTCCATACCTGTGTTGTACTGAATCGCAGTCACATGGCATATATATTGGAGCAAACATTCCCATTTGTTTTAACATTTGTGATTCATTTCTTCCTCTTTGAAACGTTATGGCCAGCTACACTGTGGAACCAATCTATTTTCTCACTTGTTTCTTGGGGCAGTGCAGCCCCTTACTTTATATATTTTTTAAAAAAATATTGTATATTTTACCAAAACATTGATATGTCAGAAGGGGTTCCCATTCAGGAACGTTTTATCTGTGGCACCAGCAGTTCTTGAAGAAATGCATGGCACACAATGCCACCCCCCATGCCAGACAGTAGGTGGAGTGATGCAACTCCTACCAATGCCCTGGCATACTTGGTGGAGTTGGGGGACTTCTCCAGCTGTAAAGCCATTGACATATGTTTACCTATGTATTGATATACTGGCCATGAATTTATTTTTTTAAAAAATAATTAATTGCAGGGCAGCCACATGGCAATAATGGCTGCCGCCTTCCCTGGGGACTTCTCATTGGAAAAGAACTAACAGGGAGATTCACACATGCAATACTGGTAAGGAATGATGCAATACATCATCAGAACAAAATAACAGAACCATCCCGGCGAGGGGAAAATAAACTGCAGATACACCGCCGGCCGGGAAAATGATTCGATCACGGCCGTGCATCATGTGACAGGAAATTTATGCAACAATCTAACTGGGGTATAACTAGGGTACATTTGGCTGGTGTGATTAAGTCCAGAGTTCAATGGACCCACTTCCAAGTATTGTAAGTGGATATAGAATCACAGCTGAAGTTGACATGAAAACCTGGTCACCACAACGTAATAACTAGTGTAATAAAAACACTATTGTTAAATGTATTAAAATAATAGAGATAATTTTAACAACTACAGTGGTGCCTCGCTAGACGATGTTAATCCGTTCCACGAAGATCGCTGTCTAGCGAAAACATCGTCTAGCGAAGCACGTTTTCCCATTGGAATGCATTGAAATCTCTTCAATGCGTTCCAAAGGGAAAACTCGTCGTCTTGCGAAATCTCCCATAGGGAAACCTCGTCTAGCGAGCGCGGGTCCCCGTCGGAATGCACTGACAGCTGCACTGACAGCTTTTCACCACTAGTCGGCGCATTCCTATGGGGAAACCTCATCGTCTAGCGAAAATTCCCCATAGAGAGACATTGTTTTGCGAAGCGCAGTAGCGATCGCAAAAAGGCATCGTCTAGCGATTTCCTCGTCCTGCGAGGCAATCGTCTAGCGAGGCACCACTGTATGTTTTAATAACTAGCTGAAATATGTGGCGTTCTCTCCATCACTGAGACTACAATAGCAGCTGCCTGCTATATTCCACACTTGAAGTACTACACTGGGGAACCCACTTATATCATGGGCAGAACCCTATCCATGCCTTCTCCTTGTACAAGAGGTCACTGAGAGAATGGCTGGATAGCTTGCACAAGAACGTATTTAGTAATACCTCCTTTCACAAATTCAGAAACGATCAAATCACTCACACAACAGGTTCTTGTGCAAGCAAAGAGAAGAAACAGGATTCTTCCCAATATGACCAAAAAGGATAGGGGTTGGGAGAAAAGACAGAAAAAGGAAAGGAAAGGCACTTAGATCCATTTGATGCTATCACAGCAGGAAACACTGCAAGTATTATTATTCTGGATGTAATGGTTGCTCAAGCAGTAGATCAAAGAGACACTGCATGCATGGCATCTCTTCGTCAACCCTTTTCAACAAAGCAGCCATTTTAGTCTCTTTCGGCATGGATAGCAATAATAAAAACAAAAGGAGACTGAGTTACAGAGAAGTCACTGAAAGCCATACCTTTCCTGTTTTCACTGATTAGCAGCAAGCTGCGATCAGAAAAAGCAAGATAGCTCATTCTATTACTGTGGGATGATATGACACCAGCCATGGCCACTAGTGCCACTGATGGAAGCCTTTTGTCAGCAGAGAGAAGTAACTGAATTTCACTCAGTAAGAAATTAAATGATCACAGGTTAATTGTATTCTAACGTATTTTACTTCCCAATATCTTCACTCAGCTGGAGTAAATATGCTTTTATTCAGAATTTTAGCCCCATGTCTAAGTCTAGTCAGCCACATAGTTCGGGTTTTCTCGTTCCAGAAGCTAGACTCAGTGCTGAAAAAGTATAGTGGTATAGTCTTGTAATGCAAAACAAGAAAGAAAGCAACCCAGAAAGTCATACCATAAGTAATTTTAGATTATAAAAAAGTAGCCTATATTTTTAAAAAATAGTAGCTATGCTAGTATAATGTATTTGTGCACATTTTGTTTCATATAAGATTATTATATGATACAATATACAGTAGCTCTGTTTACTTTCTGCTTCTTTATCAAATAATTATTAATTGTTAAAAAAAAACCATAAGAAAGGAAAGCTAGGCATATACTACCAACTACTGTGACATCTGATTTTTTTCATAGGTCTTCCCTCTTTATGGGTTTGCCTAAACTGAAATCTTGGTTCACTTCCATGTTGTATCACTGTGCACACTAAGCAGGCTGACCTTGTCCTAATGTACTTGATTTTGCTGTAGCTCACTTTCACACACAATGTCAAATTTTCAGCAACAAAGACTGTAATTTCCCTAGTGAATAGCAGTAGCTTTCTTCCTCATCTCTCTGCCAGGAAATACAGACATAAAGGAAGAGTGAAATCTTCAGGATTCTTGAAACAGATGATATGTCCTTCAGTCAGTTGTCATGTTCCCACAGAAATACTGTCATCATCTTTCTAAACATAACTCATTTTGACAGTACTTACATCTCTATATGTTGATGTTCATCTCTTTGGGCTGAAATCTGTAGATTGAGGCACTGGTGACTTCTAGTATATACTAAATATGAATGAGGATTGAATTAGAATAAAGAACTTGCATGTAACAAGTGAAATTTTATCAGTATCAACTAATGCAAGGACTACAGGCATTATTACTGGAAACAATATGAAACTCATGCATTGGTCTGATCAGCAGACTTCAGTCAATCAGTACGTTTATTTGTGTAGCTGAAGCCATTACAGAAATAAAACAGACAGATAAAATAGTATTAAAGATAGATAAATGATGAGTGCAGCAATCAAATATGTGTAGCCAAGGCCAGAATTCTACTAAATAGGATTACATGTCTTGAAGACGCAAACTTTCATAATCATCACCCACCTTCCTTCTTATGGCAGCTGCCTCAAAATCAAAACAGGCCAACTTTGCAGAGATACTGGGAGAACTGTCGTCCAATAGAAATGCAATCAGTTGTTCAGTGGGATTTGCAAGTGAAAAACCTATTTTTTAAAACAAATTTGTTCTTCAATTATCATAAATTAGGCAGACAAATAGATAGTGAGATTGGTCTTCAAGTGCATTGGTCCTGCATGGGCAAAATTATTCCCTCCCATTGGATTTGGTGATGCCAACCTTCCACAGTAGTGGAATTCATAAACTGGCACCATAGAGCTGTGAAAGTATTTCTTCATTTAAAAGCTGAAACACTAGTTATGTATTGTAGATATGGGGTTCAAATAGGTAGCTTGGCATGCCACGGCACACATTTTGACCAACTAAAAGAAACACTGCTTTAAAATCATGTTTTAAAAGTTCTAATTTTAAGTAACGAAGTTTAAAGAGTTCAGAGAATTAAAAGACGCTTAATTTTCTGATTCAAAGATAAGAGTTGTGGAAATTATACATCTTTCTAAAAGCAGATGTTAACACAGATCCCATCCCCTTTGTACCAGTATTTAAGTGTATAAACGTGTGCAAGCCTTCACTTTATGGAATCCAGTTTCCAAGCAAAGAATAGACATTCCAGTAGACATAGGCAGGCCAAGAAGAATTTGTAAATATTTGGTCTGGGGTATTTCAAGATTTACTTTCTGGGTAGACTCCCATATTTGAGCCCCACAACAGATTTGTGTTGTAGATTTTGCAGGCAGGAGAAATCAGCCTATCAATCACCTCATTTAGCAGAACTGTATTTTGCCTAATAAGTAACTATAAACCAGTTAAATGTGTATTGTAGAGCTCATGTGTCATATACAGAAGAACTAGAACAGGTCAGGTTTTCCAGCACTGAGTCACTGAGTGCAACCTACTGTTCTTTGAACCTAGTGCATCGGTACTCTTGGGTTTGCCTTGACTGGCTTCGATTCATATTTTCCCCCAACTGCATGGTGCATTTCAGAAATTAAGCCTACAGACAGAGCTATGTTCTCATTCTATCACAGGGAATATAAGCACTTAAACAAAGAAAGATTAAAAAATGAGAAACTTAATATTTCTTATCTAAATCACACTAAAATAGATACACAGGAATAAATTATATTTGGAAAATTAAGGAAAAGAAACCATGTTGTTTAAAGGTAGAGGACCTTCCTTAGTAACAGCTAGGAAAAGTACTTAGTTTTCCATGGATTGGAATAAGGCTTCATTTGATACACCAGAATCTTTAATTAAAGTTATGGATGTGTTAGAGTTGGATTCACAGTGTCTTCCAGCTGTGAATAAAGCCATGGCTTCCAGCACCTCTAAGAGTGTTCAATGCCTTCTCCAGGATGGGGGCAAACTCACAATAGGATATTATGTATATTATATTAGTTTGCTCCACTGCAAACCAACGTGCTGGTTAGGAGTGGGATTTTTGGATTTTACATACAATCACATCATTCTTCATTCTGGGAGTTCTGCCTTACAGACAGATACCCTACAGATGCCTATATGTGGCTCACCTGGGAGAAAGCCCTTAACCAAAAGACTTTTAGGCCTATCTCCACCTAGCTTCCTGTTCAAACAAAAAGTTCCTAGGATGCTTTCCTAGCCAGCACAGGGGCAGGAACAGGAACCTTGGCAGAGCTAGGTCTCAAAGCCTTGACTTTATGCTTTTCTCCCATTTGAACCACATATATTTATTTACTTCAGTTATTTATATACCAAGCAATCTAAGGCAAAGCAGTGTTCTGGGCAGTTGATAATAAACCCAAATATACCTCCCCTCTGCATCAAATTAAAATAAATGTATTAGCACGTTGTCTCTCTGTCTGGTACAACTCCCAGAAGGGATAATTATGGGATTTCCAGTCCAACATTTTTCCAAAAATCCAATCTCTAGTTCAGTTAGGGAATTTGGACATCTAGTGACTGAAAATGGTACTGCAGGCCTCAAACACAGGGGTTTAGGGTTAGGGTTAAATTAAGAGGTATATTTTAAAATCCAGATAACTCCCAGGTGCATGCCTTAGGATACCCTTAGTATCAATGCCTAGTTTTAATTGTATAGTTTTCATAGTTTTTAAATGATGGCTAAGGCGGGCAGAAACGGAGGCAGAGATACATTATATTTATTATTATCAGAATCTGATAATGACTAGTTTTAGATCCTGCTTGGTTCTGTCTTTCAGAAGGCTGGATGTTTCTGACTAACAACTACACACACACACACACACACACACCACACACATCAAAAGGTAGCAGAAGGTGCTCCATCATAGCTCATGTGAAGTGTTTGCAGGCTGCCCAGTTTGTTGCCTTACATCCAAAGAGACTGATCCCAAACTAAAGTTAATAGAACCCAATAATGCTCCTTCCAGAGAAATCCAAAATAAACTCATCCTATCATAATGTTACAGTGGCAGAAAAAAAAAACCTAAATACATGGCATAGCAAAACTATACAAAGCAAGATACTAGTGACCCTCTTAATGAAAATGAACTGAGAAAAAGAACATAATGCAATTAGCCATTGCCCCAAAACACTAGAAAGAAGCTTTCCATTTCCATTTACTGGATAATCTTGGCAGCCAAACTCCCTTACATGCTTACTGTGCTCGTTTCCATCTAATAACAATGTTGAAATATGCTGTTTCTCAACTGCCGATCTCAGCATCTAGTTTCAGCTTCTTTGCTTTCGGACGCAAGAAACCACAGACTCAGCAATAAGGATGTCATCAGCATCCTTGAGATTACATCTCCTTCTGCCAATGCTAATACCACTATGGAAACCATCAACAGCAATACACATGATTATTTCTATATAAATATTGAGCAGATGTGACAGCTTTGTCAAATTCCTTTTCTGGTGTCCAACCACTCTGTTATACCTTGTGCTGGCTTGACTACTCTGCTCTGGTCAGGAGAGGGAGCGGGGGAAACAAATCAGATGTTGAAGCAGGAAAGCACTTTTGCATGGTGCGTCACAATGTATAAGGACTTGATATGATCATTTACATATTGCCTTTGTTTGTTCCATTGTCTTTCTAGTAGTGAAATCTATTGGTTTAGTGTTTCCCAGTGGTTATCTATATTAGAATAACGCCCAGACTGAAGGATACCTTTGCCTAACTTGCAACTTACTGTCTATGCATCAGTCTTTTCCTTCCCTCAGATGAATGATCTTGCTGCATAATAAATACCTGTAACAGAGGGATGAGAGCTTCTTTATGCTTCCGCCACTGTCATTCAAATGCCATTCACAGAAATGGCTTTAGTACCTATAACCAATGGTCTGATGGGACGAAAAATGGCAATGTAAACTCTGAAAGCCAAAATGACATCCAGCTTCACTTGCAAAGAGAAAAAGCTTATTGACTATTTCAGTTATAATCATCTCCCTTTTTGTGACCCACTTTCCCCAGTCAGGATTTAGGACGCAGTGTAAAATACACTCCCTTTGGCCTTAAACTATATTGACAGGGTATTATTGGAAGATACAAAATTGTTGTATCTGCAAGGCATGGTGGGGTGTCACATACTAGAAAAGTGCGTTGCTTATATACCGCTCCATAATGCTTAAAGCACTCTCTGGGCAGTTTACATTTTTAAAATTATGCAGGCTTCACATGGTCCCCCCAGGAAGCTGGTACTTCAGAAGGATTGAAGGCTAAGTCAGGACCTCGGAAGGATGGAAGACTAAGTCAACCTTGAGCCAGCTACCTGAGCCCATCAGGATAGAACACAAGTCACGAGCAGAGTCTTGATTGCAGTACTGCAGTTTAACCACTGTACCACAAGGCTCTTAGGAACAACAATTGTCATCAACAGTTCATGGAGATCTGATTTAGCATGTTTATCCCATACAATATTGAGAGGCAGTCCCACTGAGCTCCTGTGTAGCATTCTTCTGGGGCCAAACCATCTCCCTTCCTATAAACTGAAGCCTGGTTTGATTTATATTTAGTAAGCATTTAAATGCTATGTTAATTTAAGGTGCTATGTATAAAGATCTACTTCCAGAAGGTCCTACTCCATTGCTTCATCCTGTTGTAGAAGTGAGCCTGGTTTCTCAAAAACTATGGTCCTGGAGCATAAATTCTGGAAAAGTCTATCAGACAGAAAAGGCTTTGAAAATGGTAGTGGACTGTGCACCTGCTGCCCAAGGACCGGCCTGGCTAAGTATGGAAGGGATCATCCTCAGGATGATGGCCACCTGGAAATGAATTAGACCAATGCAACATTGCATGGAATAGTTGTGACAGGTATTTGTGGATGGACTGATATTTGTGTATCACTGACATTCCGGGTATTCGGGTTTTATAGATATCTGAAAAATTGTCCAGTACCTAAATATAGATGAGCTGACATATATGATGGGGACATTATTAATGCTATAATAAAATAAATGTAAAGTTGGAAATAGTTTTTAATACTATACATGCAAATATTTTAGGATATAAAGCTCAGTAGCATATGTTCATATTACATGATTTAGGTGTTAACCAAAGAAGAAAAACAAGATGATGACGACGAAGAATATGACACTGTTGACTGTTTATCATATCTGAGAGCTCAGTATACAAAAAATTTCTGTTCTGAGTGAGAAGAAAGTCGTTTATGCTGCTGATTACAGATTTACTATGACTGTATCATTTCCAGTTGTCAATCTGATTTGTATGTGTTTATTCATTACATCACAAGTAAATTCTATGGAACAACAAATTTTTGAAAGTAGATTTTTTTCTGTAAACAAAATAGTTACACATTTTGGAATATTTTCTGCAGAAAATATCCCACCTGGGTCACAGATAACCAAATGCAGTGTTGTGACACCACGCAAAGCAGCTCTTCAGAAAAGAACAGAGCAGAGATTAGAAATAATAAAGCAGAGGGCAGGCTGGGAGAAAATGTGCAAATAAAACCTGGAGTGCTTTCAGACTTCAAACATCCTGTCAATAATGACATTTTCCTACCACCATGCAGCAATCATCCTATATAATGTCTGTGTCTCTCTGTGTGTGTTCTGTGCTGTCAAGTCAGAACCAACTTATAGCGACCTTAATAGGACTGTCAAGGAGTGGTTTTCCCAGTTCCATTCCCCCAGTTAGTTTCCATGACTGAGCAGGGATTTGGACCCTGTTCTCCAGAGTCCTAGTTTATCACTCTATCCACTACACCTCATTGGGAATTCCATATTAGAATAATAGAATAATAGAGTTGGAAGAGGCCCATAAGGCCATCAAGTCCAACCCCTTCTCAGTGCATGATTCCAAATCAAAGCAGGCCTGACAGATAGTTGTCCAATTTTCTCTTAAATGCCTCCAGTGCCGGATCACTCATCACCTCCCAAAGTAATTGTTTCCATTGTCATAGTGCTCTAACAGTTAAGAAGTTTTTCCTGATATTCAGCCTACATCTGGCTTCCTGTAGCTTGAGCCCATTACTACATGTCTTGCACTTGGATGATCAAGAACAGATTCTATACCTCCTCAGTATGATTACCTTTCAAGTATTTGAAAAGTAATATTGTATCTCCCCTCAGTCTTCTTTTCTCAATGCTAACCATTCAGTTATTTCAGTCTTTTCTCATGGGGCTTGGCTTCCAGTCCCCTGTTCATCCTTGTTACCCTCCTCTGATTTTGCTCTAGTTTATTGGCATCCTTCTTAAAGTGCAGTGTCCAGACATATATTGTAGTGCTACTCCACCTTCCTTTCTATTCTTTTTGTTATTTTTTAATCATATCCTTCAGTTGCTGTATTCCAGTCATGGGAATCATCCCACCAAGTTTCAGTTATTCCTATCAAGTCATATTTACCCTCCTGAACTTGGATTTCCAGTTCTTCTTGTTTGTTTTCCATGCTCTTGGCATTCATGTATAGAATCCGGAGACTGCGTGATTTGCAGCCTGCTTTATTTCCTACATTCTTTTGAAGATTATTATTGGACCCCATTAAAGATGTTTGGTCTGTTCCTCTTTTTGTACATAAGCCTTCATCTATCTTTACCACAAAGCTTGTATCTCCCTCCCCCTTCCAATTCAGTTTAAAGCCCTGCTGATGAAGTTCTTTATGCTGTGGCCAAACACATTATTCCCAGCTCTTATGAGGTGCAAACCATCACTTGCCAGCAGTCCATTTTTTTAGAAAGCTTAGCCTGTGGTCCCAAAATCCCAATCCCTCACATTGGCACCACCTTCGTAGCCAGTCATTCACCCAAAGTATTTTCCATTTCTATTCCTCTTTTGAGAACTGGTAGGATGGATAAGAAGACTGTCTGGACCTCAAAGTCCTTGAGTTTCCTTCCCAGAGCTTCAAAGTCTGACACAATTTCTTCATAGCTCTTCTTGGTTGTGTCATTTGTTCCCACATGGATGAGAAGAAAGGGATATGTATCTATGGGTTTTATGAGTGATGGCAATCCTTCCGTCACATCCCTAATCCATCCTCCAGGGAGACGGCATACCTGGGTGGATCCATGGACCTTTCCAGCATATTTCGGTTTCAATCCCATTCAATAGGGAAGACTCCTCTTCAAGAATATGAAACCAGTTTTGTAGTTCCACTGGTGAAGAGTGTCATCTCCTTCTTTTGCTGTTCATGGTGACCCTTTTCCATGTTGCTTCCTGCACTATGTTTGTTCTGTCCTTAGCATTCTCCTCCACAGCTTTGTCTTGCTGTTCTTCCACTTCCAGTGCCTTCCTTGACTGCTGCTGCTGAAGAGTTCTGTCTATGTGCTCTTCATCTTCTCATATAGCTTTAAGCCTAGCTACTTGCTAGATAAACATTCTACATACTTTGCAGGTCACTACCACTGAAGTGTCTCTTCCCTTCATAACCCCTGTTACTTTTTTGGCTTGACTATGAGTTCCTTTTCCTTTGTCTTGTCTGTCTTAAAGGCTACTGGGAAGGTCCACTAATATATAATTATATACAGAAATCAATTTTTTAAAAAAGAATTAGAAAAAAATTATTAGGGGCCTGCCCCGCCAAACTCCTGTTTGCTTTCTCCCTGGGGTCTGCCTCAGTTTTATCCCTCTGCTGTGCTCTTATAGGAGACAGCAAACAGAAAGGACTGCCCGGCACTCCCAGCTGCTACTTATTGCCCTTATCAGGCTACGCCCCTTCCCCTTAAACTGAACATACAGTGCTTCTAAATGGGGGGGGGGGGGTTTTCCAGGAGTTAAGCCAGGTCACTTGCTACTGTTAATCTAAATTGCTCCCCTCTCTGTCTTAGTCTCCCCTAAATGGATTGGATAGAAATGTAATTTATATAAAATCCTTTCTGTTTGCTGACAAGCACAGCAGAGGGATAAAACTGAGATAGATCCTAGGAGTGATTGAACAGGGAGAGAAAAACAGGAGTTTGATGGGGGAGAGGCAGTAAGGAAAGGGTCTTTGTTGCAATACCTTTGCTTACATGAGAAATTAAAGCAATGGTCCTACAGTTTCTATACTACTTGGCATCTCCCTTCTTGGAGACTGGAATGTTTCCAGTCTGTGGGCCATTGTTCTGTTTTTCATATTTGTTGGCATATTCTTGTTAAGATTTTGACAGATTCAGTCTCTGTGGCTTGAAATAGTTCTATTGGTATTTCATCTACCTCTGGTGATTAACTTCTTCCTGGTGCTTTCAGAGCAGCTTTCACTTCACTTTCTAAAACTGCAAGTTCTTCATCATAGGATTCCTCTTCAAAGGAGCTTGTCATCCTTTTTATCTCTTCTGTATATGTCTTTAGTATGCTGTTTCCACCTTCTCTTTATTTTCTCCTGGTCAGATAGTGTGCTTCCCTGTTGGGTCATTCAGCATTCCTAAACTAGGCTTAAATTTCCCTTTGATTGCTTGGATCTTCTGGAAGAGATCATCTCATATTTTTCCCTTTTTTGTTCTCTATTTCTTTGCACTGGTTATTGTAATAGTTCTCTTTGTCTCTATGTGACAGTCACTGAAAAACTGGATTCAGGGTTCTGATCCTATTTCTGTTACTTTTCACTTTTGCTTCTTGAGTGTCCTTAACAATTTTAAGTATTTTTTTTCTGTCATGCATCCATGTTTTCTTTTCTTTTTACTACAAGAATTGTATTTTTTCATTCATTCCCAATAATTTTAGAAGAGGTAGCCATGTTAGTCTGTGCGAGCATATCAGACAGAAACAAAGTAAAAATAAAGAAGACAAAAATGTTGTGGCACCCAAGACTAAATGGTATATTTTAAGGTGAGCTTTCAAGGACAGGTTCCCTAATAATATCTCTGGTGTCAATCCACAGTTCTTCTGCTTCACAGTCAATTACGTTTAGGCAGAGCTACACAACCGCATTTTGGCCATTGTAATTGGCCAGTTCAGCACTATTGCATTCCCTGACACTTCATGGCAAAAAATATGAAGCCAGTGTGGTTCCTCTGATGTCTTGAGGGTCTTGTGCTGCCATAGAGCTGGAACAAGCAAGGACTGGGAGAGAAGCAAGTGGAAATACCTCTGTGCTGAGCCAGTGAACCCGAGGACTCACTGGGAACCCGAGGAGATTGGCATCCAGACTTTAAAACCACCAAACAAAAATCTGTTGAAAGAATCTTCTGCAGCATCACCTCTCTTGTACCTCTCACTATGGATTCCCAATAGAGGCATTCTGGAAGTAAGAATAGGCTATATCTGACCTTTTCTTTGGCTATCTCTCACTGCCCTACTGCCCCTTAAAAAGATAAAGTTTCACCACTTCCTGTCTCTTCCTCCTTTCTAATCTTCAAGCTATTGACATATTTTTCTTAAAAGTGAGCTACGCCTCCTACCACCACAGCCATGTGCTCAGGCCTTGAGCCACAGTCTTCTATCTAGTTAGGATAGGCTTTTCTGTTAAATGCATTTTTGAAATAAACTTAGTAACATTTGTTTTAAGCGTAATCTGTACCTGGTTTATAGCTCCAGAGAATAGAACCATAAAGTGGGCTTAAATAGAACCATAAGGTGGGTTTAAAAGTCCACAGAGAACACTTCTGCCATTTGCTCTGCTAACTAAGGAATCTCCCACAGAGCTTCTCATAGACTTCACAATCAGAATCAAAATGCACAGCAAAACCAGACTTTCGTCTCCTCCAGCGCTGCTTGCCCTCAGACTTGTCCTCCTGTGTGAAGATCTGGAGATGCATAGCAATGCCCTGACACTCAAGCTGGTACCCTCAAAACTGGCACTCCTATGAAGAACAGAGAACCATGATACTTCTAACACATTACTTCCAGGCTGTATGTCCCACTGCTTTCTCTGCTTGCATATCTTGTGGCTGGATCTTTCTTTGCTACAAAATTGAATTTCTCTTTCTAAGAAAACTCCGCTACTAAAAGGAGACATTTTCCCAAAACTCAAAATGGCGGCACTCACCAGTGAGAGACAAAGCAAACAACCTGTCTCTCTGTCTCCAAATTTTGCCCAATTCTGTTTCCTTTGTATAATCAATTGACAACCATGAATATTATTCAGCAACAAACAACAGACCAAATGGACTAATATCAGAAAGACACATGTTGTTGTTCTGTGCTGTCAAGTCAGGACCTATAGTGACCCTAATAGGATTTTCAAGGTAAGCGAGTTATTTAAAGAGTGTTTTTACCAGTTCCATTCCCCCAGGGAATTTCCATGGCCGAGCAGGGATTCGAACCTGGGTCTCCTGAGTCCTGGTCCATCACTCTATCCACTACACCACACTGTGTATCTTTGAAAAGACACATACAGAAGCAATATTGTCTTTAGATAGTGAAATAATTGAGATCTTGGGCCCCCAAACAATAAAGAAATAATTCCAGTGTATTAGAATATACGTACTATCATTAAGGTATTATACCATGCTTATAATAAACATGTAGTTTTAAAATACTGCCTTAATTGCCATGCAGTCAGTGGAAGTCAATAATTCCAAAAGTAGTCCTTGACTTTGGGGAGGGGGGGGAAGTGTAATGGCTCATGCAGTTAGATAATGGATTTGTTAATTGTGTGCAGTTGTGTGGGATGCTATAGTCAAAGGAATGAATTTTTAAATAGCATTTTACAGCAAGGAATGCTCTTAAAGTCAAATTGTAAAGTAAATATTTTATATAACTAATGAACCACTACACTAGAGCACAGCTAATTACAAGTTAAGTTGTTTCCAGAGGTGTCAGCTAATATCAGGGAGCAGCAAGAAAACTACATGGATATGGTAAACTTTAAAACTTGGCAGATAAATTTTAAGTCTAAGCATAACAGCTTATTGGACATTTTTGCCATCCCAAGTATGGGCTCCTAACCCCAAATCGGGCCTGTTCTAACTTGCCAAAATCTGGAAAATATCATCATGGGACCCTCTGGCCAAATAACTGAGAAGCAGTTAAAACACTGCCTTCTGTTTTTTCTTCTTCTTTTTAGCTAATTTATATCACTTTCAGGTTCCATTCCTAGTTATGCCTTGTTACTAGAGCATGGAAATGTTACTTATACTCCAATCCTTGTCTGATGGGAGATGCTGGTAGTTGTAGTCCAAACAGGTACGTTTTCCAGACTTTGTCACCTTCATCCTGGAAGGGTGCAGAACTTGCCTTTGGTGCATGCAACTGATCTGGCTATAAGGCAACATCCAATGGCACCCAAATAGACGTGGATTCATTCAGTGGGATTTCCCCCTCTTTTTCCCCTACCCTGCATCATCTCCCCCTCCTGTCTGCTGCAGAGGAATCACCCCAACCCTCTGGAGAAGATTTTGAGGGTACATGGGAAGGGTTTTTTTTTTAAGTGTGAACCATCCTCTTCTTTTCCTACTGATAGAAGACATTTCATCAGTGAGTGGGGTTCAGAGCTGAAACTACCAGTGTCGGCACCTGAAGCTTCACTTGTCCTATTGGTTAAGCTTGGGTCATGTGAGATTGACACACATAGGATGACAACAGAAGAATCGGGAGGAACCCCTGGGACTGAGGGTGAGATGGTTGTATTGGTCCCAAGCAGAGCCCCCCTGTTTTGGTTTCCTTCTCTTGGAGAGCAGGGGCCAGAGGCAGTACACTTGCTTAGGGTGAGTGGGTTCATGCCCTTCTGGAAGCAAATTTTGCACTCCCTAAATGTTGGTGTATGCGTCAAAACCCTGATTGTTAAGGCTCTGTAAGAGCTACAGACTCACATGTGGCACATCCGTATATTCATCTAGGTCATGGTGATCCACCTGATATTGTCCCTTTACGCAGACATCATACACATCTCTATCAGAGAGACCAGTAGGTAATACTGCATGACTTGGATCGGGCCCACTGGGCACCTTGCGGTGTCTCCTGAGTAAATCAACAAAACTTAAATTTCAACCTGAACATTATATCCAAACAGGCTTGAAATAAGATAAGGGGGATTTGTCAGCCACTTGGTTCAAACATCAATTAAATGTTGGGAAGAAATACACAAATAAGGGTGTAACCAGAGGAACTTTTGTTCTCTTTTGTGTTTTCCGTTTCCATAGACAAAATGCTAGGAATTTCTTTCATTTTCACCACAGTGTTTTCAGCTCAGGGTTCCATTAATACCTCCCTTTCCCCCTCTGCTATTCCATGCCCTAGTTTGCAGTCAGTTCATACTGCACTGATGTATATTTCATTGCCCAAGGCTTAATTTTGATTTATTGTCCATCCATAAATTAGAAAAATATGCTCTGGAATTCCATCCCGCTGAAAAGCTGTGCCTGATGTCAGGGGACTGGGTGATATTTAAGATGTCAGAAATACATATTGGATTAGCGTGCTTTGTTTCCCCACAACAGCAGGTGTTTAATCATAGCTGATGGCTGAAGTTAAATGCATTAGGACAGCATCAGCCAAGAAGATGGAGTTTTTCTAAACCATACAAACTCCAGATAAATAACTCAAAACTAATTGTGTGGCCACATCTTAGATACATTTTTTATTTACTTAATACATTAAACCATGAAAATCGCCTCTGGCACTTAACTTCCCATTTACGATCCTGCACAAAAAGCCTTATATTAGTAAGTGGATGCTTGTTCAGAGAGGATTGCATTGCCCTTTCATGGTTAGCCAATAGATTTAGATATTTCATAGAAGCAGTAAAAAGAAGAAAACAGGAATTCATCATTGCTACAAGAATGGTGGGTGGGTTTTTTAAGCATCTGCATTTATGCTTTTTGGAATCGATCCTAACATTTGGATAAATTAAATATATAGATGCGTAAATCAAACTTGTGGATTTTAATCAAATAGTGAACATGCAATCCGTTCCCAACCAGCGACCTTCTTAAAAAATAAAAAATAAACCAAGTGTTTCTTTGTTGCTCTTAGGGTAGCTGTTTTGTTTATGTTAATCAGCATTCTCCATGTATAGAAAAATGATCAGACCTGGTCTTGAGCAATTTAGCTGGAGGCCGGAGAGAAGACGCTTAGGAGAGCAAACATTTTCAAGGTCAACCAGTGAACTGTAACAAGCCAGTGAGATTCATGGGCAGAATTGTATATTTTGACACAACAGCCATTTGATTAAAAGAAAAAGTAATGGGTTTAAACAGTCGCTATGAGGATGTAGCCAGACTTTGTTAGCTTTTCGCAAATTACTTAACAAGCCAGTGATGAAACTGGAAATAGGACTATTCTATAGAGAGAGGGGGTTAAATTTGGACCCCTGTTAATAAGGATGTTCATTCTGAGCTCTTCAGGTACTTATCCTGCAGCATCCTCTTTCTGTGTATTATAACATTATTCATTCAGCTCTAAGCACACCTACTTACTTAGAAACTCCATTGTAACCAACTTAAGAGTGTGAAATGTTTCTCAATAATATTATTTATCTATTATTTACTGTACTCATTATATTCATATGCCACCTCTTCCCCACAACTGGGACACAAAGTGGCCTACAAATCTGTTAAAAAAACAACAGAAAACAAAAATACAACTACAATGGCAAATGTTGAAATGGGATTAAATTCATTGAAGTATTAAAACACTTTAAAATATTTGATTAAAAAGACTAACAACAGTATACTTTTAAAAAGAGAATCAGCAGATTGGGTAAAATCTGATAGTTTGAGGCACAATATATATTTGGGATGCAACAAATTTTCCCTGCAGCAGTCCTCTGTGATGTGAATAGGACAGGAGTACTCCTTGGTGAATGGCCTGTGTACTGCATGGATGCACCAATATTTGTTGAGGGGGGAGAAGTGATGAGCAACAGCAGGTAGGAGAGGTATTCTTGGCTGATTTGAGTCATGGTAAACACAAACCCAGGAATGAATCACGGTGACCCAACAATTACACCCAGAAGCATAACACAAACTGTTAACTTGGGGGGGGGGGGGGGAATTGCCTCAAGTTAAGAAATCAGTGAAGACATTATCTGTTGCATACTGAGTTGTATGACTTGGCACACAACCAATAACATTTACAACAATTTCTTAACTGGAGGCAATTCACCTCCAACAGTAACACCATTTGTGTTAGATTACAATAGGATTTTGACCAGTCTAAAGGGCCCATGTATGAAGATTGGTCCACGCAAAACTTCCTCAAGCTTTCAATAGCACCTTATGGCCATATCTGGTTCCACAGCCAGATACATAACTCACTGGCAGGATAACTCAGTAAAATTATGTATCTGCTGCATAGTCAGAAGTTGGTAGTTCAGTTCCCCCAACTGTACATCCCAGAAGAGCCAGCCTATGCAGCCTTCCACAGACCCAGGATGCCCTCAGAAAAAGGGAATGGTAAACTCTCTATTTAGAAATTCCTAAAAAGGGTTACTGTAAGTCAGAGTTGACTTGACGGCACACAATTATTGTATTTATTATTATCTCCAGTCATAGCTGACTGGAGCTTCTTTGTGAACTGGAAGTGTAAGCCCCCTTGGCCAATTTAAATGTCTGGATCAGGGGTTCACCTCTTCCAGTGTAGAGCTGTACATTCTTTGTGACTCTGGATTGCTTTTAGCTATGGCCACCATCTGTAAGGAAGACATAGGCCAAAATTCTCTTGTGTAAAGTTATGCCTGTGCAAGATGATGACATCATCAGCCACAGGACTTCCTTGCTCGTTAAGAATTTCCTCTTCCACCCTTACCTCCTCATCCTGAGGCTCCCTTTGGATTCCTTTTGACCTGGGGAAGCCTTGAGGAAGCTCAAGACAGGGTAGGGAAAGCGTTTACTGACCAAAAAATCTCCTTCTCTTATCTTTTTGAATACGAAATGCTTGCACCAGATGACATTTTGCCATGAAGCAAAAGGCCTCATTACATGCAGGTGCAACTTAACATTTTGTTTCCCACCCAATGAGATTTTAGAGTGGTTTGGTTGACAAATGCTGCTGGGTTTGATTTCGGCCCCATTTCTATGTATGAGAAAGCTTTATGCTTTTACCATCACAGAAGTGATTAATTTCCCTGTTCATGTTCTACCTATGTTGTAGAACAGAAGAAAAATAAAGGCCTGATTTATTTCAATAACATATTAATTCGTTGCTTTTTCTGCTGCTTTTTTTCCCCAGTGAAGAGACTCAAGGAAGTTCACACATCAAAACAGACAGGAATTAAAACAAAATACTTAAAGAAGCTATTACACATAGTAATATTAAAAAATAATTTCAAAGACGTAAGAAGAGTTACAAGACATTTAAAAAGATATAAAAGCAGTAATTGTATGGCATCTATGTTAGAATGAGATATTAAACACCCATCTGAAAATAAAGTTTTTCTTTAGTTGCGAACAGAACAGGAGAGAAGAGACTAGCCTGGCCTCATAGGGGGCAGTTTATGGACTTCTAACAACACTTGCAACAGACGGTAATCTGGGATGGAATTGATAAGATTACCCTTTGGCAGGGTTCCCACCAGGTCCTGTCCCAAACAAAACTGTTGTAGCAGTTTTGGCAAGATAAGGGATCTTGTGGGATATTGTCTGCTTGCTGCCCACCTGCTCACCCTCCTCTATCACATTATAGAAAGGAGATCCTGTTGGAATCATTTCCAAAGGGACAAACTGGCCATTACAGCTGCAACAGAGTATGAGATGGCATTCCTAAGCAATAACTCACTAGCCTGAAGCTAAGACAAGAGCAGGCATCCAGGGCAGAAAGCAATAATGTGAATAGTTCCTTGCAAAGATCTTATGTATGGATTCCCAAGTTGCCCGCAACATCTGCATGAAACAATATGGTGCAAGGAATAAGGAACCAATTGGCAAGGATTTCCCATTCACAGTCAGAAGATGCTGTTGAAAGAAGATGCCTTTGTTTTAGAGTGGAAAAAAGGCATAATTCTACTGGCAAAAATCATAGCTGTTCCTAACAGAGTGTCAGAGGGAACTGCTGGAACACTTATTTATGACCATTTGTAGGCTGAAATCCTGTTGTGCATCTCTACCTGTGCAACTATGGTGACATCATGGATCTTATGTAGGAATTGACTCAACAATTCCCCATTGATGGAATGGACCTACTCTAATGCAACTTACTACACTAAACAGGATTTCAGTCACTATTTGCTTTTCCAAAAATACCATAAACCCAAACACAAAATGTCTATTCTCTATTAAATAATAGTAAAATCAGATTACATAGGGGGAAAAATAGGTACATTTTCAACATGAGTCTAAGACGGAAAATTGTTGGAGCATGTGAAAAAGGCAAGGAAGGCTATTCCACATAGCACATGCCATCACGCTAAGCACAGTACTCCAAACAACTGCAAAATATTTTTCACAGTCCGAGAGCCCCATGACACTGTGGTTAAACGGCAGTACTGCAGTCAATCCTCTGTTCACGACCTGAGTTTGATCCTGATGGGTTTAGATAACCAGCTTAAGGTTGACTCAGCCTTCCGTCCTTCCAAGGTAGGCAAAATGAGTGCCCAGCTTGCTGGAGGGGCAAAGTGTTGTTTGCATAATTATGTTGTAAATTGCCCAGAGCATGCTTTAACACTGTTGTTGTTATATGCCGTCAAGCCACCTCCAGCTTATGGCCACCCTATGAATGAGTGATCTCCAAAAGGTCCTGTCTTCAACTGCCTTGCCCAGTTCTTGTAAATTCAAGCCTGTGGGTTCTTTCAGGGAATCAATCCATCTCATGTCTGGTCTTCCTCTTTTCCTGCTGCCTTTCACCTTTTCTGGCATTCTTGTCTTTTCCAGGGAATCCTGCCTTCTTGTGATGTTTCCAAAACTGGACAGCCTCAATTTCCTAGTTTTTGCCTCCAGAGATAGTTCAGGCTGGATTTGACCGAGGGCCCACTTGTTTGTCTTTCTGGCTATCCAGGGTATCCACAAAGCTCACATCCACCACCACATTTCAAATGAATCAATTTTTTTCCTGTCAGCTTTCTTTATTGTACAGCTTTCACTGCCCAGCTTTCACACCTGTACACAATGACTGGAAATACAAGAATGCTTTTAGCTTTTTAAAATTGGAAATACAATAGAGCTTTAGCACTATGGGGCGTTATGTAACTCAAACAAACAAAAAAAAACAATCCAGACCCATGACCCAACTTCAAAGATGTCCTCTATAGTGAAAGCCATATTATTTTCATCGCCCACAGTTTTCTCTTCAATAAGGGGAATAAAAATAAATAAACATAATAAGTGGTTTGAAGTAAAGTCTTTCCACAATTTCAGTGCTTGAGGGAGAAAGACAGTTCCCAATCAACCATGTGCCTTTCCCCCTTGGTAGCCACTGCTGATTCAGGGCTATGAACACTATTACAAACCCAAAGGAACCACCCCCTTTCTCAAAACATCCTTGTGGGTCTCCAATACAACAATTTAATCTCAAACTCTGTGTCAAACCGTGGTTCCTTCTAGGGTACCATTTGGAATGTGACAGGCAAGCAAAATCACTGAAGGTTTAATGGGACCCCGAGCTTAAAGCATCTTGGTTTAAATGTTCTCCTTGAAGCATTCTATTTAAACATGACCAAGCCTATAGATCCGGCAATCTGCTGTGTTCAGCTATGCATTCATTTGTTCCAATATTTAATACAGGTAATTTTGAAAGTTCACATATAACACTTGTTTACACGTTTATTATCTCGGGAACAGTTTCTAGTTTTTGCCAAACATGGCTTTTATGTCCACATAAACTTTGTTTCACTGTACTGCAATTATCAGTTCTGCTGGTTATATAGCAGAGAAGGCCAACAGGGAGATCAATATGCTGATTATTTGTTAAAGAAAGCATCTGGTAAGTACACTCTTGCCAAAACATGTTTTAATAAGAATAAAAAGAGAGCTTTAAAATTTCAATTTCATTTTGCAAACTGTCATTTTTCCTATGCTCTAAGCTGCAAAAGGGGACCCCGCTATACCATGTTTCCATTCCTGGGAGATTGCCAGGCTTCTCCCTGCACCCCAAGAAAACGGCCACTACAGACTGAGAGCCTCCGGAGACATCAATGCTTTTATCATGCAGACCCCCTTCCTTACACACAGCACGCTCTTGGGGTGGACTGTTCTCTACTTGTATCTCTGCCATGTTTTTCCATGGCCTTTTCTGTCTCTCTGCCTTCAATAAGGAACCCCATCAGGAGGAAGAGAGAGAACAGTTGCACAATGTATTTTGACTGGTAGCATTCAGAGCCATTCATCTGAAAGCACCCAAAGCAAATCTAATCCTGGTCAATATCCAGAAACCTGGATTTAATTTAAATCCTAGAAGGCATATTAATTAATCACAGCTTGATATCTCCCTATCATTCCTAGATTGTAGACTAGCTAAAAATAATATTAACCTTCTGAAAGATATTAATTTGTATATTCTCATTACAATTAATACATTTTAAATTTTCCATTCCAGCCATTCTTCAATAAACTTCTTTGTTGTGGAATTAAATGACGCCACTGTGTCTTCATTCCCACTAGGACATTTTCTGACCTCAGATGCAGCGCAGCCCCTGGGATCTGAGGTGATCAAATATTTGGGTGAAAATGGCTCTCCACTCCTAGTTTAAGGATAGGCCCAGCTTTCTTTAATTTATTTATTTTAAATATTTGTATGTTATCTTCCAAGTAAAAAATTTGCAGGATGGTTTACAATAGGCCTGGGAAAGTTGTTGCTGTTGTTACTACAACTCCCATAATCCCTCAGACAGCTTGTCTACCAGCTGGGGGGTTCTGGGATCTAATAGTTGAAAAGTTACTTTTCCAAGCTCTGTAGAAAGCACAGACAAGTAATGAATAAAGCATGAGTTGATAACAATAAAGGATGGTGCTAAAAACAAAACCAGTAGTAATGAGAATGCAACAGAAATTAAAAGCCTGGAAGTATAATCTATGATTTTATTCCAAAGACTGAGAACTTAAAGACAAGACATGTATTTTCAGCACAGCCACCTTTTCTGCACTAGCATTTTCTAGTTAGACTTAATTGGGGGGGGGGGGGAGAGCAGAAGAGCAATTTTGCCTAGGCCAGCCCTCACCTCAGCCAAGGGTGAATGATTGTCATGCATTTTTTTTTAAATTACATGCCTTTTTTTACATTAAATTTTTTCACCCCTCTTTGCAAGCAATGGAGGGACCTCACAATGTGAAATGGCCCAGATCTTCTGTGAGCTCTTGAAGAGTTTTATTCCAGTACGCCCAAACTGACAAGAGTTGTAAGTGCAGACATATCAGTTTGATCGCTAGCCAGTTTGCCATTTTCTAAAAGTTTCCTTTCTCATTCCCCATCCCACCTGGGGAAAAACACTATATTTCAGAGTCAACCATTCCTAGCAGACGAGAGCTGGTCTTCTGTAAGACCAATGGGTCTTAATTGTACATTCAAGACCAACCCAATCAAAACACTTTGCATTACAAAAGGATAGGACTGATCCCTTGATCAGGGATCCAATCGCAGAAAAAGAGCACAGCAAGTGGCAAACCTTCTTTTTTCCCTGAGATATCTTGGATATGGAATGTCAGTTGCAATCTAAGCATGAAAAGGCTTACTAACTATAACAGACACCCGGGAGCGTGATGGAGTCTATCAAATGCACCTTGATTATGTAAACTCTTATCAGGCATTGGCTTTCGTTGAAAGCGTTTAATAAAATGTTTTGTTAATATAGTCATTCTCCCAAGTCTTCCATGACATTGTGGTGGTCTGGAGAGAGGAAAAAAACTGCTGGGCCACACAGCTGCAACATAAAACGCATAGCAAATGCAGCCAAGCCTTTCTTTCTTTTCAAATTAGAAGCAACCACAGAGAACCCAGATCCAGATCAGAACTACTAAAAACACTAACTTTTAATCCACAGCCACTTTCCCCCTAAATTAGCATACAAACATGCTATAAAAAGGCTAGACAAAAAAGAAGGGGGAAAAACTCCATTGGGGCAATTTAGGGGGCAAAACAGGCAGGGGGAACAAATCTGAAACCTCCTCATCCAAGTGTTGTGGTCCTAATCTCCCACATGTACTTGTAAGTGAAAAAGAAAGGGGGACACTCATCTTCTTGTGTGATATTTAATCATCTGTAGTTTACCTCTAAGAAGTCAGCTAGATCCCATCTTCTAATTTTGAATTCAAGGGACAGCTGCGAGTATTAGGGTTTTGTTTCAAAACCGGATAAAATTAATATTTACCCTATTGTTTAATACGTCTCATTTGAACTTTAAATGTATTAGGTTAACTATGCAATTCGTTGTTCGGTGCCATAAAGCTGCCTCCAACTTATGGCAAGCCTATGAATGAGAGATTTCCAAAATGCCCTGTCCTCAACAGACCTGCTCAGCTCTTGTAAACCAAACCCTGTGACTTCCTTTAGGGAATCAATCCATCTTGTATTTGGTCTTCCTCTTTTCCTGCTGCTTTCCACCTTTCTGAGCATTTTCCCCCCCAGAGAATCCTGCTTTCTCATGTGCCCAAAGTAGGCCAGCCTCAGCAGCTTCAACATGTTTGCCTCCAGAGAGAGTTCAGGCTCTCTAACGCGATAGGCTTCCTCAGCACAAACATTCTGGTTACATTACATCTTCCAAGCCCCATAAAGAATCCTTCAGGGCCAACAAGTTAAAACTGATTGACAACAGAAAACAAGGCACAACATATAGATCATTTTTTAAAATTCCTGAATGGAGTCTAACATAGTCTTTCTGTTGTTGCTGTTTGTTGTTGTCGTCGTTACAACACATCCTCAGCATTCATGCATCCCACAAACACAGAAGTTGGAAGAGGCCCGACTGAGGGAGATGAAGGCCCAAGGTAGCTTGGTCGGTGCTGCGGCTTTTCTCCCTTATTTATGCTTTTGATCATTACTCAGCTACACAGGCAAATTGTATTTAATAAATTAGCCTAATGGATTCCGCAAGTGGTTTGTGAGCGCTGTGCTTCCTCCGGTTAAGGAAAACATTTATATTCCTACTCCCCAGCTTTCTTGGCGACGAGGGTAACTAGAGGGCAGGGACACAGAAGAGCAAGGCAAGGCAAGGCAACGAGGCCATCTTCCTTCAGGCTACGGCGGGGGGGGGGTCTCCCTCAACCCCAGGGGAGGTGTCTCTTGTGATGATGGAGAAGGGGGAGGGATGCCGTGCTGTTGCCCTTTGTTTCAGGGCGTAATCCTTGGGAGCCCCCGGGCTGAACCTACCACCGCTTCTCCCCCCCCCCCCCCCCCCGTCGAGCTTCAGCCTTCGCCGCCGCCTCCCCGCCCCCTTGCCAGTGTTACACATTAAACTCTACCGAAGGGGCCTCTTTAACAGCTCCCCATGAAATAATAATTCATTATGCTGCTAGGAGGGAAGAAAGGGAGTGTAAGTGTCTTGATGGGATTAGAGAAAACCCCTGCTGAGATGATTTAGTAGCCGTGATAATTCACTTAATAGGAGCCTGGGGTAAATTGCCAGACACTGAAATGTAACAGAACCAGCCTCGGAAAGGACGCACTACAGGGCTGTGTAGGATAACTGACTTCATTAGCAATATTTAAGAGATTTCATATAAGAAGGGGTAATAAAAGGCAGCACTGTTTAATCCACCCCTGCTTGGTGGCCTTTAGCTTTATCTGTCTGAATATCAAATTGGAAATGGCATGACAGCAACACATTTTGGAAACTGTTCTTTTGGCTGTTATTTGTATGGTTGGTTTAGTATCTCATTTGTTAACCTTTCAAGAGGAATCTGTCTGGAAAAAAAAAATGCATAACTGCGCGAACGCAAAAGAAGATAATGGAGAATGTAGCTGTGTAGACCAGATTGCCCCGAAATAGGGGATGGATTCACACCATTACATTTAGCTGCTTTGGAAGCAGCCTAAACTTGTGAATCCGGAATGTGTACGTATTTAGATGTGGCACTTTTCATGAGTGAAATTTGTGGATGTCCTGTTCATTAAAGCAACAATATATAACCAGCAAGATCCATGACACACTGTTTTTGAACAAAGGATGTACTTCTGTGAATGAAGGAGGCAATATATGTAACTAATATGCAAGTAAGAAAGATAGCTTTCAATGGAGAGGTGAGTACTCTGGATCCTCGGGATGTTTCGGACAATAACTTCCATAACCCTCTACCACTGACTATGTGGGATGGAACTGAAGGACATAATGTATGGGCAGTTCAAGTCTCCCCACCCCTGCCTGTATGAAAGGATCCAGTGGGTCTAGAGACAATGGCTTCCAAGTGATGAAAGCATGGTCCTGCTTTTCTTCTTAGGCACAGTTTCATATAGGAATTAACAGTGCTGTACTGGGAACAACAAGAATCATCATCAGTGGGGCTGGGGAACAAAAGGAGTAGAAATTAAATATGTTTGAGATTCCACTCCACCTCGTCTTCTGAAGTTTGCCTACATTTTGTTGTTTAGTCGTTAAGTCGTGTCCGACTCTTCGTGACCCCATGGACCAGAGCACGCCAGGCCCTCCTGTCTTCCACTGCCTCCTGGCGTTTGGTCAAATTCATGTTGGTAGCTTCGATGACACCATCCATCCATCTCGTCCTCTGTTGTCCCCTTCTCCTCTTGCCTTCACACTTTCCCAACATCAGGGTCTTTTCCAGGGAGTCTTCTCTTCTCATGAGATGGCCAAAGTATTGGAGCCTCAGCTTCAGGATCTGTCCTTCCAGTGAGCACTCAGGGTTGATTTCCTTCAGAACGGATAGGTTTGTTCTCTTTGCAGTCCAGGGGACTCTCAAGAGTCTCCTCCAGCACCACAATTCAAAAGCATCAATTCTTCGGTGGTCAGCCTTCTTTATGGTCCAGCTCTCACTTCCATACATCGCTACTGGAAAAACCATAGCTTTGACTATGCGGACCTTTGTCGGCAAGGTGATGTCTCTGCTTTTTAAGATGCTGTCTAGGTTTCTCATCGCTTTCCTCCCAAGAAGCAGGCGTCTTTTAATTTCGTGGCTGCTGTCACCATCTGCAGTGATCATGGAGCCCAAGAAAGTAAAATCTGTCACTGCCTCCATATCTTCCCCTTCTATCTGCCAGGAGGTGATGGGACCAGTGGCCATGATCTTCGTTTTTTTGATGTTGAGCTTTGTGAGGGTTCGGGTCTTATACCTTTGGTCTCCACAAAAAAGTCAGGAGGTCTTTTTAACTTTGAAACAGGGGAAAGGTTTATTGGGGTATTCAACAAAAAGTCATTGTCCAAACAATTGTCCCATAACTGTTCTCTTGTCGCCAACGGCTCCGGCAAGGGAATCCAAACATCCTTTAAGAAGGGGTTAGTCTCGTTACTAGTCCAAGGACCCGACCAGCCAGCCGCCTCGTCTTCCTTTAGAACCTCTCCGACCTCTCCTTCCAATAAGGGAACGGTCTCGTCCTCGGTTGGGTCGATCCACCCGGCATCTCTTGAAGGGGAGAAGGGGGTCCCCGGTCCCCGGGGTAACCTCTCCTCCTCATTTCTTCCACTCTCCATGTCAGCCTTTCCTGCTTCTCCCTTTCCACCTTCTCTTTTTCCTCCCTCAACCTTCTCCGCCACTCCCGTGCCTCTGCCTCACCCCAATAGGAGGGTCTGGGGGGAACCTCTTTTCTGCGGCGGTAGTCAGCCTCCTCCTTCGGCACTCGCAAACGTTCCCATTCCCAGACCCACTCCCAACAACCCCCAGGTAATGGGTCCTCCCTCCTTTTTATCTCCGCTGTCCCCACCTCAATCTCCACCCTCTTTTTCCTTCCCATTCCCATCAAATCCTCCGGGGTTTGAACTACTACCGTTAACCTGCGCAATTCCTCCTCTAAGTCCCGGGTATCAGTGCCCTCATTAAGAGGTTCTTTAATTCCTCCTCACTTTCTGCCATCAGAGTGGTATCATCTGCATATCTGAGGTTGTTGATATTTCTTCCCGCAATCTTAATTCCGGTTTGGGATTCCTCCAGTCCTGCCTTTCGCATGAGGTATTCTGCATATAAGTTAAATAAGCAGGGAGACAATATGCAGCCTTGTTGTACTCCTTTCCCAATTTTGAACCAATCAGTTGTTCCATATCCAGTTCTAACTGTTGCTTCCTGTCCCACATATAGATTTCTCAGGAGATAGATAAGGTGGTCAGGCACTCCCATGTCTTTAAGAACTTGCCATAGTTTGTTGTGCTCCACACAGTCAAAGGCTTTTGCGTAGTCAATGAAGCAGAAGTAGATGTTTTTCTGGAACTCTCTGGCTTTCTCCATAATCCAGCGCATGTTAGCAATTTGGTCTCTAGTTCCTCTGCCCCTTCGAAATCCAGCTTGTACTTCTGGGAGTTGTCGGTCCACATACTGCTGAAGCCTACCTTGGAGGATTTTGAGCATAACCCTGCTAGCGTGTGAAATGAGTGCAACTGTACGGTAGTTGGAGCATTCTTTGGCACTGCCCTTCTTTGGGATTGGAATGTAGACTGATCTTTTCCAATCCTCTGGCCACTGCTGAGTTTTCCAAACTTGCTGGCATATTGAGTGTAGCACCTTAACAGCATCATCTTTTAAGATTTTAAATAGTTCAACTGGAATGCCATCACCTCCACTGGCCTTGTTGTTAGCCATGCTTTCTAAGGCCCACTTGACTTCACTCTCCAGGATGTCTGGCTCAAGGTCAGCAACCACACTATCTGGGTTGTCCGGGACATCCAAATCTTTCTGGTATAATTCCTCTGTGTATTCTTGCCACCTCTTCTTGATGTCTTCTGCTTCTGTGAGGTCCCTGCCATTTGTGTCCTTTATCATGTCCATCTTTGCACAAAATGTTCCTTTAATATCTCCAATTTTCTTGAACAGGTCTCTGGTTTTTCCCTTTCTATCATTTCCCTCTATATCTTTGCACTGTTCATTTAAGAAGGCCCTCTTGCCTCTCCTTGCTATTCTTTGGAAGTCAGCATTCAATTTTCTGTAACTTTCCCTATCTCCCTTGCATTTTGTTTCCCTTCTCTTCTCTGCTATTTGTAAGGCCTTGTTGGACAGCCACTTTGCTTTCTTGCATTTCCTTTTCTTTGGGATGGTTTTTGTTGTTGCCTCCTGTACAATGTTATGAGCCTCTATCCAAAGTTCTTCAGGCACTCTGTCCACCAAATCTAGTTCCTTAAATCTGTTCTTCACTTCCACTGTGTATTCATAAGGGATTTGGTTTAGATTATAGACTAGCCCAGTGGTTTTTCCTACTTTCTTCAGTTTAAGCTTGAATTTTGCTATAAGAAGCTGATGATCAGAGCCACAATCAGCTCCAGGTCTTGTTTTTGCTGACTGTATAGAGCTTCTCCATCTTTGGCTGCAGAGAACATAATCAATCTGAATTCGGTATTGCCCATCTGGTGATGTACATGTGTAGAGTCACCTTTTGTCTTGTTGGAAGAGAGTGTTTGTGATGACCAGCTTGTTCTCTTGACAAAACTCTATTAGCCTTTGCCCTGCTTCGTTTTGAACTCCAAGGCCAAACTTACCTGTTGTTCCTTTTATCTCTTGACTCCCTACTTTAGCATTCCAGTCCCCTATAATGACAAGAACATCTTTCTTTGGTGTCAGTTCTAGAAGGTGATGTAAGTCTTCATAGAATTGGTCAATTTCAGCCTCTTCAGCATAGGTGGTTGGTGCATAAACTTGGATAACTGTGATGTTGAAAGGTCTGCCTTGGATTCGTATTGAAATCATTCTATCATTTTTGAGATTGTATCCCAGTACAGCTTTTCCCACTCTTTTGTTTACTATGAGGGCTACTCCATTTCTTCTATGGGATTCTTGCCCACAATAGTAGATATGATAATCGTCTGAATTGAATTCGCCCATTCCCGTCCATTTTAGTTCACTGACACACAGGATGTCAATGTTTATTCTTGCCATCTCCTGTTTGACCACATCCAGCTTACCAAGGTTCATAGATCTTACATTCCAGGTTCCTATGCAGTATTTTTCTTTGCAGCATTGGACTTTCCTTTCACTTCCAGGCACGTCCACAGCTGAACGTCCTTTCGGCTTTGGCCCAACCACTTCATTAGCTCTGGAGCTACTTGTACTTGTCCTCCGCTCTTCCTCAGTAGCATGTTGGACGCCTTCCGACCTGAGGGGCTCATCTTCCAGCGTCATATCTTTTAGCCTTTTGTTTCTGTTCATGGAGTTTTCTTGGCAAAGATACTGGAGTGGCTTGCCAGTTCCTGCTCCAGGTGGATCGCGTTTAGTCAGAACTCTCCACTATGACCTGTCCGTCTTGGGTGTCCCTGCATGTCATAGCCCATAGCTTCTCTGAATTACTCAAGCCCCTTCGCCACGACAAGGCAGCAATCAGTGAAGGAGTTGCCTACATTAGTCACTATTTTTGTATTTCTGAAGTTAAATAATCAGACCATTTACAAAGTTGCTGTACATTGCATGTACTAGCAACACAGTTCTCTGAGTATTGATTCGACTGGCACCCCTCCCCACAGCACATGGAAGTATCAGCATGTTTTGTGAAAACACATGGTTTGTAGAAGCATTCTTAAAAGTTAGGGATGATGTGAGGTAAAGGTAAAGGTTCCCCTTGACATTTAGTCCAGTCGTGTCTGACTCTAGGGCACAGTGCTCATCCCCGTCTCCAAGCTGTAGAGCCAGCGTTTGTCCGTAGACAGTTTCCGTGGTCACGTGGCCAGCGCGACTAGACACGGAACGCCATTACTTTCCCACCGTGGTGGTACCTATTTATCTACTCGCATTTACATGCTTTCGAACTGCTAGGTTGGCAGGAGCTGGGACAAGCGACGGGAGCTCACTCCGTCGCGTGGATTCGATCTTATGACTGCTGGTCTTCTGACCTTGCAGCACAGAGGCTTCTGCGGTTTAACCTGCAGCTCCACCACGTCCCCTCTGATGTGAGAGGAAACTCCTAAAACTCATGTGTCTGGTACTGGAAGATGAAACCTGGTGTGAACTGAGTTCTCTGAACTACTTCCTTATATCCCTGTCAGGTATGCACAATGACTTCTGCTTTTGGAGATGGAGAAAGTTTGTGAGCAGGAGAAAAAAAAAGAATTTGATTTTTTGCCAAGAAAATCAGCTTGCCTCTGAAATCCCCAGGACAGGCAAGTTTTGGAGAAAGAAAACTGAGGCCTTTCTACGTGAGTAGTTTGCAGCCCCAAATTGGCCCTGTCTCACTTGATGTCCTGAGAAAGTCCAGTATCAGCTTCTGCTTGACCCAAGGACTGATTGTGAGACATCTCTGGTAACATGACCACCATATAGTCTACCTGAACTCTGGTTAGCTTCTGCTACAGAAGACTGGACCACTAGACACCTTTGCAGTGAGGAGACAGTGTATGTGTGTAGAGATAATCCAGAGCAGCCTGATTGTGTGGACTCCAAAAAAAGAGGCAAGGCCTCAATATGATACTAAAACATAAAAATATAATAACCTTGATTTAAGGTTTGTCAGAGTTCAGCTTCTTGATCCAGGCCAGATCTGGACTCAATAGAGATAGTTGATTTTAGATGTCCTGATTCCAGGTCGGGGAGGCAATGTCAGAGTTTTCTGTAGTATTACCCTGTTTCCCCGAAAATAAGACAGGGTCTTATATTAATTTTTGCTCCAAAAAACGCATTAGGGCTTATTTTCAGGGGATGTTTTATTTTTTTCATGTACAACAATCTATGTTTATTCAAATACAGTCATGTCATCTTATTCTGGTTGCTGCACAATGGTGGAGGGCGGGGTTTCACTTAACTGGGGCTTATTTTTGGGATAGGGCTTATATTACGAGCATCCTGAAAAATCATACTAGGGCTTATTTTCAGGTTAGGTCTTATTTTAGGGGAAACAGGGTAGGAAGGAAAGGGCTATGGAATAATAAAACCTACACTTTGTTAAGTTTGGTGTGAATCTGTACCTCCAAGAGTTTTAAGACAGCAACATTTGTAAAACAGTAGTATGTCTCAGCCTGCATGCCTAGATACTTGTGAAACTAAAAATGTTTTAGAAAAACAGAACCACTTCTTAACAAGAAATGGAAAGTTGTCAATGAGAGTAATGTCAGAAGGTACTGTGGAAAAGACTGGGAAGTTGTTGATCAGTCCCAGTTTAGCTCCCACCTCATGCTGGTTGTTGAGGACTGTGTGCATGTGCACACATACACTTTTTTTATTAACTCCCCCCTCCCCAGTTTTCCAAAGTAAAATTTATAGGATATCGTCAAGAGAGATGTTCTGGATGCAGTGCAGAACTTCTTTTCCCAAATTAATTTTAGTGTGACAGTAAACGAAATGTTAAACAATAGGCTAAACATTTTTCTTAATCCATGTAGCATCAGTGATTTAACTGTAATTACAGAATATTGTGCCAAGGCAGCTCTGAGTCTTGTTTACAGAAAAAGAGATTTCTGAGTGATCATGACAATTGGGGCATCAAAATTGAATGATACATTTGTTTTGCATATACTTGAAGGATCCCATTCACTACTTAGGTCATTAAAAGGAGCATATTTTGTGAATTTATCATCTTCAAACCTTCTTGAAATTAATGTGAGTTGTAGGATGCTGAGCCCATAGATCTTGTTATCTTAAAGAGTCCCACTCAACTCTTTGGCCTGCGAATGAAGTTTGCTGGATTTAACAAGCTACCCTTGTACTGTCTCTTAACATTTTAAGATTACAGTTAGTCTTGCTTTTTAAGTAATAATGCCGACACACACAAATCTTTACAGCTGCTGTCATTAACATGTTCAAGCACACATGATTGACTCCATTTTCTGCAAATGCTTAAACAACTTTATAAACAATTGTCAATTGCATCTTAACTGGATAGCCTGTGTATATATGTGTGTGATGATGAGTGCATGTGTTTGTATGTGTGTAAATGTTCACTGTAGAACTAATAAAAACATAAAGGGGGAGAAAAAACCACCCCATCCTTAGAGAAAAACCCCACATTGAAATATTGTATATCTATCTTTGCATTAGCACTGGTGTTTATGTATGTAATCAATCTCCTGAAATAGCCCTAAACAAAAATTTTATTTTAATGAATATTTTTAAAACATATTTTCAACTGCATTTTTATATTATTTAAGGAATTCTATTTTTATGCTCTATATGAGAAACTTTAACTAAAAATTCAGATGAAAGATAATTGCAACATCCAAATAATAATGTTTGAGTTAAAATAGTATGTAGAAATGACTGACAAATATGTGTCTTATGTGTGCTCATTTGTGTGTCCTGCTGATATACAATGTTTAGCAAAATACTTGAGCTTCATTCTGAAAACTGGTTTCTGGAGACTCATTTCAGTTGAAATTGCTGAAATTATCAGAAGCTATAGGTAGACCTGCAGTTTAGCATATGCTACAGTGCTGCAATGCCTTGCTTCCTTGCTGGTAGCCCTATATATATGGCATTGGGGGGGTCAGTCTGGTGTAAATAGTTTGGGAAATGTGGTTCTAAAAATCTTGCATGCACATTATCACAGGAGGTCTACATTGGCATTGCTCATTTTATTTCCATTGTGCAACTGTGGAGATGTTGTATTTTATATAACACTGTAAACTGATTTGAAATATAGCAAGTCGACTCTTCTTCAAATAAAACTAACGATATTAATAACCACAACTGTCAATTCAGAACAAGACAAGTGTTTTAATAAATCTTCACTAATACCCCATACAAATATGAAAGAATGACTAGCTTTCCCTGGGCCTGTTCCCCAGTGACAACCGCCTGTTATGACTTTGAATAATTCCCTCTGGTGGAAGGCAGCCAACACGGTCCATTATTCCAGATGGCCAGCTCCAATTCGAAGTTCTGCAAATGGTTCTCAGCATTCAGAAAGGCTTCTTCATTTTTATTTCAGTCAGTTAAAAAGAGAAAAGAGAGAGAGAGAGAGAGATCAGCCACTGAATAAGATTTGCAATATAACACATTTTCGTCTCTATGTTATAAAAAAATTTTTATAGAGGCTTTTCCCCTTCCTCAACATATATTTAAAGGAAGAGAAATCACTATATTACAAGCCCCACATGCATGGGGTCAAGGCATTGATCAACTGTCCCATAACAGCTAAGAAGGGGAAAGAAGAACTCCAGGTCAGCTTATCCAAAATACTTATCGTTTAGTTCTACCCGTGTGCAGTCATTGGTGAGTTTGTGCTAGTTTGGTCAAAAACAATTGACAATTGATCTGCCTTTCCCTCATTGCAGGGCGGGGGAGTGGGTAGATCAGTATAAGCCTGTCATACGCATGCATCCATGCATGCGCATGCACTTCCATTTGAGGGTCAGTGTGCTGGTGAATGGTGTGTACATGATGCTCCCAAGCCAAAAGGCCCATCTAAGGTGGAGCTGATCAGCTGAATAACTCTGATAATACTGAAAATTTGTTTGAGAGGATAGGAGGACCAAACTCAATAGGTGCATGAATGATAAGGAGCAGTCATTTTGATTTGAAACAATAACAGGTACAATGGGTAGGTATAGCATGAAGAAAATCTGGACCAGTCCCAGTCTCAGAATTACTGTGGATGAATTTGAACAACTGGAAGCACTTGCATGCCTTGCGTGAAGATTATGAAAATGTTTGCCCAACCTGACGCTGGTTGTTTTTTTTTAAAGATTTGTGTAGCCCTATGGAAAGGGTTGTGTGCAATCAGATGGTGAGAATTCATCTCATGCTGATTTCATTTCATCACCACCATTATTTCTTAGTCCACACTTGGAGTTAACAAATAGGAAAAAGAAAACATAGAATGGGCGTTAATAAAGCTAAAAATATTATTTGTTTAGCTTTTTTTCTACGCTTTTAATTGTGTTTATTGTATTATAATTTTATCCTCACTGCACTTTATGATTTTCGCCCCTATGTATTAATGTTGCTATTTGCTATTTTGTTACTTTGTTGTTATTTGTTGTAAACCGCCCAGAGTGGCCTTGGCTGCCAGATGGGCGGTATATAAATCAAATAAATAAATAAATAAAAATAAATAAATAAATTTTGACAATGCAGGTTTGAGCCATTTTCAAGTGAAAAAATGGCCCTTTACTCATGAAGCTGCTCTGTAGTGAGTTACACACCATCTGGAATCCAGTAGTAAATCACAACTAGTAGGCCTATTTGAATCAATGGAACTTATGAAGGAGTTAGCTCACCAAATCCCCACTGGGTCAATGGGCCTACTCTAGTGTGACTTACTACACTAAGCAACAGGATTTCATCCAGTGAGTGTTTGAGCAGGAACATGGAGGTGGATTCAAATGTGAATCTTTTCTCTTTGCCCTCATCTTACAAAACTGATCATGGTACATTATGTATCTGAAGTACGTCAAGAGAAATGAGAGATTTCCATGTGTCTCTCTTTTTGCTATCTAGCCATCCTTCAACTGAAACTACATGTGCCAATGGGGGAGAGGGGAGGAACAGAGGGCTGCTAAACCTTACGATGATCTTCCACTAATAGGACTGTGCACCATCTCAATATTTATATGAATATGCATTGCATCATTTTGACTGGCTGTATGAATTTGCTCTTTACCCAGTTTACCGACATGGCCATGAGTCTGAGCGTAAAACTATAGAGCAGGGAATAGAAATGTGTGACTCCTCAGATATTGTTAGCCTTCACCTTGCATCATCATTGCCTGGTGGGTATTTTGGCAAGGGCTAATGTCAACACCAATAACCAAGAGTCCAATGAGGCTTGGAGAGCTACATGTTCCCTCCCCATTGTACAGACTGGAATGTCGGTACCTGATTAAACTATTCACAGACCCAATTTTACACCCAAAGAGAGATACAAATAGTCTCTTGCTCTGTTTTCAATCAAGATCAAGAAATGAATCAGGCCATGATGTAGTTTTTAATAGCAATGATCCATACTGCATGAAAAGCAAAATATATTGGTAGCAAAGCTTGGAAAGGTTAAGTCTAGAACTCCTAGAATCCTTTACCCAGCATGGATATGCTGTGAAAGAGATTCTTGGAGCTTGGTCCAAAAAAAGTAACTTTTCCAAGGTTTGATCACTCCTCGTATCATTGTTAAGAATGCAGATCAGATTAAGTGATTGCATACATCAAATTTGTAAGCACAGCTTGGATAGGGCAAAGATTAGATAATTTTATAGGCAAAACTAGCTTCGGATTTGATTTCTTATCCTTTTTTTTTCCAGTAGGGAGAAAGTGGGTCAAGTGGCTGTCCCTGTAGCACTATAAGTAAGTTCAATAAAATCAAATCTAACTTGTGTTTGAAACATACATTATAAATAGATGTATAGATGGAGTGGATATTGAGAAAAGGGATGTTAAAGATTATGAATATTAAGATTTATATTAATCTATAAGCCTATTAAAGTACAGTAAAACCTGTCCTTCAGACCACCTTTTTAAAGATATCACTTCCCTGATGGGACCACTAAATTTCGGGCCAAATTATTTTCCCATAAAGAACAATGAAAAGAAAATGATTATATTAAGTCTACTTCTACTATGGTTTCTTTTCATTGTTCTGCCAAAAATGATTCCAAATAGTAAGATAACATTGATTTTGACCTTGTTAATGAACCTGAAGAACTTCAAGGAATATCTGACCACACATTTCCCTTTAAATGAGAGTGGAGGGGGAGGTGGTGACTAAAAGATCTCTCCATCCATTTGGCATCCATGTTAGCAGAAGGCATGTCATTTCATTGGTATTCGGAAAGGCACATGTCTACATATGGTTAACAGTTTATATAGGATTATAGCAGGAGGGGAAAAGATCTTTGCACCAACAATTGTAAAGCAGTTGGACAATGTGTGCAAATTACTGCGGCAGCAAACCTCTTGCTCCAGAGTAGTCTTTCAAAGTCTGATCTACTAAGAAGCAGGGGGTTCCAGCTGGAAACAATAGACCTGCAAACTTGGCATGGGAAAAAAATCTCAGGGCAAATGGGTGCTATTCCAACCAATCTGCTGCTAACCTGAGATGTGTTGTATTTATTTGTTATACCTTTTATATCTCTCATACTATTTTTTTTTTGTATCAAATACAGTTTATTAGAAAAAACAAACAAAGGATCACTGCGAAAAATCTGTTTCTGGGAAGAAAGAATATGTGGCAAGCATGACATAGCCCCACCAGTCATTCAGTATTGGATCAAGAATCAGTGACCAGGAAAAGAAAATGGATTTCTTTTAAAATGCAAAATAGAGTGTCCAATACAACACATTTGCTAGCTCAGTGAGTTGAGTACCTGGCTGTGGAGCCAGGGATCAGGACCTTGATTCCCTACTGTGATGTGAAGGAGAAGAACCAACCTGTATGGCCTAAGGCAACCAGTCCAGTCCAGTGCCTGCAAAAGAAGGGAATGCTAAACTACCTCCAAGTACTTCAGTGTTTAGAATACTCTAAAGTGCTGCCATAGGTCAGAATTGACTTGACAGCATGTAATTGTTGTTGTTGTTGTTGGTAGTGGTAGTAGTAGTATAAAGCACCAACAACGTACAGTACATTGAGAGGTACACCATAAACAAAGCAAATAAATTAAGATCTAGCCCAGTGCATCCTTGGGGCCTAAAATATTGTCCTAGATTCAATGTGATTTTAGTGGAATGAAAAATTCTGCTATCTTAGATGCAAATGCTGGCGCAAGATGCAGCACACATGCACAGTCCATGTTGCACAGCCATTTGTGCACTGGAAAATTGTGCTTGATCCCTTTCGTGCACTGATTGTAGAAATTCATTCCAACAAGTATAAATGATCTTATGCTATTATATTAACCCCTATGGCATATTTGATTCAGCCCAGTAAGTAGGGAAATCCTTAGTAAGAGGCTGTGATTGGAAAATTATGCTCCTGGAAGCAAGAATTAGATCCTTATCACCTTGATTTATGTAATAATAATAATAATAATAATAATAATAATAATAATAATAATAATAATAATAATAATAATAATAATAATAACAATAATGTGCTGTCAAGTCAATTCTGAATTATAGCAAAACTTTCCAGACTTTCCTAGGTATACAGTATTCAGAAGTGGCTTACCATTCTGGGCCCTGTGGGACTATGCAGCTTGCCCCAGGCTACATAGGCTGGCTTTTCTCCCAGGAGGCACATTGAGGAATTGAACTCCCAAACTCTGGCTCAATACCTAACTCACTGAGTTCTTCAGCTGACTCTACATACTATCGATTTGATACCAACTTATGGTGACCCTTTTCAAGGTTATCTAGACACAGGGTGCTCATGAGTGGTTTACTATTCCCTCCTTCTGGGGATGCCCTGGGACAGTGCAGCTTGCCTACTTAAAATATATCTGTGCTGAAGGGGCAATGGAATAGCAAGTCCTTGTAGTGATACTACGTACTTGTATCTATCTTCGTGTTTTATATTAAGGTCTTAAAACATATCTACTGTACATCTGGAACTACTTTCTTTAGATCCTTATGCAGAAAAAACTCTTTGGGGGACAGTGATGCCTTGAGATGCCATTCCTTTTGGAATTAAAGATATTTGTAATACTTTATTCTTCTGCAGGCAGCTTCTGCTCTGGCACATTGTGGTGCATGGGAGTTAATGATATGTATTTTTGTAGCATCCCATTGCGTTGGTGTTGGTGTTGCTTTATTGTTTCTCTCTTTAAAATGTCAGATCCATGGGAAGTTCATTGCATTTGCAATACTCATTTAGAATGACAGCACTACAGAACTACAAGAGTAGCTTCTTCAGACTGAAGAAGCTACTTGGATGAGTAGCGAAACATTTCAACCTGAGAAGAATGAAGTCCAGCTGCCATGACTCAACTTCCAGATAACCTCACCTGGATGACTGAGAATCTTCACAGATATATAACTACAAGAGTGGTACACTAGCACAGTGACACCACTGGATTAAGGCCAGTAAAGTCCTTGCTAAGTGAACATGTCAAAAGCTGCTAAGTTAGTCTGGCCCTTTTGTCCAAGTCAGTGTTTTTTGAGTCAAGACCCCTTTTTCATAATAGCCAAGTAACCTGCAACCCCCCTGCCACATTTGCATATAAAGGCATTTTTAGTGGGGTAAACTATTGTGAGAAGACAAACTTCCCTGGAAAAGACAATAATGCTAGGAAAAGAGGAAGACAGAATTTCAGATGGATTGAGCCATAGCCTTCATTTTACGAGACCGCAGCAGAGTTTTTTACTATAAGAGTGAGGTTTTTTGGGGGTGGGGGAGCATTAATTCATAGGGGCCCCCAATAGCAGCAGCAATTCGGCAACACATAACACCAAATATCTACTGCCTGATGGGGAGGGTCCTCTCCCCTCCACTTGGCTGGGATTGCAGTTTGGGTTCTGCCTGCTCCCCAGCCTTTCTTAGATTCCCTTCCAGCCCAGCTGGGATGAACTCACCAACATCATTTCCAGGCACAACTGGGGAGAGAATCCCCAGGTCCCAGAAGGAAGAGGCAGGGGATGAGAAACCCCAATTTTCTCCTGAGAAATTAAAAAGACAAAGAGGACTTTTTAAAAACTGCACACTCCATCCTGCCGCCACCCCCAGCTCTCTTCCTCTCTAGGAACCCAACTCAGTGCTTTTAATGCTTGCTGATAAAACAGAGCAACTAGTAACCCATTAGCTTTATCATAGGCATATAGATAGAAATCCCTGGTTTGTTTAAGCCTGGTGACCCTCCTCCCAGAAAACACTTTGCCATCTCCTGGGGTTTGTGACCCACAGGTTGGGAACCCATGGTCTAAGCTGAAATTCTAGTGGTTAAACTGTTTTAAAAACACTAGCAGTCTAAGAGGGATTCATTTGCTGATATATTTAAGAATGCAGTCATTTTAACATACATCCGTAGTAATGCATTATCAAATTATAAAGTTTGTTTGTAGACCATAAAACTGTAAAGATACACTGAGCAGTTGGTCACCTACAGGGAGCTGCACTAATTATTATTTGTGAATTACTTTATCCATGAAATCACAATTTTTACAAGAACTTTATATATATAATGAATTTTGCAGAAGGCTTATTTGCAGAAGGCTTATTGTCTGGGGTGAGACTTTGGTTGTTTAAGTACTGTCATTCTGGCAGAATATTCATTTAAATTTTCATGCTCTAGACAACACCTTGGCTGTCCTTAGAGTTTTACACTTGGATTAAAAATACATTGGATTCATAAAGCATATTGTTAGTAAAATGAACCTGGGACTTCCCTATTGAATACCACATCTTCTGATTTTCCAGCAGCAAATGAGGTAGAGACGGAACAGATCTGTTTGAAAGTTTAGGAGCCACCTTTGCTTCGAGTAAAAATTGACTCATAATCACTCATAACCACCCAGAGTAGACCTTTGGTCTAGATGGGCGGGATAGAAATCCAATAAATAAATAAATAAATAAATAAACTCATATAGCTAACTATAGTTTCTATTCATGAAAGCTATGGCCCAGTCTTTAGATGGGAAGATCACAATCTCCTATAAGTGTATGTTATTGTATAATCATGTATAATGGTGCAATATTGTATAAGGAGCAGGTTCCATCTCAAAGAAGAATTATGAATTTTTTTAACCATTTATGTAGTAGTTCTCAGCATAGTATCTTTAAACGTGCTTTTGAAGACCAAGCACAGATCTCTGAAATGTTTTCTGTCATAGAACAGTGGTTAAGAGCATAAGTGATCAGTTAGGAGAACTAAGAAATCCCAGCCATAAACATAGGTATAAACAGAGCTATCACTTCTCAACCTCGGCTGTAATAAGAAGAAAATTGGAAGGCTACCTTGTAAGGATCACACATGAATGCAAAATATTTTAAAGACATGGAAAGAGTGCTAAATAGATATGGTTTGCCCAGAGCTAGTATAGCTCAGTGCATTGGAGCACCTGACTGTGGAATCAGGAGTTTGGGTCCCCACTGTGCTTCCTGGGAAGCTGCATGGCTCCAGAAAGTCACCAATGTGAAGGACTTGAAAACCACTTCAGAGCATTTGTGTCAAAAAAATTCTAAAACAATCAATTTAAGTTAGAATTGACTTGATTCATATAATTATTTTACTATTTGCTTTGTCTATGCAGCCTACATTGTAGATTCTAGGGCTTGAATTCAACTGTTAGTTCCAAGTAGAGTAGATCTGTTGAATTAATGGATTTACAAAATTGTTGACCCTGTTGGCTATGATTCAGCAGTTGAATCTGTGGGTCTTCCTCTAGTTGGAACTAACAATTTGATTTAGGCCTAGATTTCCTGGTTTCCATTGGACACTGTAAAATATAGGAAGCCCTCCAAGTTCTAGAACTATAACAGATTGCTCTAAATTCTGGTCTGCATGGGGTGCTCATTGTAGCTGGCTTAATCTCAAGCTTTTTTCACAGGAGCCTTTGCAACTGTTTCACACAATTTCTGCATTGACATTTACTTACTTACTTACTTACTTACTTACTTACTTACTTACTTACTTACTTACTTACTTACTTACTATATTTTTACCCCGCCTTTCTCCTTAAAAGGACCCAAGGTGGCTCATGAGAGACATCTCATGACATACCAACCCATACTGCACACAGTCAAACATCAACATATTTGCACTGATGTTACCGGCCAAACCTGGGTTCTAAGATTCTCTGGCAAGGAATCAGGCATAGACGCAACAGCTGAACCAAAGGTCCAATTTTATTTGAATAGCAGCAAAGAAAAGGTCAGCTGGGACTTCTCTTAAAAGCAGAGAAGACCCCGAAAATACAGTGTACATATGTTTTATAATGATACAAAGAGTCATAAAAGTACTACAATTCTATTGGTCATTTGTACCCCAAGTTTGGATCCAGTCCCTCATTGGGTAGTGATGCCAACTACGCTGATCTATTGGTTCCCTATAGATCTGCAGATTGTGTGCCCATGTGTCCTTGGCCTATGCCCAAGATGCGCCTGAATGTCTGGGGAAAGAATCTTATATTTTGGTATGTTTATGGGTAGGCTTCCTGGGCCCTGATATATGGCCTTCGCTCTCTGGCTCCCTGGCGTGAATGTTTTGGCCTGTCATGGCTGGTTTCCTCCTGCCTGCATTCCAGGACCAGGCCATCCGCCAGGTCAAAAGGAGGATGGGCAAAACGAAAGTGTTAAAATGACATTCTATACTATGTGTGAATGTTCCTCTATTTGCCTGAGCTATGTGTGAATGTTCCTGGGCCTAGTTTCTCTGAGGCCTGTGTTTTCTCTGCTAAGGGTTATACTAAAATCTAGTTTGATTCTGCTCCGGTATCACTATCCCACTCAGTAGAGTCCACACTCTCAAGAAGTGAACACAAACTTTGGAGGCTGACATAATTATACTGTATAATTGCATAATTGTATTGTATAAAATGATTACCAATTTTGGCATGAAAGTGACATTTTATTTTAAACAAGCCACCAAACTGATGGGGCTTCCATGTAGTTTTACATTCAGGCAGCAGTATAGAGCATGTCTCTTATCCAGAGGAATGGGAACAACACCTCAGTCATCAGTCCACAGAGTGAGTGTTGATGTCTCTCCAGATCTGTGTGAGGATACACATATTTATTCCCACATTTATTATCAGAAAAGGCAGTGTTTCTGATAAAAGACCGAAAGATTCTCTCGGGTTAGGAGCGCTACTCAGGGAAACCCTTAGAAAGTTATTGTCAGTCTTGTTGACAATACTGAGGTGTTGACAATACTGAGGTGGAAGGACCAATTGTCTAACTCAGCAGAAGGCAGATTCTTATATGCTAATCCAAGTCCTGATTCTGCCCACCTCTCCTGATTCTCAGGACATGAAGAAGCATTCCTTTGGAAGACGCCCCAAGTCTGGAATTTAATCAATAACAATAATTAGGTGCCTTCAAGTCAGTTCTGATTTATGGTAGTCCCTTTCAGGCTTTTCTAAGTAGAGAACATACAGCAGTGGTTTACTATTCCCATCTTCTGGGGCGATCCTCATAGAATCATAGAAAAGTGAAGTTGGAAGGGCCCTACAAGGCCATCAAGTCCAACCCCCTGCTCAATGCAGGAATACAATCAAAACATATCTGCCAGGTGATGATCTAAGCTTTTCTTGAATGCCTCCAGTGTTGGAGCACTCGCCAGCTCCCGAGGTAACTGGTTCCACTGTCGTACTGCTCTAACAGTTAGGACGTTTTTCCTGATATTCAACTGAAATCTGGCTTCCTTTAACTTGAGCCCATTGTTGCGTGTCCTGCACTCTGGGATGATCGAGAACAGATTTTGCCCCTCCTCTGTATGACAGCCTTTCAAATATTTGAAAAGTACTATCATATCACCCCTCAGTCTTCTTTTCTCAGGCCTAAACATGCCCAGTTCTTTCAGACTTTCCTCATAAGGCTTGGTTTCCAGCCCCCTCTGAACTTGTTCCAATTTGTTAGCATCTTTCTTGAAGTGTGGTGTCCAGAACTGGACACAATACTCAAGGTGAGGCCTAACCAGTGCTGAATAGAGAGGGACGAGCACCTCGTGGGGTTTGGAAATTCTGCTTCTATTAATGCAGCCTAAAATAGCATTTGCCTTTTTTGTAGCCACATCACACTGTTGGCTCATATTTAGCTTCTGATCTACGACAATTCCAAGATCCTTCTCGCTCGTAGTTTTGCTGAGCCAGGTATCCCCCATCTTGTAACTGTGCAATTGGTTTCTTTTTCTGAGATGCAGTACTGTTATGTGTGGTATTCTGTTATTCACACACACACACACACCGAAGACTTACAGCAAGCGAGTTTTATTTCATGTCTGCAGGCATGGAGAGAACACACCTGGGGTGTGTGGTCTCTGCTATTCAAGCATTCAGCAATACATTTTATACCCGACGCAGCGCAACCGCTCTCTGTCCCTCTGGCCAATCCTGACCAACGCGGAAAGCTCACAATCTACCTATAACACGACGCGAAGTGCATCTATGCGCATATATGTATCCCCCCCCTTACTACACTAACTCTACACTGACTCATGTTTCTTAACTTTCGCTTTCCACTTTCATTTCTCAATTCTCTGTGAACTTAGAACTATTGCTTCACCTATCCATATCAGTACTTTGCACCTATCCCTGTTGAATTTCATTCTGTTGCTTTTGGCCCAGTGCTCCATTCTATCAAGATCATTTTCAATTTTGTTTCGGTCTTCCAGGGTGTTAGCTGTTTCACCCAATTTGGATTTTGTTTCTGTCTTCCAGGGTATTAGCTATTCCACCCAATTTTGTATCATCTGCAAATTTGATTAGCATTCCCTGCACTCCCTCATCCAAGTCATTAATAAAAATATTGAAGAGCAGCGGGCCCAGGATTGAGCCTTGGGGTACCCCACTAGTTACCTCCTCCCAGTTAGAGAAGGACCCATTAATCATCACCCTCTGAGTACGATTCTGTAGCCAATTGTGTATCCACCTGACACTTGATCTATCCAGCCCACACCTAGTTAGCTTGCTAATCAGGATATCATGGGGCACTTTGTCAAAAGCTTTGCAGAAGTCAAGATATACTACGTCTACAGCACTCCCTCTGTCTGTCAGGGAGGTGACCTGATCAAAAAACGAGATGAAATTAGTTTGGCAGGATTTGTTCTTGACAAATCCGTGTTGGCTTCTAGTTATTACTGCCTTGTTTTCTAGGTGCTTGCACAATGACCGCTTTATGATCTGTTCCAGAATTTTGCCTGGGATTGATGTCAGGCTGACTGGCCTGTAGTTCCCAGGTTCCTCTTTTTTGCCCTTTTTGAAGATAGGGACAACATTGGCCCTCCTCCAATCCTCTGGCACCTCACCCGTTTCCCATGATTTCAAGAAAATAATGGATAGCAGTTCTGAGAGTTCTTCAGCCAGTTCCTTCAGTACTCTCGGATGCAGTTCATCCAGCCCTGGAGATTTGAACTCATTCAAGGTGGTAAGCTATTCCTTGACTATTTGTTTATCTATCTCCAGCTGCAATCCTGTCCCCACCACTTGCACTTCCAATTTGTTTGGAAGTTCATCGTCTGTCTTATGGGAAAAGACTGAACTAAAATAGGAATTGAGCACCTCTGCCTTTTCTTTGTCCTCTGTTATCATTTTTCCATCTCCATTGCAGAGCTCTGCCACTATGTCTTTTGTTTGTCTTTTGCTACTCACATACGTGAAGAATGCTTTTTATTGCTTTTAGTGTCTCTAGCTAACCTCAGCTCATTTTCATCTTTTGCCCTCCTAATGCCATCCCTGCATTTCCTTGCTCCTGGGACTGCACAGCTTGCACAGGGCTACAAAAGCTGGCTCTTGTCCTGGGAGGCACAGTGGGGAATCAAACTCCCATACTCACTGAGGTATCCAACCAGCAACAGTTTGAAAATCTTATTTCATCTGGTCAGGCTTGACCTCTCACCTTGCAACTGTGTAATTTCAACTATTTATGAACATTAATAATAATTGTGTGCTATCAAGTCATTTCTGATTTATGGCAACCCTTTTCAAGGTTTTCTAGGTAGAGAGTACTCAAAAGTGGTTTACCATTCCCTTCTTCTAAGGGTGCCCTAGGGCTGTGCAGTTGCCCAAGGCCTCACAAGCTGGTTCTTCTTTCTGGAGGCACAGTGGGAAATCAAATTCCCAACCTCCGGTTTTGCAGCCAGATACTCAACTCACTTCATTATCCAAAACTAAATTAATGGAATCTCTTGTTCATTTAAATATACTTTTCCTTACTCTGTCCTCTGATACAGCAAGTGACCCGTTCATAATTTTGCAAGCAGAGTCTCTCCCTGCCTTCTCTTCACCCATCTCTAGCAGCTTTTGTGAGGAAGGCATGGTTCATACATATAATTCCCAGCAATTCCACATATGGATCTTTCCTCCTTTTTTGGAAGGACAAGAATTGTGTGAATTTATAGCATGGTTGCATACAGAGTCTGCTATATCAAATGTAATGCTCCAAAACGCCATGTGATGCTGGGACATATGCACCTTCCAACAACATAGGAAAGAATGTCATTGCCTGCTAATAGATGGCCTAACCATTTACTTTTGTTGCCCTAAATAAGTTCCCATATATTTTGGATTGTTCAAACCATTTCCCCCAATAAACGTCTATAAGTATACCCCTATTTCAGGCTGTGTAACTCTGGAGAAAAAAAGCTACAAAAGTCAAGTCACTGATTAATGTCCCCCCCCCCCCCCCCCCGGTTTTCAATCCCTTTGTCATGGTTGAAAACTGGCACTACAAAACTTGCAAGACCTGAGAAAAAAGAGATCCAGGAATGTCTGTGAAAAATGAGTCTATGCCAAGGTGCCGTATATTGCAGGAAAAAAGAAATCATATGTGTATGAAAAGCCATAAGCCTGAAGCTTTGGAGAGAGTTGTACAATTGACAATCAAATGGAGCTTAAAGGGAATTACGAGATTTTCAGCTAAAAGGCCTGAAATAAAGAAAAGTAATATTTTACTGCAAAAAATTGAAAATGTCAGGAGTAAATCATAAGACTCTGCACCACTGAGCTACTAGCCAGCGCTACAGCTTCCTGAGTTCTTACCACAGGGAAAGACCAACTTTCATGCTCAATAAAACTTAAGAACTTTAGGAATACATTTAGAAATGTAAATCATCTATTTGTGACTTTTTCTTGCTAAATGGCTAATTATAAAAGACAAATGATGGAATGTATGTGCTCTTTGACTGGTAACCTATTCCTTCATTTGTTTTAGGACATGTTATTATCATTCTGTTTGTTCCATAAGATGCACACCAGTTCTTTCCCATTTAATGGAAAAATGAAAGGTGGAAAGAACATGGTTTCTTGTCTTCCATCTCCCTCCTTCTCTTCCTACTTTCAAAGCATTTCCTAGGAACCCTTGGAAATCATCTCAGAACATGCAAACAATGAGCCAGCCTGTAAAATGGAAAGGCCACTGCTTAGCTGCCCAAATGGCTTGTTGTGGTCCAAGGCTGGACAGGTGGTGCCACAGATTGAATCTGTTGTTGTTGGAAGGATTTGAATCACAAACAGAGTGATAAAATTTTATGGCAAGGAGCAAGGGGAAGTTGCAAGATTGTAGAGTAAAAAGGTGTTCCCCTACATAAATCTATCTTAATAGCTTTGAATTGTGAAGCGTAAAGCAAAAGAATAAATTGAATGATATCCTAAATATAAGTTTACGCACACATTACTATACATATACTAGGCGTGACAGACATTTATTTATGCTATGCATTTACACAGAGTTAAGGGCCCTTATTTGCATAAGATTTTAGATAGATAGATAGATAGATAGATAGATAGATAGATAGATAGATAGATAGATAGATAGATAGATAGATAGATAGATAGATGATATTGCAAGGTGTAGCATTACTTTGAAACATGTATACACAAGCATCTGCATTAAGAGCACAAACATATAGGATGCAGAGATTTATATTAACACTGTATTTCACCGTACTCCCCTGAATGTGTGCCTTTTGTATATTCAGAAATTAGAAGAAAGAAATCCGGTTCTTCTTGTAGGAAGTCCTTGTTCATTGACCTCCAGCAGTGCCACAGAGACTGCTGAGACTTCTCTCTTGAATGGTGACCCTTAAAATATTGTCACTCCAAGATTGTCAAGCCCAGTGCTTGGGCTACTGTGCACTTAAGCCAGTTCTGGCTGAAGGATCCATTCTGAATGGTTTCCCCATTCTTGAATGATAGCACCCAGAACCCACCAGGCAGAATGCTGGCCATGTTGGTAGGGCGGTTGTGTTATCCAAATAAGTAATGTCTCCAGGGTCTGAGTGTGTGTGTGTGTGTGTGTGTGTGTGTGTGTGTGTGTGTAAGATTTCTACAAAACAGACGTATTTCCTTGTGTTATAGTCAAACAAAATTAAACAAAGTGGTTTATTTGGTTGGTTAAAAAATGGCAGGTAAAATCAACTTTAAAAAATGTTAACAACACTGACACTTAACTGGTTCACTGCCCTAAGAGGATCACACCCCAGTCTCTGTAGGTCCACTAAGGGCTTCCGCCACGCGGATATCTAGCAAAGATGCAGGGGTGCCATATTTCCAGCTCGGCTGATGCATTGATCTCAGTGGATTTTGAGATATAAACTTCAATTTGGCCCCCAGTCATTTAGTGGACAGTGCCACCAACAGCTCTGACACCAGGTTATTTGTTGTGGCTGTTTTGCTGTCCCTGTTTGCACATTAATCCAGTGACAATTAGGTGTCAGCGAGCGTTGATTCTGCTCACTGATAGCCTTGGGCTGTGCACTTGAAGCCCTAATCAGGAGTGTAAACTCTGCTATATTTCAATTTGGAGAAGCGCTCTTCCGCTAAGAGGCCCCTGGCACTGCGATAAATAAAACGCCTATTTACTCTATTGCCACACTTAGACATCTAATGCACTTACTACCAGCCCCCTAATCATAGCCTCCAGTTAAATCCGCCTATAAATCACTCCATTCTCATCCTGCAGATTAGTGAAGCCATTTTCCCCAAACCCCACAATGAACACTGTTTCCTTTTCTTGTTAGTCAAAAGCTAGATGATTTTTATTAGGTTAAAGACGAGCTCACAGATGGTAAATCGCGTGGAGAGAAATGAGCTGGAGAGTTACACGGTGGAGTGCAGGCCATGCAGAAGCCTGGGGAGGGGGGAAGGAGGGAGAAGGGCAACCAGCCACCAGCCGAAGCAGAAGCAAGTGAGAAACAAACAACTCCCTCCCTCCTTTTCTGGGCTCACACAGTCCTTCTCTTCTTTGCCCTCCTTTTTTAATTCCAGTCCAATGATGTAGCCATTTGTTCAGCACAGGAGGGTGGCTTGCAGGGTGTGGGAGGAGCAATTGTTCCAGGGGTAGGTGAGATTTAGATCTTTTCCAGGGAGGGGGACGTTTGTTTACCTCAGAGATGAGAGACGTGTGTACTCAGAGCTGCATGAAGTTCCCCAAAAGCCAGCTGGTGTCCCTTGCCATCAAATAATATCTATAAAGAAAATGTTCTTTCTCATTCATGGAAGCCTTCAGGAGTGATTTTTTTTCTCAGTAAAACAGAGTGCAGGGCTCTCCCCAGTCCCTTCAAACCCCAAACCCACCCACCCACTCTGAAAAGGAAACTGGAAATGGTTTTCTAGCAACATTTGGCTTTGATTCCTTTGGACTTTTTCAGATTTGATCCTCTGGACTTTCTGAAATTCGCCACCCCGTCTAGATAATAAGATTACTCAAAATGAGTTCTGATGGAGAATGCTTTACTGCATCCCAGCACCTTCATTGATGGCATCTAGGAACTGGTGCATATGTCACCAGCTCCTGTAGACACAATGTTCCAGTTGCAATGCTCTGATGAAGGGATCTCAGTAAAAAGCTAAAAGTCATCAAAACGGATAGAGATAACATTATATTCAAAGTTGTGTTCCTTTCATAGTAGTTAACATTGTCTTCCCATTGATACTTCTATACACGAAGCATTTCAAATGCTAAACTTGCATGGGAAAATAGCCACAAAGGATTTGTGTACACAGAAAAAAACTGTGACTATGTACCAGAGTTGTTTTTTAAAAAAAATAACATGTATCTAATCTTCTTAGAATCATCTATCGTTTTCCCTAATGAAGCAAAATCATAGTTCCTCATTTTCAGTTTTTCATTCCCTTCGTACAGATGCATATGCAAACTCTTAGCTACAGCAGGTTTTTGAAATATGTGTATGTTTTACAAGAAGAGACACTGGTGTGGACCCAACTACTACCCCCAACTAAAGTATATCCTTTGGATCAGTTGTTGGATTATATAAGTCCGCATTGGTAGTTGGTTAGACAGCTTAGTGAGTTGGAGCACCTGGCTATGGAACCAGGGTTTGGGAGTTTGATTCCCTGCTGTGCCTCACAAGAGAAGAGGCACAGTCCCAGAGTGCCACTAGAAGAAGGGACTGGTAAACCACTTGTTTCATTTGAAATTCAGACCTTTACTAAATTCACTCACTTTTGAAGAACAGTGATCCACATGCCATTGGATAGCTGAGCTAGTGATGTACAGTATAACAATATCATAAAGACTGTCTGAGATTCTCAGCAAATTAAATTGAATTATTCCCAAATTGAAAACTAGGCCTTTGAGCAAACTGAGCTACCATTTTCTTTTTAGTTGTCCTGGGCCACACCAGGTGAAGGAAACCTACTTTCAGGTACAACGCATATGGCTGTGACTCATTTACAGATACTTGGAGAAGCTATATCCTCACAGGAAAAGCTATATCCCCATTGTCTGCCAAGGGTGGGTGAAAACCAGGGGAATACAAGTCTCCTTTTGCCTAAGGCACGAGGTGAACCATCTCACATGGACACTGCAGGAGGGTGGTAAAAGTCACCACGGCATAACATCCTCATCAAATGCAGAACCGATGGGCTACCAAAAGAAATCATGGCCTTGTTCCTGGGTTCCGTGCTCCACTCTTTGACTCCAAAGACACTGGCCAGCTTGTGTGATAAAAGCTGCATAGAAAGGGTCCTCACAGACAAGGTACAGTGGGAGACATGGCCATAAAACATTCCCTGTTTGAGATCATTGTTGCTAGGTTCTATTTAAAAAGTTGGTTAGCGTCACTGGAACCAAACAAAGTAACATGGAGTGGGGGAGGTGTGCCAGGACTTCTTTTGGCGTCATGTAAATAGAGGGTGCATTGCAGCAACTTCACCACCCCGCCATTCCATTACCTAAGGCAACTGCCTCAGTTTGGCCAACGGGAGAGCCAGAGCTAGTGAAAAACATATTTTGGCTTTCCATAGCACAAACATAAGCTGTTTATGACAAAACCAAGAGGGTGCCCCCTGGACATTCAGAGGGAGCTGCCCCTGAGCACAAAGCATAGCTGAGAATACTGTGTTGGCATTCCTTAAAAAAAAATCTTCACACATCTCTGGCTACACAATGCTTGCACCATACTATCAAGGACATCCACCTTTGCTGCAACAAGGGTTCAAATCACAGAAGACAAGTGAAGAAGCTGCAACCACTCTCTGCTTGACATCATCCAGGAAGATGGCATTCACATATGATAACAGTTGTGATTCAGTGTAAGAAATGACTTTAAGCCACAGAGAGTTTGAGGGGAAAGGCTATATAAATTGCATCCAAAGATGTGCGATTCAATCCCAAGCATTTCCAGGGAGGACTGCAAAAGACTCTTTGGAAAGTTGCTGCCAGTCAGTGTGGCTGTCCTGAGCTACATGGCCCAATGGTTGGACTAAGCATGAGACAGCTTTTTCTATTTAGAGTGTAGAGCTATCTATCTGGCTTGTGCTCCAAAGATTATATGGAGCATGTGCAAATGCTTGACACACACACATGTTAATTACATGTGCAAAACATTATCCAACAAGGAAAGAGAAAACAGTGCATGGACTAACTCTCTTACAAGTCACTTGGTGGTTACCACAATCAGGGTTCATCTCATATCTCAAACAGTCAGTGAGGACTGGTGTTTAGAGTATTGATTTAGGGTTCAAGAAAGCTTTGATTCAAATCCCACTCAGCAAAGAATGTAACTGAATGACCTTGGACCACTCATACTCTCCCATCTGGATCTATATTGCAGGACATAGTGATGGGTGGGGGACGAGAGCCATGTATACCACCTTGAAGTCATTGGAGGAACAATGGGATAGAAAAGGATAAAATAATGATAAATAATACCCTGAGGTGCTCTTGATAACACTGTGGTTTTAATGCAGGCTATTTCAAGCTATGTATGAGTGAGATGCCATGTAACACTTGGACATGATTGCTGGTTTGTGAGAAGGAGGAATGAATGAAAAGCAAGCAGCAGCTGTAGCCCTACTGGCCTGAGGTCTTCGATTGCCCACCCATTCATTCTCCCGCTGCTCGGGGACCCTTCAGATCCCTCAGTGACCCACATTCTCCTCTCTCTGTCCCTGCCTGCCCCTTGATTTGCCTCTGCTAAAAGGAAGGATTGCTGTGAAGGGCCTCCCCCCTCTAATCTCTGTTTAACTATTTCCATATGATAACTGCTTTGAAGCCCTACAGCCCAATGAAAAGGCCAGAAGCCACAGCTCTGTTGTGGGGGGTCCCCAGGGGACAAAGTATGTAAACAAAGGCCAGCTCAGTAGCCCTTTACACCTCGCTTCCCTCCTCTTTTCTTGCCTGGATCTCAGGTGGAATTAAAGGGATTAAAGCTGGGAGTAAATGAGGCGAGTGTGCAAAATGACTCCTTTCTGAACCAAACGGCATGTTCCGTGCTGAGGAAATGAGATACACATTTAAATCTCATCCATCCACCGCCTGTGGCCACCACCGTGTACCTGCCTACTTAGCCCAAGGGTTAATTAATTGAGGCTTCAATGCACTGTTGCAAGAGCATTATTGCATTTGATACTCTACATCTGTGATTTAAAACTCTTTCAGTCCCTTGTCAGCAAGGGAGGGTTTTTAACTAGGAAATTAGCATTCAGATAAGGGTATGCTCTATTTGCTTCTGAAAGGAAGGAAATATTAAGGATGCTGGTGCACAGACCACGCTATAATATTCTGTCCCATCATGGCTAGGACTCCTGAGCCCAGCTTCCCAAAGGGGGGGGGGTGTCATGTAGGAGGATCAAGATACATTCTGTGATGACTGTGTATTCTCTAAAACAGGGATGGCATTGTAGGAAACAAGCCACCCCATGCATTTAAACAAAGAGGGTGGTATCACTATAATATATTAAAAATATGCTGACCTTATATTTGCTCTTAAGTGTGTAGTTATTCCAGGGCAACGTTTTGGAATTATGTTGATGGCTTCGTATGCAAGGCAGTTATTAGTAGGATGAGAATATTGAGAATACTGGGTTTAGCTTTTATAGTCTACTAGCAAGCAGGAAATATAATAATCATAGTCTTAGAACTGCAGATCTGGAAAAGACCCTATGGATTATTGAGTCCAGTCTCTGTCAATGAAGCACAGTGGGAAATTGAACTCCCAACCTCCGGCTGCACAGCCAGATACATAAATCATTGAGCTAGCCAGCAGTTCATGAAATATTTATTCTCTTTCCATCTCAGTCTCATGTTCTAAAATGGGCACCTATGCTCTATCTAGAAGCAAAAATTACAAAACGGAGGCTGTTGTACTTTGGACACATCATGAGAAGAAAAGACTCACTGGAAAAGACAATATTAGTAGGAAAAAATGAAGGCCACAGGAAAAAGAGGAACACCATATAGATGAATTCATCCCATAAAGGAAGCCACATCCTTGAATTTTCAAGAAAGAGCTGAGCAGGGTTGTTATTAATAGAACGTTCTGAAGGGCATGCATTCATATGGTCACCATAAGTTGGAGGTGACTGGTAGCACAAAACAAAAATGGTCCTCAGCTACTCAAACACATTGCACAATTTTGTAGCCATCCTGCAGAATGTTGAAAGAATCCAGAATCTTCAGGTGGGGAGAGCTATAAATATGTACTGAAATGCATGAAGTGGTAGCATGTGTAATTTTGGAGCCTTAAAATACAGTGGACTAGACTGTCTCTCTCTCTCTCTCTCTCTCTCTCTCTCTCTCTCTCTCTGTGTGTGTACACACTTAGGACTGGGAAATTTTACTTTTTGAATTATAATTCCCAGAATCACCGATCTGCTGGCCATGCTGGCTGGTGGATCCTAGGAACTGTATTCCAAAAAAGTGCTTTCTCTGCCTAAAATACAAGAAAACAGAGCTAAACTTTGCATGTGGATGTTCTCTATTTGTGAAGGAGCCCTTATATTTCCTACAGATCAGTTCCTTTCAGTCAGTATTTTGCTGGGGTTGGCCTGACCCATATGAATAGAAAACTGAGTCGAAGCTTTAGTTCAGGGGTCCCCAACCTCCGGTCCGCGGCCCGGTGCCGGCCCGCGAGGAGACTTCAGCTGGGCCGCGGGGACACAGTGGCAGCCATTACAAAAAAGGGAGGGAGTGGGCTTGCCTCGGCTTGAAAATCCATTGCTGCTGCTGCTCAGAGGTGAGGCAGCCTAAAAGCTGTGGAAGCTTCTGTCGGAGGGGGCGGGAGGGGCTTGGGCAGAGGGAGGAGGGAGGCCAGCTCAATGGCCCCAGCAGCAACCATTACAAAAAAGAGCCCGGCAGGGAGGCCATTTGAATTTCCCGGGCTCCTACCTCCCGCCGCAGGGCCCGTCCACGCTGCTCGCTTTCCAGGCGGGCTCCGGGAGGCAGAGCCCAGGAAATTCAAATGGCCTCCCCGCCGGGCTCTGCCTTCAGCCGCTGGGTCCGTCCGCGCTGCTGGCTTTCCAGCCGGGCTCTGCCTCCTGGAGCCCGCCTGGAAAGCGAGCAGTGTGGACGGGCCCTGCGGTGGGAGGCAGGAGACCAGGAAATTCAAATGGCCTCCCGGCTGGGCTCTCCCACCATCAGCCACGGAGGGCGTCGAGGAGTGCCGAGGACCAACGCGGCCGCCCCGGCGAGCAGCCTCTGGTGCCGGTTCCGGAGGCCTCCTGGCAGTGGCGGTGGAAGCCCGGGAGGCTGAGGAGGCTTCAAACCGGTAAGGAACCATTTTTTCTTTTTAAAAAACTGTTCTGGGTGGGTTTTGGAGGGTGGGTTTGGACTGGGGGGGTCTGTTTCTGTGCTGTGTTGTTTTGTTTTTGGATTTGTGTTGGGTTTTTTTGCAGTCCCAGCATGGGACTTGCTCTGTTTATTTTTATTATTATTATTATTGGTATTTTTTTGAAATGCTGGAACGGATTAATCCCGTTCCCATGCATTTCAATGGGAAATGGTGCTTAATGCATAACATACTACTGCATAACAAGTACCCCCACGCACGGACGCCCCCCCACGCCCCCCATTCACAGATGGCGGCGGCGACAGCCCCCCCCCCCCCCGGGTCCTTGGAAGAATGGTCTTCAACAAAACCGGTCCCTGGCATTAAAAAGGTTGGGGACCACTGCTAGTTGACACCGGTTTTGTGGATGTAACTTTGTCCCCTTCTTGTCCAGTGATAATGGATACATTTCAATTTGTGCAGCTTCAGGATATGGATAGGATCCTTGGAGATCCTACCATGTTTACTGGATCTTTGCCCATCCTGGCTTATAAAAGCAGCCGTGGGGGTATCTGGCCAAGTGAGTAAGAGTAGTAGTAATGAAGGCAGGATATTAGCATACTTATTTATTTAAAATATTTTTACCCTACCTTTCTCCTAAGGACCCAAGGCAATTTACAACATTAAAACACAATACTTAAAGTAGGCAGTAATAAAACCACTACTAAAGAAGCCCTCCTGGTATCCCACTGTATTGGGCAACTATTGGCGAGTCTCTGATATTCCATTTTGGGGCAAAGTACTGGAGTGTGTGGTGGTTTCTCAGCTCCTAGGATTCCAGAATGAAGTGGATTATCTAGATTCATTTCAGTCTGGCTTCAGGCCTGTCTGTGGGGCAGAAACAGCTTTGTCACCCAGGCTTGTTACCCGACAGGGGGAGTGTGTCCCTGTTTGTTCTGCTGGACCTCTCAGCGGCTTTTTGATACCACCAGCCATGTTATCCTTCTGGCTGCTCTCTGGCATGGGAGGTGGAAGGGTGATCTCATAAGGTGGTGCTGGGAGACTCCTGTTCAGCACCCTTATATTTGGTCTTTGTTCCCCAAGCTATTTAACACATACATTAAACTGCTGGAAGAGGCTGTCTAAAGTGTTGGAGGCTGATGTCACCAGTTAGCAGATGTCACCCACCTCCATGTCTCCTTTCCATCTAACTCTTAGGAAACTGTTCCTTTTCTAAACCAATGTCTGTCATTAGCAATGGACTGGCTGGAGGGAAACAGACTTAAACTTAATCCAGGCCAGAAAGAGGTGCTCCTGGTTCATCAAAAGGCTGATGATGGAATAGGGGCTCAATGCATGCTGGATGGGGTTACACTCCCTCTGAAAACTCAAATCTGCAGCTTGGGTGTGTTCCTGGAGTCATTGTTGAGCCTTTGAAGGCCAAGAAGTTGAATTTGGCTGCAGTGACATATGAGATAATCCATGTGTATTACTGTAATGCATACTACATGAGAGTGCCCTTGAAGACAGTTTGGAAACTTCAGCTGGTTCAAAATGCAGCACCCAGACAGCTGATGGAGGCCAGTTACAAGAAGCAAATAACTCCTGTGTTACATTAGCACCACTAGCTGCCAGGCTGTTCCCAGGCCCAGTTCAAAGTGCTGCTTATGACCTTGGATCCAGGCTACCTGAAGCACTGTATAACTCTGCATGAGCCTTCTCGGCTCCTAAAATCTTCAGAAGAGGCCCTTCTCTCAGTCCTGTTCTCCTCACTGGAAGTTAGAAGGGGACAAGAGAGATGTTTGAGGGGGACAAGTGCTATCTCTTGAGAGGTTCGGTTGGCCCTCAGTCACTTGTCCTTTCAGCCATAGTCAAATATCTGCTTTTTAGATGGGTTTTTAGTAACTAAATGGGGCAAGAGTGAGTCTTTTCTGGATGCTGTGTATACATTTCTTTTAAGCTTGTTTTTAAAGCTTTTAAATTTTGTTTTTAGCATTATAATTTATTGTGTTTTTAGTCCAACTTGATTTAATCATTTGTGAGCAGCCTTCAGTCCTTTAGCTGACAGAAAGGTAGCATGGAAAGGAAACAAAAATCAGTCAATCAATCAGTAATACTAGAAAACCATTATTTTTTTTGCTATTAATGATGTCTTTATTCCGTTTCCTATTGTTTTTGCACAATAGGAAGACAAGGTTGAAAGCTTCTGTTTCTGATTGTAAACAAACCATGTTTTTTTGTTGGCTAGAATCCTATTACATATTTATGCCAAAATGCCAACATAACTCCAATTGTGTAAAATGAAGCGGTGAATTGCCACTATTTAAGAAACTGGTGTGTAGGTTGTGCGGTTATTTTTTGTTTGTTTGTTTGGTCTAGGGGGTTGTGCATCACATCATACAACTGTTGTGTGAAAAGAAAAGCAAGCATAAATTTTTTAACTGGCAGCAATTTTCTGTTGAAATTTATGCCATTGGAGTCACGCTGGTGGATATAGGTAACAGGGTTCTATCTATTTTGTTAGAATTTTGATTTATTTAAACTCTATTTGATTGGAACAAATCAGAGTCTGAAACCCTCATTTAATCCTAGTTTGTTTTAACCACTCAGGGTTAGTTAACACAGTAGAGTTAGGCATAATGAGCAATTATGATTTGTTTAAAATTGAAAGTAGAAATATAATTTAGTTAGACCTGTTTCAATGGGAATAAAGGAATCGGTTATCAATAGTTTGTTGTCACTCACTGCTTACAAGTACTGCTTTTACTACTGCTGCTACCAGCATTTATCTTGTATTGTGAAAATGTGGTTGGTGAGAGGCAGAAATGAAGCATGTGGCGCAACTACCCAGAGCCAGTAAAATGGGGACAGGGAGGGAACACATGAACTGTGCATGTTTTTGGACCACAACTTCCATTATCCTCAACCACTGGATGTGCTGGCTGGGTCCGTTGGGAAGTGGAGTCTGAGATATCTCAAGTGTCATGGGTTCACTATTCCTGCGACAAGGGAACACACAGTAGTTACCACAATTTTCCTGTTTATACTGTACGCTACATCAGACTGTGGTGAGGCAGGGAGAGTGGCAGAAGTTCAAGCCATGCTAACTCTTGTGTTCTGGATGGCTGGGGCTACATAGCTACTGACACTGCCATGTGATCAGAAAAGCTGTAAAGGAACGTGGTATGCATATATTAAAATATGCACTGGCATTCTGTTTGAGGGAATTGTTGTATTGCTCAGCCATCCTTAGAAGATGCTGACACAGTGGTGGCCTCAGGCTTCCCATCACTGAAATGAGAGAACTGCCCCTGCTACCAACCCCGCCCTTCCACAACCTGTAGCGTCTCAACACCTCCTGCTTTCCCTTTAAGTGGAAGGAGAGGACTGAGAAGGTGAGACAAGCAGCCTCCAAGGCTGCAGCCAGATGGAACTGTTTTGGCTCTGCTGGGTTCCTTGCTCAGGCAGGCAGAGGAGATCCACCAGCAACTCAAAGGAACAGAGGCTTCAGCTTTCTGATGTCTGTCTTCTTGCCTTGGGAGGCAACATCTCATCACAAGATTCAAAGGGCAGGTAATTCAACTTGTTCTTGACAATGTTGCTTTCTTGGCAGCTTATGGTGGTGAAAATTCTTGCCTCCCTTTCCCACCTTGGATGTCTACCTTGCTTACCGTCCCTAAATAGCTTGGCTGCTTACAGTGTCTCTTAGAGCTCTCTCTGTAAAGACATGATCACATCAGTGCATCTCTATGAGTTTCCATCTTGACTCGAACACTTTGTCACTCCAAGTAAAGATGTGCTAACCATTTTGTGGTTCCAGGACAGAGAGAGACAGGCAAGGAGAGACAATGATGATGGCTCCGTGGGGGGAAGGTGTGATGACAGTAGTGGCAGCAACCATCGCAAACTAAAGCACGGGGCAGAGGGAAGTGAGGCAGCATTGTTGGAGCCTTTTGATTTGTGGAACAGTGTCAGTTCTGGCTCAGCACTGCCTTACTCTACTGAACAGTTGGGTCAATCCCATTTGGAAGCCTTTCTGAATTCCAAGTGTGAAGCTCCATGCAGACTTACATTCTTGAAGAAAGGTTTTATGAACATGGTTAAACTTGGCATTAGGCTATCTGATGAAGAGGCGGATGTTGTGGTTTAACAAGCACAAAGCAAAGTGGAGGGAAGCTAATGCTCTGGAGAAGTGATGATTTCATGAGGACCACACCCCCAAAGTTGCCTATTTAGCAAATGTAATAGGACTTTTTCAGTTTCATAAAGTAGCTTGATAACTGGAAAGTGCCAGTTAATGGCAGAATGTTCCATCTATGAATTTCACAGAGATTAATCTACTCCTTTAGAATCCTAAGAAGCCAATCAAGTGGCCGCCCCAGTCTTAGGTGTTTTACAATCTCTGTGGGCACAAAGCTCAAACTGAAACTACCATTCAACAGTCTAAACTGTCATCTTCATCTTCTTCCAGCATAAAAATACAATTTTTTCACCATATAAAGATTTTTTATAATGGCAATAAAGCAACTCTAGAGAACATGGTTGTCTTGAGATAGTTTAACTGTGCCTTCTACCTCATAACACCCTGGGGATGTGGCCGCTTCATAATAATCACTTTCTTTAGCATGCCTTGCTCAGTTAAGGAATGAAGCTAAAAGGTCAGTGCAGGATAAAAATGTAAATCTCAAAAGTTTCCATCTTGACCCTAACACCTTGTCATAAAACCTAAATAAGCTTCTATGGCAATAATAATGTTCTAAACTCCCAACCTGCTACCTCAAGCAGAGAGAAACCATGTCATGTTTGGCAGGCTAATATGTAATAGCTTGGTACACTTAATGCAGAGTATTTTGTTATGTTGGTGAAGAGACGGCCCAAAATATAGCTACTCCTGATGCCAAGAAATGAATATTTCTATCTCTTCATAGCAATTCTCATCAGTAGCAGATTTTTACCATTAAATTTTGGTGATTTATATCCAGACTTCCATTATTTCTGATGTCTCCACTCTCTTCCCCTGCCCTCTAAAGTCCATGTTTTGCTATGTTCTGTGCCAGGAAAAAAAACAACAACAATATTTGATATCATGGTGACTTATGGCACAATTGGCACATTAATTTTATGTATTTATTTTACTGATTTGTATACTACCAGATTTAGTGACATTCACTACTCTGGGCTCTTAACAATAGTGTAGGTAGCCCTCCCAACTAAACCACTAAGCCCAAATAAATTTATTTACTACTCCAAATCAAAACAGACCCAAATCCAACAAAACACACTGATGGCAGACAAGGTGAAAAAATGCTCATAATTAATGTGGATGAAGTAAATTTAACTGCACCACTCCAAGTGAAGAATCAAAGTTTCCCCCTTAAATCTGTTGAACTCTAAATATAGATTTCAAGCTCCACAAATGTCTCTTGGATCAAGGAAAAAGAGATAGGGAAAAGCCTAAAATACAGTTTCCGTTTGGACTGATGATTGAACTAAGGTATACAAAATCTCTATTTCAGTTTCTTATGTCTAATTCCCATGAAAGGAGATGCCAAAGAATGTAGTAACTACAGGACCATTGCTTTAATTTCCCATGCAAGCAAAATTATATTCAAGGTGTTGGAACAAAGTTTTTTACCTTATATGGAATGAGAAGTGTCTCATGTTCAAGCTGGATTTTGAAAAGGAAGAGACACTTGGGATCATATTGCAAATATCCACTGGCTATTGCAGTATTAGCATTAGCATTGGTTACCACCACCACCACCACCACTACTACTACTACTACTACTACTACTACTACTACTACTACTATTACATGGAAACACAAATATTAGTTTGCTTTATAACTTGAGCAACACTTGCCCCATTACTCCATGCTACTCAAATGTAGGGATATTTATAAAGCCTTTGATAAAGGTGGCATCCCAGTCCAGGCTTGAAGAGCAGATCTGCCTGTGGATGCACACTTTGGTGAGCAATGCCTTTCTGTATTCATACAGTTACCTTGTGTGCAGGCTCATTAAACTAGCTGGATGATTCTTTTGTTGAAATGGACATCCTTGTCCACGTCACCAGTGGCCTGGGGCTAGAGATGAATCAGAGTCAAAAAGCTATGAATGTCAGCAGTACAATCTCCTTCTCTCTCTACCATCACAACAATGTCACTCTGTCTTGTGAGTGCTAAAAGGGTTGCTCACTTGCAGCCACTACCTTTTTGAAAATATAGGACACAGTCTTTGATCTTGCTTAAATACGGAAGTTAACATACACTGAGCAAAAAAGCATGAAAGCAACAAACAAAGCTTTACTCTCATTTTTACTTTGATGATTTTAGCCTCTGACCCTCAATATCCCATGTGTAAAATGGGACTAATACTGCTAATTTAGCTTACAAGGTTGCTGTAACAACTATGAGATGACATACGAGAAACACTGTGAACACTCAAAAGTCCTATACAACTGCTATGTTTATCCTTATTGCTGTTATTCCCAATAAGAAAGACAACAATTGATATAACAAGTTCAATAGAGGTACCTGTCATAATCATTTGAGAAGGTGATATCACAATACTGGAACTATTTGAAGAGATGATGCTAGTATAGCACTAAAAAAAACATCTGGATTTTATTTTACCAACCGGTCAGCTTGAAATAGATACCAGGAAAATCTGTGAGGATCAAAAGATCATGGTAATTATGGATTTCTCAGCATGGATTTCTCAAAAACATGGATTTTTTACAGCATGGATTTCTCAAAAACAAGTCATGTCATCATCTTTTTTAAAAAACTATTTTTATTTTTATTCTTTTTTTCAGTAGATTTACGAGCCTTGTAGATCAGGGGAATGCTGTATATGTAGTGTATCTTGGTCTTCATCATCCTGGAGAGAAGTGACAAGTGGAGTGACATAGGATGCTGTCATGGGCTTAGTGTTGTTCAATATTTTTATAAATTATTTGGACGACTTGCTTGAAGAAATGAAGGGGATACTCATGAAATTTGTGAATTATATCAAAGTGGGAGGAGTAGTTCCCATTTTTTTCAGAAGACAATATCAGGATTCAATATCATCTTAAGAGACTGAAAAACTGGGCCAAAACAGACAAAATTAGTTTCAACAGGATAAACATACAATTCTATATTTAAGCAGGATAAAACAGATGCACAAATGCAATGCACACTTGCTGGGTAGCAGTATGTGTGAAAAGGGTCTAGGAATCTTAATAGGCCAGAAGCAAAATAGTCAACGGTGTGATCCAGCAGCAGAAAAGCTACTACAATTCTTGGCTACATCAACAGAAGTACAGTGTCCAGATCAAAGGGAGTAATACTACCACTCAACGCTGCTTTGGTCAGACTTCATCCAGAGTACAGTGTCCACACCTGGACACAACAGCTGAAAAAGGGTATTGACAAGTAGGAAACATGTCCAGATGTCAACAACGATGGCAATAGGTCAGGAAACCAAGTCCTATGAAGAATTCAATTCTTAAAACAAAACAAAACAAACACCTTTTGGCTTATGAATGTGGGATATTGTGCTTCTGTACTCATGATTCAAAAAGCCAGGAAATGGCCCTATATTGCTGCACAGTATCATGCCCACATTGCCAGCAGGAAAAAGGATGCCAAACTTTACATAGCAAAGAGCAACCTGAATGTTGACAATACCAATAGCAGCAGTCGTGATGGTCTACAGGATACCCTCTTGTGCTCACTACCATTCACTAAGGGACAGCGTGCAAAGGAAAATCCCAGAAATTGACTCTGTTAACCACTTCTCACCCAAACCCAAGCAATTATCAAGGCTATTTTCCAACAAGTGTGAATGACCCAGAAGGTTTGTGTTTGTTTGTTTGTTTGTCTGTTTTTTGAGAATTGAATTTCATGGCTTTTTAAAATGGGAGTTTAAATATACATACACTACACACAAATTCCAAATACAACTTTCCTCGTGTACAAATTCCAAATACAGCTTTCCCAGTGCTAGAGGAGTTAGCTAAGAGTGTCACTGGAAACCAAGGTCAAAATTAGCCATACAATGTGAAAGAAAGACAGTGAAGAAATACACGACAAAAATCAACTAATTTAAGATGTGTTGTTGGAGGAGACCCATATAGATACAAAATACAACCAGAAAAGCAGAAAAATAGGTGCTCAATCAAGTCAAGCCTGAACTCTCACGAGAGCAAAATGAGTCAGCTGAGCCTATCCTACCATGCACATATAATGAAATACAGAAGTGACCAGAATAGACTATAATGCTTGAAAAAGTGGGTTGGATCAGTAGAAGAGGAGGAAGATCTAACATGAGATGGATTGACTCAATAAAGGAAACCACAGCTGTTAGTTTACAAGAACTGAACACAACTTAATGACAATATTGCTAGGAAGGGGGGCAGTAGGAAGAGAGAACATGAGATGTTGGTGGTTTGCAAGATCTGAACAGAGCTGTTAATGATAGAACATTTTGGAAGTTAGTAACTCCTATAGTCATCACACATTGGAAGTCACTTGATGGCACATAGCATCTTTAGAATTTTTTTGCTAATTACTAAACAATGGTACAGTGACAAGATGTATGGAATAGGCATCAAAATTCTGTAAGACCACCTCCAGCCACAAAGCAAAAACAATAATTTCACAACTTGAATGAGTGAGTTAAAAAGTTCTCCTCCTGAGAGTCATTTAATTTAGTCCTGACTGGCAGAGTCAAAAGTTCAGATCTCCCTTCCCCCCATTCTCAAATTTGCAACATTGTTTATGTTTAGAATGTTTATGCTGATAAGAAAGTTAAAAATCAGAGGTTTTTCCCCTTTGAAATAGCTTTTCTAAGATACAGTTTAACCTGTCCTCAAGTTCGAATTCGTTCCAAATTTTAAAAAGGGGACTGGGACTGACCATTCTTTTTCAAGATAAGTAAGTTTGGTCTTTTCAATGTATTTGATCTGTTTTAAATCTGCGGACAGAAAAGGTTGCTGATGTCTGCAAGGGGGGGGGGAGGAGGAGATAAAACAGTTTTACTTTTTAAAAAAATCATAACTGCCTGCTACATCTGTGCCAGATTTGGTGCTGCTCTGAGGTTCAGTTTCAAAGTTATAATTTTTATTTGGGGCATGGCCATTTTTTTTTTTAGTTGCCTTATAGATGCTGATTTGCTCTTTTATACAATATCTGAGGAACATGTATACAATGACTAAGGAAACAAAATGCTTAACTGGAGAAGAGACAACTGAGAAGTGATACACTATAGAAGTGATATGATAACCATCTTTATATATTTGAAGGACTATACATGGGAGATGGAGCAACTGAGTTTTCTGCAGCATCAGAGGGTTGAATGCAATCCAGTTGATTCAAATTACAAGAATGGAAATGTCAGTTAATCATTAGGAAGAACTTACTACAGGTTCTTACTTACAGGAGCTGTTTGACAATAGAGCAGATTACCTCAGACAGTGCTGGATTTTCCTCCACTGGAGTTTAAACAGAGGTTGGGTGGTCATCTGTCAGAGATGTTTTAGCAGTTGAATTCCTCCATCGGCAGTGGGATGGAGTAGATGATCCTTAGGGTCTCTTCCAACTCTACAGTTACATGATTCTGTGATTTTAAATCATGCAGAAAGATCCTATATCTATTTCAGAGAGCAATAAACTGGCTTATTGCCAGCACACTTGGCATCCCCACTCTAGAACATAAAATAAATACTATTTCCCTTCTTATTACTCCATTAGAATACACAATGTCATAATGGCAACCTGATTTTGGCAGCTGTTAATCTTAGCACTCCCCCAAGTCATTGGAAATGTAGCTTTTTACGGTGTACAATGACATTAAAAATATGCCCACATTCAGAATATGCCCGTTTTGACAGAAGAGATAGAGATTTAAACGAGACTTTCTGCTCTGGAGCTGTTTTGTGGCATAAATGATGGATGCAGGAAAATAATACATAGTTTCATTGCTTTCAAGTAATAGAATCGTCATTTCATTCATGGCCCTGGCAAATAGGAATAAAAGTGTGATTCCTGTCATGGAAATAGTTGTATCTCTCCCTCCCTCCCTCCTCTCTGTGCTCCTCTATAGAAGAGAAGAAAAAGAGGAAAACAGAGATTTTGTGTTAATAAAAACCAATCTCAGCCTAGGTGATATATATTCACCCAGAATTATGACAACTATTTTATTCATCCTCCACCTGCAGTCACCTTTAGGATACAGACTACTAAGCATCTCAGGAGGGTTATAACTTCCATTTCCCATCTACCCCTATGCTGCATAACATCACTTTTGAAGCTCAAGAAACTGTTAAAAGTAGTTTAAGATATTTTCTGAGGTTGAAGCCTAAGTTAGATATCCCACTCAAGAGAAGAAATGTTAGAATGACTTTAATTTAGCCCAGGACTGGACAACTTGTGGTCCTCCAGATGTGGCTGGATTGCAGCTCCAACCAGCCATAACCAGGCAAACAAATAGTGAAGGCTGATAGGTTTTGAAGTTCACTAAGATCTGGAAAGCCACAAGTTTTCAATCTTTGAAATTGACTCTCATTTTTAGGTTTAAAGAAGGGTAAACAATTCATCCCAAAACTAAAAGAGTGAATAATTTCTATCAGAGAAAGAACAAATATATTGGCTGAAATTCTTTTCACAGAGTTATGCTGTGCAAGGTGAATGATTTTGGAAAATAAAAAAATTCTGCCTCCCTCCTACCAAAGGTTCTCCATCTCCTTGGGATCCCATTCATTGTGGGGAACTGTTAGGAGCTGCGGGACAGGGGAAAATCTTTAATTTCAGTAAAATCATCCTGGTGGTAACGATTTTTGGAAACTAAAGACTCTCCTCCATCTCGTGGGCCCAAAAACCTCCTCATAATAAAAGGGATCCCACGGGAGTCTCAGGATCTTCTGAGGGAATTGGAAATTTTTTATTTCTGAAAAATCACCACAGCTGGTGACATCATCAGCCTTATGCAGTGTTAATTTCAGCCTTTGATTCTTGGAAGTGCCTTTGGAACCATATTACTAAAAAAAAAAAATCAGTATTATAGAACAGAGGATTTACATACAGTATATAGCAAGAGATATATATGCAATCAGTAAAGTTGTATTATACTGTAAATACTATATAAAAAGTAATAATGTGGAATTAATTGTTTTAAAGTATTGGGTAGGGAAAACAATACACACTAAAAACAGTATAAATTACATGCAATACCAAAACAACATAAGTGGGCACTCACAAAGATATAAAACCAACAAGTCAGCCACTTTCTATGTTTGTATGCCACACACACAACACACACATGCACCACTTAGAATGCACTGCACTGTACATGAGATGTCACTTTTACAAAGCGTCTGTTGAAGCTTAGGAATGGCATTCGGCTCTACATAAGTATTGGTAACATGGGTCCTAACTACATGCTCTGTTGATGAAATGATTAGCAACCATGTTATGGATTTATGAACTGAATACCACATCTGATAGTAGGGTGGGCCATGGGGCAGGCAAGAGTGTCCTGAGGGATGCAGAATTTGAAGAAGAGAGGTTGAAGCCTTCACTTCCCCAACCGTAAGAAGAACAAGCCTTGCTAAGGATAGATGGGAATGGTTTCTGCAGAAAGGCGGTCTTGTCTGCTCAGCACGACCCTGCAGACCACCTCCGCCTTCACCTTCCCTTGCTCCATGACAAAGAGACAGGTCTTTCCCTACTTAGGATAGGGATGGCCCAAGCCCTACTCTCTGATGCAGTGATCGTGCTACGTAAGTAAGTACACGGGGAGAAGGCCTTTCCATCTAACCCAACAAGGCTTTCCTTTTGTTGCTTAGTCTACTATCTAAAGCGTATCTGTGAGGAGAAAACATTAACCTATTTGACAATGAGGTTTCACACAAAAGTTTTACAGAGACATTATTTAAAATTATTTTAAATGCATTATTATATTTAGTAGAGAATGCATTTCAATCACACTTTAAAAAATGGGGAGGATTCAGTGCTGCACTGTTGGTGGTGATGGGGGTGGGGATGGTGGAATCCAGCAGAAGTGGGAAGATGCTGTGATGATTACAAGCGGGAGAAAGGAAAGAAATTCTGTCATACTGGCACTGCAGCGCAAGCAGACACCATGTTAAAGTTAGTTGGCTGTCATGTTAATTAGAGACTCTTTCAATATCATGGAATGCAAAAGGAAAACATCACACAAGCTTACCATGGGAAGTAGGTGGAGGAAAGAGAGGCAAACACCACCCTAGGAAATGAGACCGCACTTCAGTATATGCTTCTAAACCATGGGTGGGGAAGGGATGGCCTCGTGTCCGACACTTCTAGGTATCTATTGCAAAAATAATACAAAATAAACAACAACAAAAAACTCTACCAAAAATGACAAATTGCTAGCCCGGGAGCCTCTAGTACTGGCAATTCACCTTTTAAGTAGTTTGCTGCCTGCCCTGCACCGTTTAACACAGTTGCCTTATAATGTACGGGCCTTCCTTTTATGTTCTTTAGTATCTTCACTCAGGGTGGGAGGTGAATTGTTGCAGTTTACTAATATTACATGCACTCAACAGAGCCAAGGTGCTTGAGCACAAAGTGCTGAATGTAAATGAAATGCTACATTAAAAGCTCCCCCCCCCCCACTCTCTCTCTCTCTCTCTCTGTGTTTCGTAGGGGAAGACCTGTTTTTGGAAGGGGGGGTGGCATAATGTGAAGTGTGAGGGCCTCATTAGAAGAGCCTTTCCTGGAATCCCAAGCAAAACACTTCACACAATTCAGCGGGTTTTGTTTCTGCTGCTACTAATTATTTTTACTTCCCCCATAATGTCCTGGGCCTTCCGAAGAGCTGATTTCTCCTCTTTCCATTTAGCCCAGGACACAAACACTCAGAATGGAGGTGAGTGCCTTTTCCTGCTCTTTGGCTCAAGCCAATTTTACATTGTAAACAAAATCAATTAGACTGGTGTTTGTCCTGCCTGCTCCTCCCTCCTTTCCTTTCTGGATGTTCAACCTGAATACCTCCTCTAAAGCATTTCCCTCATCTCCTGCTTATCCACAATAGTTTGTTTAATGTCATAATAAATTGATTGTGGGAGCTCTGAACAGGAAAGGAGAACAGAGAGCAGCCATACAGGCAGCTTGAGAATAAAACCTGAGGCATGAAGAGACACTTCAGCCTTTTGCTTTTTCCCCTGACGAGGCATTCCCTATTTATTAAAAATAAATTAATACACTGCTTACATTGACCATTTTTCTGGCTGTATCTGTTTTCATCATTAATTTATAGAAGAATGAAAGATTGTGCATAGCAAGCTTTAAACAATATGAACAAATGGGAAGGATGGGTGAATAGATTTCTCCCACCCGCCCTTAAAATGTACCATATAAGGCTGTGAAACCTAGAGGAAGGATTTTAAAGTTATATCCCATTTATGAGTCCCCCAAAATGGGAGTTTTGAAGTAGCTAATAATCAAATGAAATGACTAATTATGGTGGTGGTGAATAATACAAAGATCACCCTGGTGGTCAATTTATCCTTTAGGGTTGGATTGAAAGTTTAGTTTAATTACTATTCCCCACCCCTACCCTGGCCATTTCCCATATATATTTTACTTAAGGTAAGCATCTAAATCAGTAGTGAGAAATCTTTGGCCCTCCAGATGTTTTGATTTCAACTCCCATAATTTCTTAACATTGGCCATTACTAGCCAGGGTTATAGCAGTTGTAATCACATGGAGAACATTATGAAGGGTAAGACCAGCCTACAACACATGGCTTGCCATAGTTACACTACAGCTGTGGTTTCACACATGAGAAAACTATTTACAGGCAAATACAGTATCGGTAGTTCAAAGATGGACTCACAAGCTGTGACAAAGGTGGGTTTGGAGGGAGTTCCATTTCATGGAAACATCTCAGTATTGATTTTGATGTACCAACATGCCCAACCAATCCTTCTCACAGGCATGTACACATTTTCCAACAGACCTAGGAGAAGTGGCTATGTTAGGTGGGCTATTGTGGGAGTTGTAGAAAAAAGCCCCCAAATCCTAACTTTTTGAAGCTCAGCATTTCAAGCCACATACTTGTGTGTCAGCAGAGCATTGTCACCTCAAGTCTTCTAAACTTTTCAACACAGGACAGTCCACATTATTCCTCGGCAATAATGTGGAACATGATCTGAGACATGTTACTAGAGATCAGTATTATTAACCCCTTGGTATGTGTGCCTGTCCATGCAGTACAAGACACCATTAAATAAAAGTCCCCAAATGCACCCATTCTGTTGCCCATTGCAGCTGATGGTTAGGACTTGTTCAACGACTCATCTCAAAATATGCATGCCCTTGATCTCTCTCCCAATCTTTATAATTTAGTGGCCCATTCCATGGTAAAGGTAGACAAAGTTGCATGCAGAGGCTCTATCAGCTACCTATCTTCAAAGTCTCCCTTGCTCCCAAAATTAGGGGGTAAGGCCAATATTCATTTTTATTCCTAGATATCTACAGAAGCAACAGAATTTCAGTTAGATACTCTCTGCAATGTTTCAAAGCAGAAGTAGATGCCCAGATGGCCTGTTTCTTTTTTAATTTTTTCAAACCCGCCACTCTGCATTGCAGAATGCTGAAGCTCACAGTTGGGTGCTAGGGATGGGGAAATGGTCCATCCAGAGCCTCGTGGTGCAGTGGTTAAACTGCAGTACAGCAGTCAAGACCTTGCTCATAACCGAAGTTCAATCCCGACGGGCTCAGGTAGCCATCTCAAGGTTGACTCAACCTTCCATTCTTTCATTTGCTGGGGGGCAATGTGTAGCCTGTGTAATTAAAATTGTAAACCACCCAGAGAGTGCTTTAAACACCATGGGTTGGTATATAAGCAGAACACTCTGCCTTTTTACTTCAGTTTGCATCTTTCTGTCATAATCCGAGAACAGCATTACTCAGCTTGGCACCCCAAGACATATTGGGTCACAACAACCCTTCTCATATGCCAGATGGTACCTTGATGGGAATTGTTGCCCCACACATCTTGAGATGCCAGGTTGGGGGTGACAGAGCCTTGTGCAGTCTCTCTATATGGTACCCTGTTAGATGACCTATTGAGGGAGGCCGACAGGGGGAAAACGTCCCTGTTGGTCCTCCTCGATATCTCAGCCGCCTTTGATACCGTCGACCACGGTATCCTCCTGAGGAGGCTCTCTGAGTTGGGAATTGGTGGCCTGGCGTTTGCCTGGCTCCGATCCTTGTTGGAGGACTGTCCTCAGAGAGTTCAGCTTGGGGGGGGGGACTCGGCCCCGTGGAGCCTCACTTGTGGAGTTCCGCAGGGTTCGACCCTCTCCCCAATGCTGTTTAATATCTATATGAGGCCGCTGGGTGGGGTCATCAGGGGGTGTGGGGCATTGTGCCATCAGTATGCTGATGATACTCAGCTCTACATCTCCTTTTCTCCAACCACAGTGGATGCCGTTCTGTCCCTTCAGCGCTGCTTGGAGGCTGTACTGCAATGTATGCAGGAAAATGGGCTGAGGCTGAACCCGGACAAGACGGAGGTCCTTAGGGTGGGTGGCCCCACCATCAGCGGTTTGGGAAACTCCCTCTCTTTTGGGGGGGTGACTCTTACTGCGAAGAGTGAGGTTCGCAGCTTGGGGATACATCTGGACCCGGCGCTCACCATGGAAACTCAGGTGGCGTCAGTGGTCCGTTCCGCATATTTCCATCTTTGGCGGATTGCCCAGCTGCATCCCTATCTTGATGTTGGGGCACTCACCACTCTGGTCCACGCACTCGTAATCTCGAGATTAGACCACTGTAATGCGCTCTACGTGGGGCTACCTTTGAGATTGATGCGGAAGCTCCAAATGGTGCAGAATGCGGTGGCCAGACTTCTCAGTGGAGTGAGGAAACACCAACATATCACTCCCACTCTGGCCGCCTTGCATTGGTTGCCCGTATGCTTCCGCCTTGATTTCCAAGTTCTAATGATTACATACAAAGCCCTAAACGGTTTAGGACCTCGATACTTGGCGGAACGCCTCCTCCCACCTAGATCTACCCGTACCACTCGATCCAGTCAGGAGGGGCAACTGAGGAGCCTAACGCCGAGGGAGGTCCGGAGGGAAAAAACAAGACACCGGGCCTTCTCAGCAGTGGCTCCTTCTCTTTGGAACAAACTCCCTTCTGAGATCCGTTTGGCCCCCTCGCTGGGCATTTTTAAAAACCAACTTAAGACCTGGTTATTCAGACAGGCCTTCCCTCCAGGCACTACTTAATTTTCCTCTTCCCATCTTGAACTATTGTTTTCATTGTATATTGCGGTAAAACTGTTACTATATATTAACTGTTTTTATCTTGTCGGTTGTGAGCCGCCCAGAGTAGACAATGTCTAGATGGGCGGCATATAAGTGCAATAAATAAATAAATAAATAAATACCCTGTGTGCAGTTGTATCCATTACACAAGGGCAGGCCTCATGTGATCCTCGACATGCTGTTGAACTACAGTCCCCATCATCCCTCTGCAGTGGCCGGGTCGGCTAGAACTGATAGGAGTTTCAGCTCATCAGGTCGGCTAGAACTGATAGGAGTTTCAGCTCATCAGGATCTGAAGGCCACAAGTTGTCCAGCCCTGTTACAACTTGTTGAAATTCATATTCACAGGTGAGAGCGTTGAAACGTTTTCAAGTTTAAAAAAAATGACCCTTTGCTCATGAAGCTCCTCTGTACTTATATGCTACTTTGGATGTCAAAAGCATACTCCACCAAATGGAGGACAGAAGAGTAACAACAGTTGAACTGAATGTTGTACAGTTTTGCACTGAAGCATCTTTGCTTGCTGTTCTTGCAAGCGCAAACACCAAATTTCAGAATTTTATCTGCTGGGCAAGATTACAAAGATTTTTGTATATTTTCTGTATTTTGGCACATTTTTGGATTTTAAAAACTGTGGCAGTGAGGTATGGGGTTTTTTTGGGGGTTGTTTTTGTTTACAATACCCTTGCTTTCTCCACACACACACACTTTTTTTGCACAAAGTATATTTTTTTCTTATGTAAAATTAGGTTTTTTTAATGCAAAGTAATTGCTTTGCACAGAAAAATGGGGAGGAGGGTTCGCTAACATGGCTGCTGATGGAAAAACATGTTGGTCTCACTTAGGGTGTCAAGCCTCGCAGTAGTTCACCATGTTATTTAATTATTTATTTATTGGACACAGGGCTGTGTCTAGAGAGTAATTTCCATCAAGGATGAGGAAATCTGCAAGTATTTGTTCCCCCCTTTAAAAAGCAATCTTTATATATTAATGAAGAGCCCCATAAAAAGACTGTATAAGCTGGGACTAAAGGATGCCTAAGGGTGAGTAGTTATTGGACTGCAAGTCCGATCAGCCGTAGCCAGCTTAGCCAACATAGAGGAATGACGGGGATTGAAGTCCAACAACAACATGTATTCCACACTTTGCCCACCCCTGCTAGTCTACACCAAACCTCTCAGGGACATGTGCTTTTAGACATAATAAAACAAGTTGTTACTTATCACAGGGATAGTTGGCTAAATACATGTTTCCAATAATTGTCGGTAGTTGGGAATATCAAGGTATGTTTTTGGGAAGGATGAACCCGGGAAGACAAGTAGTGACAGAGGGTGGTTCTCAATTTTGGGTGGGGGTGGGGGGTTAGCTAGGTTTGCAAAGGGTGGAAGGGGGCAGGAATCATCCTCCCTTCACTGAATGAAGGGATAGCACAGTGCAAAATTGGAAAATGTGATGCAATTAAGCGTCTGGTTCACAGGGCAAGTTTAAACAATGGGAACTTCATTGCTTGCACGCACCAAGTATTCTCTAATTAAACAAGAATAATTCACAACAGTGGAGCAGAGAGTGGGAGAGCATGCCCCCACTTTATTTCTAGCCGTAGAGAGCATGTTCCTTCCTTGTGTGTCTATGTGTTTGAGGGGAGGAGGGGAGAGCAAGATGGGTGCCTGTGAGACACAGCATTTTGCATGCAAAGGATCAATTGGCAAAACTGTACAAGGGGAGCCACAGAAGGAAATCTGCTGCAGTCCATCCCAGCCAGGCAAGATGAATGGCAGAGAGAATGGAGGCTATTTGAATGCTGATGTGGCCCTTACTTTCTTCCATTTCCATTAATGACATGCTCATCAAGGGCAAACAATGGGACCGGCTGCCGGCGCCTGTCACACCATGTGGGTGCTGGGAATGCCAGGCTGTCATCCCAGGGCTGCATTTAGAGAACTCCACACTAATAAGAAGTGCTCTGTGCCATCAATGCAGACAGGTGCTTCCGAGGCTGGGACATGCTCCATTCCCTTCTCCTGTTAACCCTCCTCTTCTATTCCCCCTTCCCTACTGACAGACATCATGAAATGCACAAATTAACAGCCCCATCATGTTGGGTGGCTGCAGCTGACGGTGAAAGCAGAAAATCAAGTTGTCACCCAGAGTATAGCTATAAAGCCACAGCCTTGTTTCTCTTGGGGTGCCCTATAATAGCAAGTGCCAGGTTGCTGAATGGATGGGGAGGCTTTAGATTAAGGCCCTGATGCCTTCTGGGCAGAGAATTAGTGGTGGTTCTTTCCATTCGGGTTATTTGTGTACACAGTAAACATCAGGAGAAAGTCAAGGCTCAGAGTTGTACTATTCCTTGCTTCCCATCCTATGCCATAAATACACATAGAGTCATAAGAATTGTCACCCTGATTTCCTCCTTACATTCTGAGTACTGACAGGAGTAGATTCATTTATAACTGCACGAATCAAGGAAGGACACTGTTTTGTTGAAACATCACAGATTCAGCCACAGTACAAATGAATGGAGTGGATTGCCTTTGATCACAATTCCAAACCAACAGCTTCAGCAGTCAATGCAAATTATCAGGGGAATGTGCTCTTTTCTGGCTCTGTTTTGCTTTGTTTAACTGATATAACACCTTTCTTTCAGAATGGGGATTCAAGGCAGTTTACAGGATTAAAAATGAGTATCGGTAAAAATATATAAAAGCAGGTATCAGTCAGGCACAATGTTATAGCCCTAAATACAGTTAATGTAATTATATACTGAAATAGTATTGAGATTAAAAGCATTTTGAAACACATCCAGTAAACAAAGAAACAAGCACGGCACAAATCAGAGATTCTCTCTTCCTGAAGATCAGAAAGAGAAAGGTAGCTTTCTGTCTAGTTTTCCCAATATCTTGCTACATGACTCTGCTCATTTAGGAGGACGGAGCAGGGCTTCACTCATAATTTGGAAAGAGTTTCCACATCCTAAATTCAAAGTCCTGGGTGCTCAAGCTGTGGGACATGTGAAATTGTAGCAAAGATGGGAAAAGTCTTGAGCAAGAGCAGAGTTGCCATTTCCTCCTTTTACCGCTGAGTGACTGTAACAAACTGCACCTCAGTGCCAGCTGTTTCCAAAGCATTGGGATTTGGGGGTACCTGAATTCTGATAAATGCCATTAATAAAAACAAAGCATTATTTTGGGGGCAAAATCCAGACAAGCATATTTTGGAGAAAAAACAATAGTGAGACTGATGGGAGTGTTTCCACTTGCTTTCTCTGATACCTTCTAGATGTGTTGACTACAACTCCCTCCATGCCCAGCCAGCATAGCAATTATCACACATCTGGAGGTTGCCAGTTTAGAGGAAAACTGACTTAACCTGTTCCAGTACAACACTGATTGTTGTGCCCATGAAAAGGCTTTTTTAGCAGCTCTGTGTGGATATTATAGCTGTATGAGAGTGTAGCTATGATACTGCGCAACAAGACAAACTAACATTCTACAAGGCAATTCTATAAATGGGGGCAGCCCAAACAAAAAATTATAACTTTGAAACTGGGCTTTGGGTCATCACCAAATTTAGTACACTCGGATCCAACAGTCTTGTTTGCCAAATTTGGGGGTGTTTGGACAAAGGGATTTTGGGTTATGATTTTTTTAAAGTAAAATTGTTCCCCTCATTCAGAAATAGATGACTCCAAATGACTTTAGATTTAAAATAGCTCATATAAATTGAAAAGACCTATCTTGCTTATGTTGAAAAAGGGTAGTTGGACCCACCAACCATTTTTTTTCATTTGAAAAGAATCCAGGCTGCAGGGGCTGAAATACTGGCCCTCAAAAATGGCCTTTCAAATTGGAGAAACACTGATTTTGTTATAACAGTATGTGTGGTACAGGCTTGCCAAACAGGCAATACTATGTATCACATGGGTAAGGGTCAATAAATGTTCACAACTATTTTATAAGGAGTAAAAGAACATGAATTTGCTTTAAAGAAAGCAAGTGAAGTTTCTTGTGATGTGTAGTGACTATATGAGTTAATGGCCTCCAAAATGTCATATCAGTAACAGCTCTGCTCAGATCTTGCTAACCAACAGTATCTTGTGTTAGGTTGTTCTCTAGTCCTACAGCCCTCTTCCTAGCAATGTTGTATTTTCCAATAAATTATGTTCAGGTATTGCAAACTAACAGCTCTGGATTCCTTTATTGAGTCAACTCATCTCATGCTAGGTCTTTCTCTTTTTCTACTGCTCCACCCACTTTCCCCAGCAATATTGTCTTTTCCAGTTAGTTCTGTATTCTCATAATATATGCAAGGTAGGATAGTCTCTGTTTACACATTTTTGTTAAGGGAGAGTTCAGGTTTGACTCGATTAAGTACTCATGTATTTGCCTTTCTGGTGGTCTGTCTATCTGCAAGGCTCTCCTCTAACACCACATTTCAAATGAGTTGATTCCCCCACTTTTTTTCTTCACTGTGTGTCTTTTACATACTAAGGATGATTTTGACATGGATCTTCAGTAATAATCTTTGCTAACTCCCAGTCCCCTCCCCCTTTTTTTATTTCAGAAGGTGAGGAGACATCTTTTCAAAAACATGCACACGTTTGTAGAGCAAAGGTTTGGAAACTGGAAAGATAGCTTTCTAGTTTGCATTCTGTGGAGCAGCCATAGCAACATTAGTTTTCCTGAGAGGTTAGAGTGTGTACAGTTCTTCATTATATATGTTGCCCTCACTCACACTTTTGCTTCACCATTTCATTAAGTCCAAAACAGACCTTTAAAATATTTTGGTACAGAAAGACTGCCAGCTGTTCTTGGTTCTGCCATAGCAACCATAGTACTGATCATATTCTGGGATCCTTTAGCATTGGGTAATTCTACGTGAGGGAAGTTGCTATTGGAATATGTGTGTAGTGTATGTATACTTAAAAGTTCCATTTTAAAAAGCCAGGAAATGCAGTTCTTAAAAAAAAAAAACCTCTGGTTTATTAATGTAGAATATTGTGCTTCTGTATTCAAGATCCAAAATGCCATAAAATGGCCTGATATTGCTGGATAATATTGGGCCCACGTTGCCAGCAGGAAAAAAGATGCCAAACCTTATATAGCAAAGGAGACCCTGAATGTTGATGACATCAATGTCAGCAGTCAACATGATCTACAGGATACCCCCTTGGGCTCACTACCATCGGCAAAGAGACACCAAGCAGGGGGAAATCCCAGAACCTCACTCCTTTTTTTCATCAGTTAACCACTTCTCACCTGAACACAAAACAATTCTCAGGGCTGTTTCTCAACATGTTCTCTAGTATATATTGTTTGGTGGCAATTTAATAAAATTTTATATTTAAATAAATAAAGATATTTCTTTCACATAGTTGTCCAAGCAACTCATAAGTGTGAGCCCATACATTAAGGCTGCATTCTTAAAAGATAAGAGTTCAGCGAAATATATTTTGCTCCCTGTCATGTAGAACCCATTGGGATGAAATGTGTTTATTTGTAGGCATCATACATCCATATAACACTGAATTATAAGTACTTCTGGGCAGCTGTAATTATGGTGGAGGCAGGGGGTTGGGGGAAAGCATTCATTCATTCATTTTTATTATTTGTACCCCACTCTTCTCCCCCAGAGGACCAAAGGCAGTTTACAAGTAGTTAAAACAGATAACATTTAAAGCTAAATACGGACAGAGGCAGCCGAGGTTCGAATCCCTGCTCAGCCATGGAAACTCACTGGGGAAGTGGAATTGGTAAAACCACTCCTTAAATATCTCACTTATCTTGAAAGCCCTATTAGGGTCACTATAAGTTGGTTCCAACTTGATAGCAAATACAACTGTCATGTCAGCTGTGACTTTTGATAACCATTTCCAGGGTTTTCTAAAGACATAGCACTCAGAAGTCTTTTTTTGTTCCTCTTCTGTGGGCACTCTGGGACTCTGCAGCTTGCCCAAGGCTACACAGGCTGGCTCTTCTCCTAAGGGGCACAATGGGGAATCAAACGCCCAACCTTTGGCTCCACAGTCAGATACCTAACTCACTGAGCTACCCAGTAGCCAAAATCCTGTTGCTTTGTGTAATAAATCATACTAAAAGAGGCCTTTTGAATCAATGTGGATTTGGTGAGTCAACTCTTCCGTACGTTCCATTGAGTCAGATGGGCCTACTCTAACTGCAACTTACTTTAGCAGGTAATGGAATCCACATCATGTTAAAACTAGATCATAAAACATTTTAAAGACATAACTATTTAAAAAACTGAAAAACTCAAAAGCAGCCATTTACTGAAAAGTCATGCCTGAAGCTAAAACCTTTGCCTGCCTGTATAAGGACAGGAAAGAGGGAACTAGCCTAGTCTCCCATGGGAGGGAGTTTCACATTTTGGGAGCAGCAACAGAGAAGACCCTTTCTCGTGTCCTCACCAAACGCAAGTGGTGGCAATGTTCTGGTGTTTTCATTTAATCTTTTCAGAAGCCCACACAAGAAATGTAGGAAACTTTTACTTACCCTACCCTTCAGAGCTGAGAGGATGTAACAAATGCTGTAAGGTTTTTTCATTCTCAATGAGAAAAGGTGTATTAACACACTGAGATGCCCTTTGAAAAAGCAGGTGGTCTTTATGAGAATTTTCTCTCTTCCACAAGAGCAGAAAGATAAGCACTTTGAGTTTTTGTTTTTTTGCAAAACAGCAGCATTTGCAAAACAAAAAAAAATTGTATGAAAATTGGCATGTTAAATTTTAAATCTTGTCTTTTGCACAAACTGTGGTCTTCTATGCAGATTGTGTGCGTGCATATGTATGAAAAAAAGCTAAAATGTGAAAATGCACAAAAGTTCTTGTAATATTGCTCAGTGAGGAGGAATTCTGGAAATTTTTTAGTTCTCATATGTGAGAATAAGATAGGTAAAAATGTACATCCCTAGATGACTCAATTGCTAGCTACTGAGTGGCTGACAGTCTGTATTTTGAAATTCTCTCTGTGTGTGCGTATAAAAATGTTTTTATTCACCCAAACCTTCTCAAAGACACAAGATTAGCAAGATATATTATCAGCCATGGGAAAGGTTGCCAGGTCAGTGGCCTTCCATTCCCTGAGCTTTCAGGGCCAAAACTGAGAGCCAAAGGTGTTCCTTTGTAATGTATTTTACAAAGCAGCCATGATAAAATAAGGTACATGAGACAGTGTGGAAACACTGTGAATCTAAAGGCTCATGATGTGGTGCTATCAAGGGTTCGCCTCCTGGAGCCATTTGGGTGGGATTTGCAGGCCAAAAGCTACAGAACACAGTGCGAAGCAGGTGCATGATTGGAAGGAGAAGGGAACCGTTTTTTTAAACCAGACAGGGACAAGAGTAAATCTGGATCTCCTGGCAGATCTGCGCTGTGTCAGGATGAGCCCTGCCACTTCAGAGTTGCAGATCAGCAGCGTCTTGAGAATCGGGGAATGAACACCAACAGCTGAATCTTGGGGCCAAACCTCGATGCCCCACAAGTCTAGCCACTGTAGTGCGTTGAATGTATCATCATCACTGTTGTTTTTAAAATGTGTTTTAATTGACTGTTAATTCTGTATACTGCTTTAGAAAGTTAAGCAGCTTATAAATATCTTCAACTAATGAGTGAATAAAAAAAAAATTATCATCATCATTACTATTTCACCTCCCACTCTCCAAGTAACATTTGGAGATTAGGACATCCCAACCTGTCTGTTTGTAGGATTTTAGTGAATCCAGAGATCTTAAGATTTTTTCACTGGGGCCTTTGGGTAATTTGAAAAGGCCATCAATACTGAAAGGGCAAAACAAGAGGCATCTGCTTCTTATTACTCACAATATATTGATGCACCAAATGGGGAGAAGCGTATTCATAAATGTTGACAATGGGCAATAGCAGAAGTGTAAACATTTGCCCCCACCCCTCTGTCCTGTGCCAAAGATAAGTAATGGAGAGGTCTGAGCCCTTCAGACTCCAAAGACTTTAATGACATAATGGGCTTAGAACTTCCACATAAAACAGGAAGAGCAACTAACGAAACTTACAACATAAAACCCCCTTCCTGTCATTTTTATAGTAATAGTAAAACACTTTATTGAATTTATGAGCTACATAATGACTATGAAGAATGTAACTTGAATTAGAACCAACTTGGAAGTATAATATCATCTATAAACCTTTTTCTATTAGCCTGTTCTTTTATTATATTCTTCTCTATTTTTTTTTAACCAAAGAGACATTTGCTTTTTTAAAGATTCATCCTTGTTATAAATTCTGGTATCCTGAAAAGAACTAAATTAAGCAAAGTGGGATAATTTCAACTGATAGCAATTTCTTATGTAATACACAGCATTTTTTAAACATGAAAGATACATAACAGGATGTTATTTTTATGATGCATATTACATGTTTCAACACAAAATATAACATAATGTCAGGTATGGAAAGAAATATTGATGTATAATTTGATGGACTATAGTGGGGTTTGTGTGAGTGAGAATTAAAGAAAACATTGAACAGAAGCCAACATGGGGCTTGTCTTTTGTCCTTCCAGTTTACAAACTGTGATCTAAGGCAAAGGTTGCTAAAAGCCCAGGAGCTATTTTATACCCAGGGCCATTATTTTCGTGACCACGCTTGTAAATGAGCAATTGCAAAGGTGGGAAATGTACATAACGCAATGAGAGCAGGATGTTTAACTGTGTTTTCCAATCCCGTTTTACTCCTTTAGTTTCTTGTGTCCCCAAGGAATTTTCTGAAGGGGCAATAAAATAAAATGGGTGAAACAAAGCCATAAGCCGGTTAAGTCTGAAAGACATGTCATCTCATCTAAAAAAGAAGAAACGGACCATTTCCACACATAGAGCTGACAGCAACGCCTGAGCTAGCAATAGTGCTATTCCATTTGATTTATAGAATAATGGGGTGACAAATGATGACAAAAATAAACTTTTACTGCACTGAACTGCTCCTTTATTTATGAAATTTGGCCAAGTAGTGAAATCTTTTATCTGCAAGTTGTAACATGGAGTGGAAACGAGCGATTATGGTGTGGTAATAGTAATCCAGTGATGGAGGCCGAGTCGGTTGGAAATGGATTGAAGTAAAATAACTACCGCACCATGATAAATGTGAACAGCGCTTTGCTGACAGATGATCTAACAGGTGTTCATAACAACTATATAAGAGGATTTATTTATGACCAGCCACAGCCGCAGCACCGTAAATCAGCTCCAGCAGCTGCACACCACTGAAACCAAGTCCCCAATGGAGAAGCGGTGCAAGAACCCAAAGAACACAATTCACTCCAGAATCATAATCACCAAATAACATTTTTAGGCAATTACATCATGCTGCAGAAATCAGAATTACTTTCAATTACCCAAAGTTAAGCTTCCAACTAACTTTTTCTCCAAAACCAAAACAAAACAGACCTTCCCACAACTCTATACAGAGACCAGCAGCAAATAAAGTGGGTAAATCAAGTTAGGATACCTGGAAGCCTTGCTGTAGAAAAGCAGAAGTTGATGGGAAATTAATTCATAGCAGATTTTTTAATTTAAAAAATTTGGTCAAGAGATAGGCCACAAAGCACCAGATCTTTGTCTTTTACTTTTGAGTGCAGGAAACTAAGGTCTCATTTGCTACCAAATGTAAACTGTAACTTGTCCAATTGAATTCATTTCAATTTTTTCTTAGATTGCTCGTTATGTGTCAAGTCGCCTCTGACTTAAAAATAACCCTATGAATAAGCAATCTCAAAAACATTCTCTCCTCAACAGTTCTGCTCAGCTCTTGCAAACCCAAGCCTGTGGGTTCCTTTAGGGAGTTCCCATCTCGTATTTGGTCTTCCCCTTTTCCTGCTACCTTCAACCTTTCCATTATTGTCTTTTCCAGAGAATCTTGCCTTCTCATGATCTGCCCAAATTATGAAAAACTAAGTTTAAACATTTTTGCTTCCAGACACAGTTCAGGCTTGATCTGATCTAGGACCCACTTGCTCATCTTTCTGGCAGTCTAGAGTACCCACAAAGCTCTCCTCCAGCACCACATTTCAAACAAATCAATTTTTTTCCTGTCTGCTTTACTGTCCAGCTTTCACACCCATACATAGTGATTGGAAATACGAGGGTGTGGATGATCTTGGTCTTGGTCCCCAGTGACACATCCTTACACTTGATGACCTTTTCTAGTTCCTTCCTTGCTGCCCTTCCTAGTCCCATTCTCCTTCTGATTTCTTGGCTGCCGTCTCCACCTGGATTGATGATTGAACCAAGGTATGCAAAATCTCTATCTCAATTTCTTCACTGTCAAAATTAAAGTTGTGTCGTTCTTCTGTAGTCATGATTTTCTCTTCTTAAAGTTCAACTGCAGCCCTGCTTTGGCACTTTCTTCTTTCATCGTCAGTAAAGTTCATTTCAGGCCATTGCTGCTTTCCACTAGTAAGATAGTGTCATCTGCATATCTTAAATTACTGATGTGTCTTCGACCAAGTTTCATTCCTCCTTCATCTGAATCTAGTCTGGCTTTCTGTGTGATATGTTCTGCATATAGATTGAACAGGTAAGGGGAGAAAATGCACCCTTGTCTGACACCTTTGCTTATAGGAAACCATTATCTCTCTCCATATTCTGTCCTAACAATAGCTTCCTATCCACTGTACAAGTAACATCAGTAGCATTGTACAAGTGCTGAGGCACACCCATTTCTTTCAGAACCACTCATAGTTTTTCATGATCTACACTACAGACTGTAGTCTATAAAGCGTAGACTGATCATCTGAAATTCTTTGGTGTGCTGCAGTAGCAAGCATGTTTTTGCAATACAATCTCAGATGCTTCCTTCTTTTCAGAATCCAGCTTGAACACCAGGCATTTTTTGCTTCATATAAGGCAAAAGCCTTTGTTGCAAAACCTTGACCATCACTTTGCTTGCATGCGAAATTAAAGCAACAATATTATAGTTATTGTACTCCTTGGAGATACCCTTCCTTGGGGATTGGAATGTATATTGAACGTTTCTGGTCTCAAACAACAGAATTAAAACAGCTGTTGTTTTGTTTTCCATATTTGTCATATTCCTGTTAGGATTTGACAGATTCAGCATATGTGGCTTGAAATAGTTCTATCGGTATTCTATCTATCCCTGATGATTTATTTTTTCCTAGTGCTTTTGGAGCAGCTTTCACTTCACTTTATAGAACTGTAGGTTCCTCATCATAGGATTCATTTTCAAAGGAGTCTCCCATCCTCTTCTCTCTTCTTTTTTTTTTTTTTATAATAATTTATTTTATTTTTTTTAACATAAGGGATGACAGAAAGGAAAAAGGGAATTGGAATTGATGAGGAAGAGAAGAGACAATAACATACTAATATCCTCTTCTCTCTTCTGTACAGTTCTTCAGTATACTGTTTCCACCTTTTCTTTATTTTCTCCTGGTCTGATAGTGTGCTTCCCTGTTGTTCATTCAGTATCCCCCAATTTAGGCTTATATTTCCCTTTAACTTCTTGGATTTTCTGGAAGAGACCTCTTGGTTTTCCCCTTCTGTTGTCTGCTCTATTTATTTGCACTGGTTGTTGTAGTAGTTCTCTCTGTTTCTATGTGATAGTCACAAAAATGCATTCAGGGTTCTGATCCTATTTCTGTCACCTTTTACTTTTGCTTCTCATCTGTCCTTTACAATTTTAAGTGTTTTTTTCTGTCATCCATCCAGATTTTTCTTTTCTTTTTACTACAGGAATTGTCTTTTGCATGTTTCCCCAACAATATCTCTGATTTCAATCTATAGTTCTTCTGGTTTAGTCAACTGAGTAATGCAAATCTGTTCCTCATGTAGGTTTTAAATTAATCAGGAATGTTGTTTGAATTATATTTTGGCACTACAATACTTTTAGTATTCTTTTTCAGCTTTCCTCCAATGTTGGATATTAACTCCTAGTCTTGTTTTGGCTGAGAGAATACAGCTTCTCCGTGTGTATTCCTGTCACTTATACATCGACTGTTTGTCCGGCCTTATTTATACAAAACAGCATAATGATGTGACACAGATAAGTTCCAAAAGTTGCATGTTTGGCAAGGCTGTCATTTAGTGGTGGGGCAGGATCCATAAAATGAAAATTGGTGAGTGAATATAACGGTTTGTTCCAAGTTAGGGCTGTTCAGCAATCCAGATAAACCAACGTGATTACATGTAACACATATTTGCATTAGTGTATCCTAGATAGTCAGTTCTTGGGCTACAGTGTTTAATTAAGTCTGCAGATTAGTCAGTGAAGAAAAGTTTGGGCAGACTTGAATAGACATTTAAAGAGGACTTATAAAACCTACAAGTGGCAAGAATGATCTGAAAAAATAATCCCCACCTTTGTATATAATCCTATTAAGAGAACAGAGGAATGTGTCTTGTAACATGATGTCTACTCTGGGACTTTGGATTCCGCCATCTAAAAATAAACTGAGCTTTCATGGACAAATCCACTTCCTCAGACCTGTCCATGAATGCTCACATTAAAATATAGCAGTTAGTATTTAAGGTGCCACGTTTAGTCTTTATTATTATTATTATTATTATTATTATTATTATTATTATTATTATTATTATTATTATTATTATTATTATTATTATTATTATTATTATTATTATTATTATGTGGCCTGATACACTGGCACAGACTAACACAATTACCTCTTTTAAAACTAAAAATAAGGTGTTTGTCTTAGTTCAGAATCACTTTACATTTCCAAATCAATGCAAATGTATTGGATCAATCAATCAGCTAAAACTTCCATAGTTATCTGACTAAGATTTCTTTGATGGAGTATCTAGTAACTAAGCTCCACACCCATTTTCGGTTAATTGATACCTAGTATTTTGTTTGCTCAGTCTGCTATTTAGAGGCAGAAAGACGTCTTACAAAAACACCAATGTAACAATTAGGAGTCCAAGTAATGGAACATAATATTGAGGAAGATACTGTGAAGAACTACAGAGTTTAAATTATGTGCTGGTAAAATTCTGCAACATAATTTATTCAATGAATCGCACCCGTTCTCCATTTGTAAATTGGTTACAGAGTGTGATTTGCTTACATTTATTCATTATTCATCATTATTTGCAAATTGGTTTAGCATTAGTTTGCAGATAACTCAGAAAGTTCTTTATTAATATTCAAGTTGCATGGGTCTCTTCCTCTTTGATGTAAGGACACTTTATTCAAAGAGTAAATCAGAATGAAATTTTTTAATTTTTTTGTGAACAATTTGGTCTTCTCCATATGATTTTTAATATTTTCAGTGTTTCAATACAAAGTTGGAGTATCAACTCTACAAAAGCTTAAGATGGAAAGAGAACAAGGCAAAGGTTTCTCCCAGCTTTACAAACGGTACAAGCAGATTGCACTCCATGTACTTACTGTTCAGGTTGTATTGGGGAGGGGGCTGCAATTTGTGTAGGAGGGAAAATGTCTTTTCATCTGCATGGCATTATCAGTCCACCCTGATGACAGAAAGGGTAGTGATTTGTTCATTGAACTAAGATGTCCCTGATATATTGCCCCTTTCCCAATGCTTCAAGCAGCAGCTCCAGAAAGATTTACAGCTTTGTGTTTCTCAACAACAGATCAGGAACAGCACATAAAGCCTGTTTTCTCTCCCTATCTGTAGTAACATTTTAGGCTTAAGGTGCAAAAAGATGGGACATCAGCAGGATTTTAAAAATGTCCTTTCCACTTCCAGTAGGGAGGGAATACAGAAACATGAACTTACACAAAGAAGGAACGGTCACTTCTTAATACTTTCTAATGGGGTGAGGTTAGACCTGTTGCTGCTGTCTCCATGCTCATATTGCTTGTTTTTTTTAATCACTGTAACGTGTGGCAGAATGTTGGAAACATAAAAATATTAAAAGAATATTAAAATAAGCTAGTTCAGATACTTGAAATTCCTCTATATGAAGTAGTTCTCTATAGAGATCTAGTCTTCTATAGAGAAATAGCATATAGAGAAATAAAATCTAACACAGTGGTCGGGGAACTCTGCTTTAAGCTTGAAGACTATTGGACTCTGATCACAGCAGCACTGGGCATCATAGGCAATTATCAAGGACAACAGGAGAAAAGTCCATTGTGGTTGGACCGTGCAAGGTCTTCCTTGCATCTGGAATAGAGGTCCTCAGCCTTTGTACCTCCACATATCCTTGATGTCACCCCCTCAAAGCACTGACTAGTTGAGGCCTCTGGGAGCTGAGTTCCAAACCTTCTGGAGAGCCAAAGGGCAAGAACCACTGATCTGTAGTATTTACCAGGCACTGCTTCCCAATGTTACACGCACAAGTTCAATAGCTCAAAATGTACCACTGTAATGAAGTCTTTGGGTATCAATTGGGAGGTTGGGTGGGATAAAGATCTGGCTTAGGCAGCAATCACTCCTTTCCTCCTTTAGCTTACAATCATGTGTTATTTTGCAGCTGAGGCATATGCCTCCAAGATCTCTATGTAACATCAAACCACAGACTCCTTAGTCACCATGTCCTTAAGCAGAGTTATCATATTGGGTTAAATCCAAATGAAGTCAATTGCACTTAGGTCCCATTGAAATCCTTGTAAAAAATTAGTCACAACTAATTTATGTTCTATTGATTTCAATGGAAACTAAGTGTGACAAACTCCCTTCAGGGAACAGCCTGCTGTCACTCTTCTTCTGCCTTTCATCATTTAGCTTCTTGAGGGAAGAGTCTGCTGTTAGTTCCTATCATCTAATTTCTAAATCTTTAACAGCAAGATCGTGTACAAACCCAAAAGTGTTTTAGCTCCCATAGTTTCTACTTGCTCATCTTTCCAATATGGTACCAGCTATTCTTGCAAAAACACACATAAGTTGTCTTGGCTGGGATCTAATGACACTGAGCTGTCACTTTAGTCTTACGGACATTCTGCCAGTTTCTATAACTCCAGATTTCAAGCTTTTCACGGGGATGAGCGAGTCTCATTTTGAAACTGATATTAAGCCATATACATTGAAATAGTAATATTTCTCCAATCTACAGCTTGTCAAACTGACCACAATAAATAATAGGTGAGCATGTTCAAAATACTGGCATTTTTTACATATGTCTAGAGATGGAAACATTTGCCCTACACATTTTATCCAAACTAATAAATGGGGCAAAGTTGAATAATGAGAATTTTAGTATTCAAGTGGAAAGAGGAATGGTGTTTGCTAATTTCTACCATCACCCTGCAGTCTCCTCAGCCTTTCGTAGATAGTACTAAACACCCCCAGAGATGGGAAAGAGAGGTTTGTTGTTGTTGTTTAGTCATTAAGTCGTGTCCGATTCTTCGTGACCCCATGGACCACAGCACGCCAGGCCCTCCTGTCTTCCACTGCCTCCTGGAATTTGGTCAAATTCATGTTGGTAGCTTCGATGACACTGTCCAACCATCTCGTCCTCTGTCGTCCCCTTCTCCTCTTGCCCTCACACTTTCCCAACATCAGGGTCTTTTCCAGGGAGTCTTCTCTTCTCATGAGATGGCCAAAGTATTGGAGCCTCAGCTTCAGGATCTGTCCTTCCAGTGAGCACTCAGGGTTGATTTCCTTCAGAATGGATAGGTTTGTTCTCCTTGCAGTCCAGGGGACTCTCAAGAGTCTCCTCCAGCACCACAATTCAAAAGCATCAATTCTTTGGCGGTCAGCCTTCTTTATGGTCCAGCTCTCACTTCCATACATCGCTACTGGAAAAAACATAGCTTTGACTATGCGGACCTTTGTCGGCAAGGTGATGTCTCAAAAGATCTTCCTACTAGCAAATCTGGACGGAAGGTCCACCAAGTGAGCTGCACTGCCAGTTCCACTGTAACTACCAGTAGTTTGGACGGTGGATCCAGCAACGGGTCGTAGAGCGACAGGTACCAGGCCTGCAATGACCTCATATTCAGCCTAGTATGCTGGACCACCACTGTAGTGGACGCCATCAGGCCTAACAAACGCTGCACCTGAAGGGCTGACACTCTGGCCTCCGGGAAGAAAGAAGCCACCGTTGACTGGATCTTTGAAATTCTGTCTTCTGGGAGGAATGCCCAGCCAGAAGAGGCATCCAATATTGCCCCAATATACGAGACCCACTGGGTGGGTCACAGGGTGGACTTCTCTTGGTTCACCTGGAGCCCAAGAGTAGACAAAAGAGATAAGATGAATGATATGTCCTTGTTCGATTGGGCATGAGACGGCGCCACCAGCAACCATCATCCAAATACGGGAACACTGTAACACTGTGCAAATGAAGATATGCCGCCACCGGGGCCAAACACTTTGTGAACACCCATGGAGCTGTGGACAGCCCAAAAGGGAACACTTTGAATTCGTAAATCACCCCCTTAAGGGAGAACCTCAAGTAACGTCAATGCTCAGGCCAAATGCTGATATGGAAATAGGCATCCTTGAGGTCTATGACCAAAAACCAGTCTCCGCGTCTTAACATCTGGATGGTGCTATCAATGAAGACCATTCTGAAGTGTCGTGGTGTGATATAGGAATTCAAGGGATGGAGGTCCAAGATGGGTTGGAGTCCGCCGTCCTTCTTTGGTATGGTGAAGTAGCGGGGGGGGGGGGAAGCTGCATGCAAGAACCGGGTCGTGAACCTGAATAATGGCATCCTTCTGAAGTAGGGCAGCCACCTCGAGTTCTAGTTGGGGTGAGGGAGTGGTATCCCTGAACAGCCCCGTGGGAGGTGGAGAATCAAACTCGATAGCATAGCCCCTGGCTATGATGGTGAGGACCCACGCATCAGAAGCGATGGATTGCCAGGCAGAAAGAAAGGGAGCTAAACAAACCGAAGTGTGAAGTGTTGCTGGTGGGCCAATGGAGTTAAAGGCCCTGCCTGGGCTTCCAGTCTGGGTGGTGTGCCTGCTGGCCAGGCTGCTGCCTGTCAGTCTGCTGCCGGGACGGACCTGATGAAAAGCCTGAGGCTTGCTGTCTGTGACGGTCAGGACAAGGCCGATAAGAGAAGGACCGATGCCAAGAATTCCTAGGCTGATTCTGTTGGCTAGTATATGACCTGGCCATCTTACGAAGTTTGAGGAGACTGTCCAGAATCTCATCGGTCTTATCATCAAAAAGACCCATCCCATCAAAGGGTAGGTCCTCGATTCTGGATCTCACATCTTCTGAGATTCCGGCGGAGCGAAGCCAAGTATGGCGGTGAAGGGTTATCGCTGTGGTAATTTGCTTGGATGCTGCATCCATTACGTGCCTCGCGGCGATTCTTTCCTGCCGTGTCAAAACCATAGCTTCCTGATGGCATGCAAGGGCGAAGGTCCCAAGCTCCTCTGGGGCAGCCTGTAAAGCTGGCAAGGTGGTATTCCATAAGTGGCTATGGTAAGCACCCATCACTGCAGAGTAATTCGCCACTCTAAGAACGAAGGATGCTAAGGAATAGACCCTTCATCCCAGGATGTCCAGTTTTCTACCCTCCTTGTTATTGGGCGTGGATGCCGACCGGTTCCTGGCTCTGTTCTGGGTGGCATTCACAACGAATGAATTAGGCAGGGGATGCCTAGACAGGAACTCTGTGCTAGACTCGTGTGTCTTATATAGGTTCTCCACCGTCCTAGGTATCTGATAGGATGTGGAGATTTTGTCCCAAGGCTCCTTGACCAGCTTTAGCAGTGAAGAGATAAAGGCTAGGCGGAGAGAAAGGGTCTGGTCTTGGGCGATGTCTTCGTAGACCTTATCCACCTCCTCTGCTGCAGGTTGTTCCACTGCCAAATCCATCACCTTTGCAATCCTGCATATCAGGTGCAAATAGGCGGAATATTCTTCCGAAGGGGATGGAGGGTGGCTCTCAGCCATTTCCGAACCTGGAGTGGGTATGTTTGATAGAGAGTCCTTCTCGATCTCCCCGTCTGTGGCTTCCGAGTGCCTAGTCTTTTGCCTACTCTTTCTCACTGCCTCAACCACTATAGAGCCGGGCAGGGATGGGGACGCCTGCCTCGACACCGAGCCCGGGATGGAAGTCGGGCTGGCCTGTGTCACCAGCTGCACCTCAGCCAAGGTATCTGCCCAGTCAGGGGAGAGGCTCAAATGCAGAGACGGCGCGGCCACCGGCCTGGAGGAATGTCTTCATCTCCTGAAGGTACGCTAAGGCATACCGATTCACGCAGAGGCCAGGCTTGAGGTGGCGGTGATGGCAGGGCCTCAGCCAGCTGTCCAGAAGGCTTTTGAGATACCTTTTTCTTCTTTTTTGGTATTGAGGTCGAAGGCCGTTTCGATACCGATGCCGAGGCAGTTGACCTTGAGCCCGAGGACGACGCCTTTGCTGCCTTTTTCACCAGCTCCGGCAAAGGGCCTCCGGCTGAAGAGGTTTCTACAGGGCGCACCTGTGGTGGCTCCATAGCCGAATCCTGAGCTGGGCAGAGAGATTTCTCCCACAGGAAGGAGCGCAGGCATTGGAGCCTCTGCTTTATGGCCAGCTTAGTGAAACTTTTACAAACACTACACAAGGCAGGTTGGTGCTCCTCTCCCAGGCAAAACAAGCACTGGGAATGGCTGTCCGACAGCAGAATCTTATTTGGGCAAGTGGAGCAGCACTTGAAAGGGCCCAAAGCGGCCATAAACAACTCATTGAAACCAATGGACAAGAAACACAGTTCTTTGCTTTAGGTAGACTCACAAAACCAAACGGAATGTCAATCGATCCAAGGTCGGGATAACTGGGAGGTCCAAGAATTATGAAGTTGAGGAAGAAAAAACGCGAACGCGGGAGCTCCAAATCGAGATGCTGCAACAGTGGTGGCAGAAATGGAACTGAGGCACTCGGTGCCAGGGCGGGGTTATAGGTAGCATGTGGGAGGTCCCAGCACCATGTGCTTGAGCTCTAGAAGATTATGAGGCTGCTCTGCGCAGGCGCAGATTTACCCATTAGTGTGCATTCACAGAGACCACGAAGAAGAATCAATAAATATTGCCTCTTTTTCCCATTGGTAGGAGAGTGCTGGACAGAACTGTGTCCAGAAAGTGCTCCTGTTGGTGGAGAAGAAACTGGATATAATCCCCTTAATATCTAGATCAAGGAACTTGTGGCTATCCAGATATTGTGGCCTCTAATTCCTATCAACACCACCAAGTATGGCCAATGGTTAGGACATTGTGCGTAATGTGTATAGCCCAACATAATTAGGAGGAACAGTTTCCCCATCCCTGATCTACACGAAGTTTTTAACATACTCAGCTATTTCTATTTTTAACAAAGGGCATCTAAAATTGTTCATTTTATTCAAGAATTCAACCACAGCACAATTTATTCTATGGTCAACACAACACAGATCAACTGGCAGAAGAGTGTAAACAGGAGTCAGAAAGGGCAAGAACTGGATTATGTGGAATCCAAATCTCTCTGTCCAGACTCACAGTCATTATGCTGGCGTAAAATTAGGCCAGCATCAGTGTAGTCCTAAGTAATCTCTAACATCTCTAGGCTGGATAGGGTTTGGATTCAGCACAGCCTCAGCCAACTTGGCTGTTTAGGATTGTCAGGATCCGATTTGATTGTGCAATACCTGTAGCAGTTTTGACTTTTATAAAGAAGTATTTAGGACCTCCTTCCACAAGCCAAAATTAACTATTATATGGGTGTTCCATCATGTCTGGGCAATGTTTATACTAGCCCAAACACAGGGGCTGTTACTTCTTTGGACTCCATCAATGCCACACAGGATTGCAGATGAAATCTCTAACAAATCCAAGGAACATTATATCCATGGATAAATGCTGCTTCCAATGTTACTACTATACCACTAATATGTGAAGGGCACTTGGAATAATGAATTCCCTCAAGCTTATCTGTGAGTTAATAATTACCTGGATTGATGGTAAGGAATCCTTATGAATACATTACAGGGCTTTTGAGTTTGTGGATGATGCAGCACAACAGATGACTGCATCACAATATCTTTTTTCAACTGGAAACCACTGCAAACTTTCCATTACTTCCCTGATTCAAGATTCTACCCAAGGTTCATCTACTCTTTCCTAATTCCTGAATAAGCTGGCATCAGTATGAAAGGCTGATATCTCCATCTGGTCCTAGATGAAAAGCTAAAACAGTTATTCATCCATGGACAATCCAACAGAAACGTATAAGAAACAGTATCAGATACACAGTATGTGATTTTGGAAAAAACATGCATAAACTAGTTCATGGCACACAAGCTGAACTGAATAGTCTCAAAATTATTGGACTGAGAGATAACTGGGATTTGAATTGAACAACTGATTTAATAGTGCTTGCACAAACATTATCCATTTTCTCTTAATAAACATACTGTACATGTTCTTTAGGGCTCCAGTGACCAGAATCTCCTCTTCCCCTGCCCCAGATGATATTAAACTTGAGAGCTTACACACCAATCTCATTTCTAGTCTTGTACTGATAATGGATGAAACTGCCTATTGAGTGGAAGGTACTGACTGCAATAAAGCAGTGGAACAATCCAAATAATTCCTTCCACCACTAGTAGTTTCTGTAAACAGAATTTCTCCCTTGGCCTCAGAATCTGCTACAGTATTGGGAGAACACCCCAAATAAAACCTGTTTACACCTGTTCTCAGCTTAGACTTCTTGCATACTATTAAGAAGCTTTGGTATCAAGCTGGAGTCTTGGAGGAGAGGTTGTGTGGCTGAGCAATCAATGACTTCGTATACTGGACAGAATGGATACTTTCCCCATTTTTAAACTGCATAAAGAAAGCCAAATTCAACAAAAAGCCAGCATTTTCATCTGCTAAATCAAATTTAGATAATGGGTAGGGCTAATACTCCAAGAACTAGAATTAAGATATAGGAAGCTGATTAATGAAATTTATTGCAACAGCATCTGAGTTTCTTTGAAAAATACATCATTTGAAGGCCAGTGTAATAAATGATTCTTGGCAATATTTTACCTTCCACAAAATAAATGTCATGGTACAAATAAAACATTGAAATCCTCAAACAATACTACGTTTAAAGAGATACTTTTTTTTTTAAAAAAAGGGGGGTCTCTCTTAACTACAGAAAACGCCAATTTATCATAGACATCACTTTATTAAGAATCTGTTTTTTTAAAAATTGAGATAATGGCAGCTGCAGTGAACAAACAGATACAAATAAATGCTCTACAGAAGGAGATAGTTGCTGGGCAAGAAACACTGCGGAATTTTATACCTCTAAATTGGCTTCCCTCCATGTAGAACCCTCAACTTCATGAAATTGCATGGATTTTTTCCCCTAATGATTTCCTCATATTTTATTTTATTGTTGTAGTTCAGCCATTTCCCCCTCCTAGTACTTTACTACTCAGTTTTTCCTGTTTTCATGGAAAAGAAACAAAACAGGAATGTGATAAAAGCAGAAAAAAGAATCAGTCTAGGAACTTAAACTGGCTCCACTCATCATTTAAGAATAAAATTTAAGAATTTTTCTGACAGTAAAATACGTGTTTCTTTGGTTAGGAAGCAGGGGGAAAGATGCAAAGCAATTGCTTGTGTGATAGATGTACACTATAGCATTCTAAAACATGAGACAAGAATGTCAAGAGTATATTCTTCCCCCACTGCCAGATGGAAAGGCTATTATTATAAATGAAAGGCAGCAGTAGTGGATGCCAGACACTTTTGTTGTGTGCCAGATTCTGAAGTCCAGATGTAAGCAGGTTACCCCTGGGACAGGACAGGCTTCAGCTCCCGCAGTAGAATAGAGCCAATCACAGTTTTCTCAGTGTTTATGATGAGTTGTGCTGTAGATCCTTCCTCCAGCTCCACTGTGACTAGCATCAGTGACCCACTATGCACAGTTTTAGCTGCAAACCTAGAAAATGAAAACACAATCTGTGAACACCCTTTATACAAAAGCAAAAGAAGTGCTATGTTTATATCAAACATCACTGTAATAGAAAAGCTTCGCAAAAAACAGCAAATACTAGTGTATTCATAACTTGCAAAGCATTAACACACTAGAATACAATATAAGAGGAATGCCACAATCTAAATATAATAAAAATAGGAAAAGTTGAAATGTTCTCTTAAAAAGATTTTAATTAAGATTCACATTTAGACAGAACAAAATTGTAAACTTTGCCTGGAAACAGAGTTTCCAAGAGAATACATATGATTTAGGATTAGAAGTTTTTATGATAAGGCAGTTCTATAAAACACATCTGAAATTAAAGAACTAAAGTTTTATTGCCACACCTATTTATAAAGGCAGCAATATGTAGCTCCACTGGAAAGGCTCCCCGGCTCCCATAACCCTCATATCTCAAAGAGACAAATGCTCTAAATTAACATACCTTTGATTTTTAATGACTGAATATTAACGATACTTGTAACAATGAAAGGAAACTTAGAGATCTAATCCTCTGTTACTAAATTCCAAGACACGGAAAAACCTACTCATTACATGGAATTAAAAGCAAAACTAGTCTTTTAAGCACTGCAATTGACTGAAAAGCCATTTTAGGGACAATGAACTTCTGTCAATCCTGTTAATTCATTCTGCATGCACAGCCAGGCCCCAGCGACAGAAAGGAAAAAGATGGGACCAGCCTACTGTTCTATGTTGCACAAAGCATGCTACCCCCACATGAAGAAAAAAGAAAGAGGAAGAACCCAGAACACAACAAAGTTGCTGCACATGGGCTTTTGAAAACACTAACAAGTGTAGAGCAGGTCTGCGACCTCCACGACCCCACTTTACTGGGCCAATTCCCTCTCCTCTTTCTGAATGACACGTGTCTGAATCAGAGCCATCTGCCTCAATTTGCGCAACATCTTAAGCCACAATAGGACCCAGTTAGCCCTGACAACAGCTCACAATACATAAAAATAAAACTGCTGTGCTGACAGCACGCCATCAGCTATTCAAGAGCAAACCAACTGGTCAGTGTCTCATGTCTGACAATTAGCATGGGCCTTGCACAGTGCCTCTGGGGTCCTTAGGGATCTGTTTAATTACCATCAACATAAAAGAGGGAGTTTATCAGCAGATACTCAAAAAGCTTCACTCTAGACTTAATTAAAATATTAGCCTCTTCAGCAGGAAGCAGATTCTCTTTAAATGAAAAGTAATTTCTTTTTTTAAAAATTAAGCATATCAACTTCAAAATCTTGTAACATATTACACTGATTTAAGAAACAGAAGTCATTCTTAAATGTCACTATTCACAGATCAATATATTTCTTTTTTTTTAGAGCAGACAATTTTCTATTTTCACATACAACAATAAAGTAAATCCCTATCAAATGCTTCAAGGAAATACCAGTAGTCCTGTTTAGTATTTTTACCAAAATGCTAAATCTGTTTTGCCCACCAGTTTGGAAAGGGTAATAATTAAGCAAACAATAGTCTTATTAGTCTCTTTATTTATTTAGCACTTGTGTCTTGGGACTACAGAAGGAGATTATGCCTGAATTCCCACAACAAAACCCCCAGAGCTGGAGCTCCCATGGTTTTTCACAGCCCCAAGGCTCATTTTAGTCTTGTTCTAGTCAAAATTGCAAATTATATAAAGTCAATGTTATTATAAAAATAAACAGAGCCCAAAGGCGTGATCGGGGTAAATTCTGACCAAGTGCCTCTGTCTGTCACTCAAGCAATTAGCCAAGGAAAACTGTTTGAAACAAATAGCTGAGTTTTTCAGAAAACTAAGTAATTCATAATAACAGCAATTGTATTAAAATAAGAAATCAGGAACCCTTTCCCCTGTTTCTCCAGTAATTTACCAGTAAAAATATAATATCACCACAACCATTAGGGAATACTTCTCTTATCTACAGAGTATAGACATCACTGCCTCATACTAGTACCTGTTCAAACATAAACTGAAGGGAAGAAGGGTGCAATTGAATAAATTGAGACCCAGTTACAAACTTTTGTTTGCTATTATCAGTTACATTTGCCTTGTTCTTGGTTGGCAATTACCTTTTCCATTAATGTAAAAGACCAAACCCTAGCCTTCCAAATATCAAAGAAAAGATCGCCTGCCTCTTTCCAGGAGATTGCTATAGTATAGGAAAACAGCAGCAGCAACACTGATTAGGACTTTATGACACAGGGCTGTATTACTGTCCATGTATAAGGACAGAAACCCCAATGCTTGAAAGAGTGGAATCATTTGACTGGTTATTCTTTCCTTTCTTGAAACACCTTCTTCCAAAAAAGGGGCACCTGAGGACAATGCCACCATGTATGTAAGGCCTGGGACATAGCTTGCACAAAAGATGTAAAATGTCTTGATCACAGTTGAAGCCACAAATGTTTGCAGCTGTGTCCACAGCTGCACTTCACATTTAGAGGTGGAACTATTAAGAAAACCCCTGCAGCAACAGAGTGTTTTACCTCTCTAATTTCTAAACCATTAGATAACCATTTATCTAGATCAAAAAGGCGGGTGGCTCAGGATAGACAGAAATGGTAGAAGCCTTTGTTGGCATTAGTACCAAACCTGAAAGACATTTTTATAGAGAAATTCTTGAGTCAATCTTAGGTACATCCTTTACTTTCAAGGATAGGTCATATATTTTCCTCTACCTCTTCTTCAGAGATGTTTAGAGGTAACCAACTGCATTCTCTACTTGGACTGAGTATTCTAAAAAGTTGTCCAACAGGATACACTGAATAACAGAAGTGAAATTCCCAGACTTCCCTTCTTGTACCTCTATAATATAATTTGAGATTGGTGATAATTAACTATTATGAATAAACTATTATGAATAAACATGTGAATTAACCACTTTTTGAAAAGAAGATGCTGCTGCCAACTAAATAAGCCCTCAGTAAAGTCTGTTTTCTATGAACTTCTACCTTCACAAACTGCAGGAATTAATGTTCCTTTTGTGTCTAAGGAGAACCAGAATTAGAAGCACTTAGTAAAATCAGACGACTAGCGGAGTGTTATGTGATTCCATCCTGTTAAAGAAAAACCTGTTTAAAACAGAAAGAAAGTGTGATGACAAACGATCATGGACTGTAGGAAATAAATATCTTTTTACTAAAATTTAAAACTGTAACATAGTAGGTGTGTAGTGAATAGCAAACAACATTCCAAGACATAATCTGTCAGGAAACAAGCAACAGACTCCTTAAATGGGACGGCAAACTAAATTTGAAACTGGAATAAATAGTCCAACTGGACATCAAACAGGTGGAGGAAGGCTCTAATTATTATTATTATTTAAATATAAAAGTGCACTTGACTAAGAGAAGCACAAACCTTCCCATGTTTACTCACTTACTGTACCTCCCCAACATTTTACATCTAGGCAAACTTGCACCAGAGCTTGATTGGAGTGAAAAGAGACCGCAAGAAGCAGGACTCCAGATAGTTAGGTTTTGGAATTTCAACCCGTCCAAATTTATGCAACAAAAACTGGCAGCCTATCTGCTCTTTTATTTCTGATTAAAGTAGAACCAAGTTAAAACACATAAATATGATCAAATTTAGCATTCGCTGACTATGCTATCTAAGAAATATTTTTAATGTATTTCTGTGGCAAGTATGAAATAATGTCAGTAACTATGATATATGGGCATTAAAGAGGATTAGAAAATTATAAATAGTGGGAGGAAAGAGGATGGATTTTAATTTTTTTAAAAAACTTTCCTCTCTCATAATACTAGAACCTGAGTTCATCTAGTGAAGGTGAATGGTGGGAGATTCAGAAAAGAAAGCACAACTTCATACAGCACACAGTGAAAATATGGAATTTGATACTGAGAGAGGGAGCACTGACTGCCAACTGGATGGCTTTAAAGGGGCAATATATTTCGTAGGAGAGACAAAAAAGCCATATTCTCTCATCAGCAAAAGTGGGTCTTATAGTAAACATTTCCCTCTCTAATTCCCTAAGGCTACCAAAGGCTTCCTTTCTAGTCACTTTAAAGATACCAATGACTGTAGTTATGCTGACTGCATATTACTTCTAGTAAGAGAGGTAGTATACCCCTGAATAACAGTTCCTGGGGAAACCAAGTGAGAGGGTAGTATTGCAGTCATTCCCTGCTTGTGGATTACCATAAGCATCTAGTCAGCTACTGCTGGAAGATAAAGCTGCACCAGATTGCTTTTAGTAAAACCAGTGTGGCTTTCCCACTCTTACCTTCTCATGAACTCACAGACAGTATCAGCAGAGCAGCATCCATTGTTATATCACTACTGTTTACATAATCCCGCCCAGCAGAGTTGAAAGTTAGAGGGTTTGCCTACCACTAGATTTAGAGCTACATGAATGAACCTCAGACTAGTTAACATTCTTTCCTCTTCTGGTGGAGCTGTGACATTGAGTTTAAGACCCTTCAATTTTCTTTTCTTAATTAACTGGAGTTTAACATTATCTCCTGAAAAATGAACAAACCATGTTTAGTGTTAACAACGGCTTACTGAACTAATTCATATTCAAACTACAGTTTATGCATACTTTCAATAAATACTTTAAAAGTATTCACAGTTTAACATTCTGATGTAACACAAACTATGGTTAAATGAAAGTGGAAGCAAAAGCTTCCAACCTTCTTGCAACCACATCAGAGGAGAAGCAGGGACTGAATGAACGGAAGACTCATTTGTATATTAAGTCACAGTTTAGCATATTATCTGAATGAAGCCATTCTAAATAGAACAGAATCACCAACTAAAAGCTCTCTCAAAAATTCATCAGTTCCTTCTCATTTAGGGGCTGTACTTGCCATGTTTCAGATGGTGTGCTGATTCTAAAGCAGAACCTCTGTCTTTGCTTAGGAGGTATGCAAAAAAAGTAACTAATACTTGGTATAGAAAAAAAAAACATCTTGAATTTCACTGTAGCCAAAATCCTGTTGCTTAGCATAGTAAAACACAATTAGAGTAGGCCCTTGAATTGATGGAACTTTTAGAGGAGTTACTCTTCAAATCCCCACTGATTAAGTGGGCCTACACTAGTTGTAACTTACTATACTAAGCTACAAGATTTCAGCTTGTGACTCTTGCTTCATCTTAAAATCCTTGCTTTCACTACAGAACCCTGAGGAAATACTCTTTTGTCAAATTTGAATCCTACATACAATAGACCACAGCTACTCCATACAATTTATTCATTGTTAGATTAATCCTTCCTAATCTAAAAATGCTCCATAAGTGATAAATACTAAGTGATTTATAATACTGGAATATCTAAAATACTCTTGAACCATTGCTTGGGCTGTGTAATAGTACTAGATGACAGTCAATAAACTGAGGCCTAATTAAGACCAGGCAAAAAACACCAATGGCTGATTCATCTGTGTAGTTGTGGATGATTCATCTATGTGGTATCCAGTCAGTTCTGCAAGGGCTGTACTACCCTGAACAGTCTGCTGTTTGATGCTAGTTTTTCAAGCTTCATTGTCACTACGGGTACAGCTAGCCTTTAGAGTTTGAGGTGCCCACTAACTGTTTAGGCTGAAACACCAACTACAACCTTACCTAGGCAGCAAGAGTATTGCGACTGCCTTTCTCCCCATTAGATTATTGCAATGTGTTACAGTTAGTCCAAAACAGTGCAGCTGGACTCCTCCCTAGAATTGGGTGATATGACCATACTATGCCAATACTTTGTTATTTACACTGGCTTCTACTGTGTATCTGGGCTCAATTCAAAGTGCTGGTTTTATCCTTTAAAGGCTTCAACGCTTTATTTGAAGGACCTTCTCTTCTCATATCTATTTCCATAGATCCCAAAGTCTTCATCTGAAGCTTTCCTCCAGGTGGGTGTGGCAAATGAGTGGAGGCAGGTGGGAACAACAGAGATAGTTTTTTCAAAGTTGTCCTGTCCTGTCTCCAGAGGGGACGGCAAGAGCCTTTTTATTCTCTCAGGCACTTTAAAAACTGTTTTTAACGTTTTCAGATCATAGGACCTCTTTGTTGCTGCTGGTTTTATGTGGGCTTTATATGCCATAGTGCTTTCATCTTTATTTTATTTTTGTTTTATGTCCTGTGTCTAGTTATTCATTACAGTTTGTATTTTATATTTTTAATATATTTCACAAAGAACTTCAGCTGCTTTGACAACTTTTAAAATATCATAGATAGACAGCAACATTATAATTCCCTAGTTTGCCAATGCATGTTTGTGTGTAAGAGAGAGAAATTAGTGACCTGTACAATATAAAGTAAGTGCTGATAATTCAAAAACAGTGTTCATATCTCACTCTCTCATTTGTTATACAAAATCAGATTATTAGCAAAAGCGACTATTTTCTTTCTAGATCTCTTCCTTTTGTACAATTATGCTCCCTATATAATTCCAAGGGAACTGAGTTTTTTACTTCAAAAAGGGAGTTGAAAGATTAATTTTAATATATTCTATTTCAATTATGATAAATTTTTGACATAGTTATGAGTTTGACAAAGTAGATGTATTTTCGTAACTGTCCTAGCTATAACAGCCATCTACACAACAAGAATGATGTCATCTACCACTGATTAAAGACTACCTTCTTCAGTTTTGGGATACACACAACTTCATCTCATGGTGTGTGGGGCACTGTACATACCAAAATTAAAAAAAGAGATCTTTAATCAGTGCAATCTGCTGTTGTTGATATAATTCTCCTTATGCAGGTGAAACTGCAGAACAGGATTGTGGCCAATGCAAATAAAAAATTAAATTAGATAAATACATCACCCTTTTGTTCCAATCTCTTTAATCACCTTTGTCCCTCCAACAAACCATTGGCCAAAATCCTGCTGCACAGTTAAACCTGTGGAAAGCAAATGACATTAACTTGCAGTGATTTCTCACTGATGATTAACAAGTCCTCACTTAGATTTTCAGGCACTTGTCCATCCAGTGGCTTGATTCCAAGTGGGCAACCATGAATTGCCAGCAAGAAGCCATTGCAAATCATGCCTTTTGCGTTCTGCAGGAATAACTGAGCAAAAGGATTTTGGCCAGTATCAAGTAAGATATGGATTTTCCCTTTTTGTTTTTAATCTAGTATTCTACATAAACATAGCATGACAAATCCATTTTTAAATAATCACAAGTATTCCAGTGTAATTTACAATGTAAATTAAGGTCTAAATCCAATGGTTACTTCGAAGCAAAGTAAATTTGGTGAATGAATGGGACTTGATGAATCCCATTATTTCAAGCCCCCTTGGTTCAGGGAACAACTGTAGATAGGCCTAACAAATAGATTTAGCCCCCAAATAATTACAAGTTGCTCCCAAATTCTAATCTTTTGTAACAATAATCCAGAACATAATTAATATTCTTGAAAGAAAGGAGCTGGTAATACCTTATTAATAAACAGAACATTATTTGCAACTGAATATTCATAATACAGTAGTTACTTCTACCACTACTAGAAACACTTTCTCTTTTTTTTATTAGTCTCATTTCTAGATTTCCTGTTCTAAGTTCAATATTCTCCTCTTTTCTGATCTGTTACTTAGCAGAAGTGGTGGTCTATTCCCACTAAAACTTTTTTCCTACTTTGTACATGAAGCCTTCAATTACTGCCTGATGAAGCAGACAGAAATCCTATTAGTAAGAAAGACAATTGCAAGATGCAGTGCCCAGCCCTAGCTGTACAAAAATAATTAGCCCAAAGTTGACAAATGTGTAATGAAGTTGCACACTGAATATATGCAAGACATTTGATGCAAATTAGTCTTCTAGTTCCAAACACCAGGGGGAAATACCATAATATATACAGTGGTGCCTCACTAGACGATTGCCTCGTTAAACGACGAATCCGCTAGACGATGAGGTTTTGCGATCGCTGTTGCGCTTCGCAAAACGATTTCCTATGGGCGCTTTTCGCTGGACGATGTTTGGGGGCCTCTCCCGTGACCCCCCCCTTTCAGAAGCCTCCCGGGGCGCAGGGGAAAAGCGGAATTTTTTTATTTCCAGCTTTTCCCCCTGAATTTTCAGGGCAGAGAAAGCCTCTTTTTAGCCCGCCCATCAGCTGTTCGTCAGGAGAGGGGAGGGGGAAGGAGGGGAGAAGAGGACAAAATGGCTGCCGGGGCTTCTTCAGCAGGTAAACATGCAGTGGAAAAGCACCCGGCAAGCCTCTGAAAGCAGCGCTTTGCTGTGGGGGTGGTGTGGGGGGGGGTGGCAGGCCTGCCCCTGCCACCCCACCCCCACCCCCACCCACTCACCTCTTGGCAAAGCCCCGCTTCCAGAAGCCTCTGGGGTGCTTTTCCACTGCCTGTGCCGCAAAAGCCTCAGAAGCCTCCTATCAGCTGTTGGTCGGGAGAGGGGAGGGGGGAAGGAGCGGAGAAGAGCACAAAATGGCTGCCGGCTGCCTGCTGCCTGCCGGCTTTTAGCTGTTTGGTGCTCTTTTCTGGATGTTTCGCTGCTACCAGGCACTATGAGAAGCCGGGCTCAGTCTACAGTACCTGGTAAGTGACTTTCTTTTAATTTTTTTTAAGTTTCTGTGCTTTTCTTTCCCATCGGAACGCATTAATTAAATTCCAATGCATTCCTATGGGAAATTTGGTTTCGCAAGACGATGTTTTCGCAGGACAGCGATTTGTCTGGAACGGATTAACATCGTCTTGCGAGGCACCACTGTACATATATATACATACAATAATATAAAATATGTTCATGCACATATAGCTTCTGTAAACCTAACACAAACCAATACAATGTGATCTTGCAGGATTCTCAAAGTGATTCAACTGTCCTCTGGAACATAAAAGCTACATTTACAATGGAATGGCATGTTAAAAGGAGACATGGGGTTTCCAATCCAAGTTTCTCCTGCAGTGTTAATGTGTGAGGGCAGGAAGCTGCTTAGATTTGCCCCTTCAAGTTTCTTGCACAGCTGTTTTCAATCTATTTTTCTCCACCTGTGCTCCCAAAATAACACCTCTAACCACCAGAGTAACTTCCCTACCTCATCCCTAAATTGTACTGGCAAAATCAGATCTGCCAGAATATCAAGTAGGGTTTTTTTTTGTTAGCCTAAAAATACCACTGTGTCTGTTCTACAATCTATTTAGGACTTCAGGACTTCCCCATCAATTACAGTAAAGAGTGTGGATTCTTCCAAATTTCTGTACATCAAATGTCTGTTTCCAGTGACATAAATGGCTTAGATAGCTCATGGAGCTGGGCACCTGGCTGTGGAGACACAGTTTGGGAGTTTGATTCCCTGCTGTGTCTCCTGGGAGAAGAGCCAGCCTGTGTTGCCTTAGGCAAGCTGCAGAATCCCAGGACACTGCCAGAAGAGGAACCCAACACAAGAAAAAGAACCACATGTACAATCTGAGCATCTCCAGCCTGGGCTCCATGTTTCCATTATTTTTTCCCTAACAGTACTTAAGAACTCTGAACATGCAATGTTTTTAACAAACTGTTGTGTTGTTCTGAGATTTCTTTTCATCATTAAAAGCACTGCCTTCTTTTAATTTTTAGTATATCAATGTTTTTAAAAAGGCAATTAAAGAAATTAAGAATTTACAACTGTTTACCTTCCAGCTAGGAGAAGCAAGTACACATTTCAATATGCAAAACTGAGTATGAAAGTCTGAAATGTTTGTTCGGCAGAGACAAGCCATCATGATTTAGAAGTCAGAGATAAAAATGTTTTACAAACATGAAAGGTATTCTACTTGAAGGATTAAGCAACATAAACCTTTTAATTTTTACTACAAATAAGTGATCAACGTATTTAGCACTTTATCTTTTCAGATACAGAAGCAGTGCTGTCCTCTAGTGGACAGCAAACAGGATGGTAGTGTTACCTATTTTGATTCACTTAAATAAATAGCATGCACACATACACACAATGAAGAATTCTCCCACTACTTCCATTTAACAGATATTCAGGTTTAAGAGATTAATAAGGAATGAAGTTCTGCAAAGATTACAATTTGATACTTAGTAGACAATACATTTTAGACATAATCACAATATTATGTGTACAGAAGCCTTCACACTTCCTGTCCAATAATGAAATACGTTGAAAAATACTTTGTCACAACATTGGTCATGATCACCAACATCTCCATCAAATGATATTAAGTTAGTTCTTTATTTTCAATGCTTCAGTTTTCCCCTACTTATGGGGAATAAGTTCACAGCACTCTCTTAAGGGGTAATGACAAAAATGTCCTGGTACTTTATTAATTAAAGGAGGAGAAGAAGGCCATGGGTTTTAAACTGGATGGTCATTAGCTATCTGGGGAAAATCTTTGAAGGTCACTATTGACTTCAGAAGTCAAGTATAAGGAAGGTAAGAATAATTAATGCTATATTCAGGTAATTTTAAAGCTGAAGGGCATGAAGAGAATGGTCTCATTTCTTTGTGCATGTATTTGGGCTTGAATCACTGATCAATCAATTCAGAAACTATGGGAGAAAACACTTAAGGTTTGGAACAAGTCTGAGTAGGAAAAAAAGAAGTGTGGCTACCAGTAAGCTATTAACTCATTCTAGATTGGAAAACCAGAAGGTTTTAAAAGATTATTATTAGAACTTTAAAATAACTAGATGAATTTAGCTAGTTATGCACTAATTAATTAATCTGTTGGTTAATGGTGCTTGCTATTACAAGCTGTTATGTGCTAACTCATTTCTCCCCCCTCCCCCGCCCCCCCAAGAAAGCTTAACAAGTAAACTTGTTGATTAACAGTGCTCACTATTCATATGGTGCAATGACTAAGAGTTTAATTCCTTATTCACTGCAGGGGATGTTTTCAAGTAGAAGAGGATGGTTGGAGAGCACTGGGCTTGTTAGAAACTGGAGATGGGAGTAACTGAACTTGGGACCTCTAGCTGTTGTGTGTGTTCAAAACACTGGGCCTTGCACTGATCTCTACAGATCAAACACTGGGCCTTGCACTGATCTCTACAGATCAAGTGTTGAGAAGAAGAGAATGCAGTTATTCAGTGTTGCAGAAAAATGTTCTGCTTATGCTCAGAGACATTTACAATATATTTGATTAACGGTTCTTTATCCCTGATTCACCAACTGATCTTTACAACCATTCACTGTGGCATTTCAGTAGTGCCGTAGATCAGCATATCCTAATTTCAATGAAAACATCATTCCTTATCTTTTCCAATACAAATAAACAATCCATAATACTTAAAAAGAGAATGAACAGCATATATGTTAAGGAAGAAGACTAAAAAGAAGATGCAGATCAGTAACAAAAAGTTAACAGAAAAGTTGTTGGAACTCTTGCTTTAGAGATGCCTTCTCCAACGTAGCAATTTCCTGCTTCACTTTTAGTTTCTCTTCCAATGTCCCATGAAAGGCTTTCCCTTAAGATATTACAAGTTTCTGGCTTCTAGAGCATCAGGCACATGTTTTGCGCAGATCCAGACTGAGGGCCACATCTGGGTTTTTGAAATAAACCTGCCTCTAGGCACTCATGGCTGAACAGGAGAGTTCCCTTCATTTATGGACAAGACATGATGAAGATGGGGAAACTGCTGGCAGGAGGTGGAAAGGAAACACCAATTCCCTTGTCCTGCAGTCTGCTCCTCCTTACAGTTCCTGATGTTCCTCAGCCCTCCCCTTCAGATTTTCAGGTGACCAAGAAGTTTTAAAGAAAAAGGGGAATTGCTGAAAACTGTAATCTCCCCTTTTGCTGTTGGGAGTATTAAGGATAGAATTCCACTCAGGAGACTATCCTGCTAATTCCAAAAAAGTAGGGTTTCAACTGATTTTTATTTTACATTTTGATGCCAACCTTGACATCGGCTCATTCTCCATACCATCCCAGTGTAAAACTTCTGTAAGCATACTTTGGACTGCAACTTTCAAGCTGCAGGTCATGTACAAAAATTTTCAGAAATGGGGATCCCAAGAACATCCAGCTGTTTCTGTGCTGAGGAATTCACACACCACAAGACAAAACAAAGCAGACAGAATAAGTTGAATTATTTACCAATAACACAATTAACATAAACTAACAGAAAAAAGGATTATGCAATCTTAATTATATCATTTCTGTGAAGCAAAAACCATTTCATATCTGTTTCAAAAGGAAATGTTAGAAAGCAGAGTTCAAGTGTGGATTCCAAGTGTGATGTACAGGATACAGTAATGGACTCAGACTCTGGAGAACAGGGTTTGTTCACTCAGCCATGGAAACTCACTGGGGAAGTGGAACTGGTAAAACCACTCCTTACATATTTCACTTATCTTGAAAGCCCTATTAGAGTTGCTATAAGTAGGTTCCGACTTGACAACACAAAACATACACACACAGAGTTCAAGTACCAAACATATACAAATCCCAAACATAGAACTGGGCTTACTAAATCTATACAATCTGAATGAGTTATACATATCACCAAAGTCAAGACTCACTTTTACATTGTTAGATGAGAAACATGAAATAATTTTCTCCTTTATAGTGTGTATGTGTGACAGTAGAAAATAGATACCTATATTCCTCACTTACTCCATAACATAGCATGAAGTATGGATTACAATTATAAATGTGCACGATTCCCAACATACACTGGAAATTAGATTTCTACTTTAAAAAGTAGAGGAAAATTATTTGTTTGGGATGTCAGTTGACTGTTATTTTCTACTATTAAGTTTAACAATTCACACTCTTTTCTACAAGGGAATATCACCAAATTTCAAACCCTTCCATAGGTGATATTTGCAACACACTAGACTCAGAACAGGTTTACAACCTATTTGGCCAATGAGACAAGGGAGGAAGGCACCACTCTAATTTCTCTGATTTAAAATAGACGTATAACAATTTGGGGGAGTTGGTAGATCATATGATTTGGAAGACACCCAGTTCTCTGTTTCTCCCATACTGCCTCTATGATTTAAACAACCTCCTCTGACAGCTCTCACTCTTATTCCTCCATAACAGTTCACTGGGTTGTCAAGCCTTACGAACCGTAGAGAAACCAGAAGCCATTTGGAGGTCTTTTACATTTTAAAGTAATAGTAAAGAAGATGCTTTCCCATAAATTCGTATCACAACACTCTGTGACAGATGTGCAATTATGTGCGTAGGCTCAAACTGGCATGCCTTTATAGTGAAATTACCCTGGAATAATAACTGGAAGGAAACACTTACAGACCTAGCTGTAGCCCCTTTGAAGGGAGTGTTTCTAAATATTAAAGAAATGCTCTTGAAATATCCCACAGATAGCCAGCTCCTACACTGCTCCTGTAAAGCAGTGACCCAAGTCCTATTAGTTATGTCAGCCAGCACAATGTATTTGGCATAAATCTCAGCAATGAATTGCCACAAGTGAAGAATTTAGCATAGGCATTCTCTGTTGTGTTGTGAGTTGCACAACTGAGCATGTAAGAGTAAATGTCTACACTAACTTCCTCACTTGAGGCAACTCACCACCAAGATTTACTTGCATAAAAATGCAATAGGATTTTGACCACTGATTCTCAATCAATGGTATACATACCACCAGTGGTACACAGAAGTAGTCTAGAATTCACTCTCCCTCAGTTCTCATGTCCTTATGTATGTGTGATGCTCCATCTTCTATTAATCCTACCTGCTACAGATTATCCATCTCTGACCTCTTGAAAACTATTAATAACCGTGGACACTTAGCATTTCACCTGATCCCCTGTTCTCCTTGCCCATACAGTTAATGATAAATAAAGTAAGAAATCATTGTAAAATGTATAATTATCCTTATTGGTAAAATTGGCTTTTTGGTTCCAACACAAGTTCTGTGACAGAGCAATTGGTGGAACATAAGATACCAGAAGTTGAAAGTAACTGCTATAAAAGACACTCTTTAAGCAATCTGAGAAGAATGGTAAAATTTTATTTCATGACCCTGTATTAGTATACACCTTAAATATCATTGACTTGCAGCAGTACCCAAATCATGGCAGAAGAGGCTATAGTAAATGAGTTGGAGGAGATCCATAAATGCAACCAGCACAATTCACGTCCTAAAACATTGGCTTTTACCTAATGCAAGAAACATAAAAACTGCTATCTGCTAAAAACAAACAAACATGATCTTAAGTGAACACCCAAATCCATGAGACTGACAAGGATCAAAAGCAGCAAAAACAAGACACAAATAACAAAGACAGCTAGAATTATTCCTTGATAGCTAAAGTCACAGTGTTTGTGGGATGTGCCAATCAAGCCAGGCATCTTGGGATCAGTTTCAGTTGCTGTAGCATGATAATGTGGATAAGACACCTGAATCAGTCATCTCCACCAGATGTAAAGCTGATTATTCCCATCTTGGCTCACAAGATCTAGTAGAGGTGGATTGCTAGAGCAGGTCTAGGTTGAGGATGGTACCTGCCACTCTGAAAGGGACAGTGGTGCACCCTCTGATGGAACCCAGAGATACTTAAGAATTACCTTCCCAGCACAAATGTCTCTTTTTAGGGGCATGGTGCTTGAGTATGTTGTGTCTGGGAAGAATGAAACATACTTAGAAGAAATAGATTACCTGGATCTATTTCAAACTGGTTGCACACCAGAGTTTATTGCTGAAATGGCCTTCTTTGTCCTGACTGATAACCTACTCCATGGGATAGAGAGGTAGAGTGCTGCCCACTGATCCTCCTGGATCTCTCAAAGAATTTTGACACCACTGATCATACAGTGGTGCCTCGACTTACGAACGCCCTGACCTACGAACATTTCGACTTACGAACAGCTCCGCTCGCAAAATTTTGCTTCGACTTCTGAGCGGAGCTTCGAGGTAAGAACAGAAAAAGGCAGGGGGAAAAGGCAGGAAATTCAAACCGTTGGTGGCGAAGAGGCTGCTTCTTTGTAGCTCTTTCGCCCCAACGGTTAGAGCAGGGGGTCAGGGAACTTTTTTACTCCTGCGGCGCAGGAGGAGGAAGGAGAGGCGGGGGTGGCTCCGGATCGCCCCCCGGGCATGGGAAGCCGGTGTGCTCCCTGCCCACCCCTGGTGCGGGTCTACTCATGAGTAAGGGCCCCCTCCGCCATGGCTGGCCCCGCCGCTGCCGCCACGGCTGCCCTATGCCAGGGAGTGAGTGCCTTTGGAGGAGGCTTCGATCTGCCTGGTAGGTGCTGCTTTTTGCTTTTTAAAAATTTCTGGGTGGGTTTTGCAGGGTAGATTTGGGCTGGGGGGGGGTTATGTTTCTGTGCTGTGTTGTTTGTTTTTGGTGATTTTTTTTTATTTTTATTTATTTTTATTTTTTTTGCAGTCCCAGCGTGGGGATTGCTCGATGTTTATTTTTGGGTGTTTTTTTTTTTTTTTTTGGGGGGGCAGCCTTCGGGGCTTGCTCTGTTTATTTTTGGTTGTTGTTTTTTTTTTAAAGCCCCAGCACCTTCCGATGGGGCTTTCTGTGTGCTTTATTTTATTTTGTTTTTTGGTATTTTTTTGAAATGCTGGAACGGATTAATCCCGTTCCCATGCATTTCAATGGGAAATGGTGCTTCGACTTACGAGCATTTCAACCTACGAACACCATTCCAGAACGGATTAAGTTGATAGTAAGCATATAAATGGAATGGTGGCGATCCAGGACCCTTTCTGGTAATTTTTCAATATGGGACAGAATGAATGAAAAGAGTTCTAGACTGCCAGTCAATAAAATGCTGTGGCTGGGTTGCTACTCCTTAACACACTTCATAAAAAGTTGCTTAGTTGCAGTCGTGTCCAATGAGCTAAGCCATTACAAACAGTTCAAGTAGTTTTCAGAAACTGCAATTTAAGGAAATGTGCAATTCAGAAGGGACTGCATGTTCAGAAATGGAAACAAGTAAGATAGCAACCTATGCCGCCACTATTCATCCAAGTATGATGTGCAACACTGAGGGACACAGAAGGACCTTCCCTGAATAGTGGAAAGCACTGAGAGTACACTCAGGCATCCCCTGGACAATGGCTACAACTGGCCAATCCTTCACTTCCAGAAGGTCAAAATCTTTCTTTCTCTCATAGGTAGGTAGGTAGGTAGGTAGGTAGGCAGGCAGGCAGGCAGGCAGGCAGGTAGGAAAGGAAGGAAGGAAGGAAGGAAGGAAGGAAGGAAGGAAGGAAGGAAGGAAGGAAGGAAGGAAGGAAGGAAGGAAGGAAGGAAGGAAGGAAGGAAGGAAGGAAGGAAGGAAGGAAGGAAGGAAGGAAGGAAGGAAAACCTGATGTAAACTTTATTTTTCTGGCCATTCACAAGTGAAGCCTAAAATATGAATCTATTCATCCATAGGATTACTATATTGCTCAAGGAAAACCTGTATTTTGATTACCTGTGAATGTTATCTTCACCAGAAGGAACTACACCAAGGTTTGCTACACCTACCACCTTCTGCAATATTACAGGGCGAGCAGAGTTCTGCGGAGCAACAGCAATGGTAGCGGAGGTTTCATTCATACCTGTTAACCTTCCTGAAATAATAAAACAAAAACTGTGTATTCATCAAATGATTCATTTAAAAAACCTTACAGTAATGTTGTTTTAACCCCCTTAAAAGAAGTTCAAAATTAGTTTTTAAAGGGTTTCTGTATATTTCGTAGGCCCACAATATGAATACATAATCAATTAACAGCTATTTGTAAACTACACATTTATGAAGGTAATGGGTATTTATTCTGAATAAAATACCAAAACCCAACAGCCTACCCAACAATAGAATGAATATGAATATATAGATATAGATCACACACAAACATACCATAGTTGCAAATTCATAAACAGCATCCAATTATAATATTTATACAATTTAACATCAATTGAATAATTGGAATAAAATAATTTAAGCATATTTGTCACTGTATTGAATAGCTACAGCTTTTTTATTTAATATTATCAGTCTTCTGTATTAAATTGCCTTTCTGAACACTAGTGATTGACAATTATCTAATACCAACTTGCTCTCTACCTCCAACAGTTTACCACCATTCAGCATTTTGACTGAGAATATGTTTAATGCATTATTTGGGGCTTTCCCACAGAATGCAGTAACTATATATATCTAAAGAATGCTGAAAGAATGTTACACATAAGACAAAGAGGTGTCATGCAGGGTCAACACTTCATATCTCAATATGCATTTGATGAAGTAGGCTCTTGCCATAATAAGTTAATGTGCCAGTGGACTTTACTGTGCAGACAGGCAAGGAATTGAGACACATATGGCCCTTGCCTCTTGGGATCAGATGTACGAACAAGCAAATCCAATTCCCACCTATAGGGCCATTCAGATGTGCCCTACGAAGACAGGTAATAAACATTAATATCTATCAAAAGAAGCAAAACATGTTTCTCCCTAAGATTATTATGCTGCTTAACCTTTTTTAGTATTTTTAAATAAATGTTGTAGTAGATATGTTAAAGAAAACGCACTATAATTTATTTGTTTAAAATCTATTTTACTGAAAAAAACATACACACACCATGATTACAGCTTGGAACAGTACATTCTGTTGCAGATTATTTAAAATTTACATTAGGAGATTGTTTTGAAAAAAGTACACAAGCAGCCTAAGGCTGCTTTTAAGCTAAGAACAGGACTGACATAACACTGTTGAGAGATGTGTGTACTCATTAAGGATTTAAACCTTCTCCATTAAGCTCTATTGAAGAGCAAATGCTGAATAAATGAATGCAACTATGTTTATGTTAAAAGCCTGTTTCCCCGCAGCATGTAATTAAAGGAAATGTTGTACAAAGCCAGTACTTTTGTCAAGCTCCTGTAAATGGAAAGATGGATAGCACTCAGAGAAGTGAATGCATTGCTTCATATTTAACCTTAACACTCTTGTCATTAATGGTTTGTCTAACTTGTTCTATAAAGACAAGGTACTGCTCCATTGAAGTAAAATTTAAAAAATCAACTAAACCATGCTTTTCAGAACAGAAGATTCATTATCGTTGACTAATGTATTGGCATAAAGCAAAGTAACATCCTATCAAGTAAGGCACACATTCAATCTGCCTTACCACCCCCCCTTTTATTTTTAACTCATGCTGTTTTATTGTTATAGGCAATTTGTACCACTCAGCATGACAGTGTAAACTGAATCAAGATTAATTTACATGCAAAAGAACACTTAGCATGGTAAGCAAATGTATTGTCTCAATTGCTGAGGTGGAAAAGAACCTGAAAAGAAAAAAAAAGTGCTCTAATTAAGGGGCATCAAATATGATTGCTTGTGGTAGTTAAGGGCCAGAAAATAGGGAATGTCTGACCATTTAAAGAATTAGCACCTTCCTTGTTAGGAGAACAAAAAATGTTTGAAGCATAAATCTTGATAAAATCAAATAAACATTTTGTTGGCTGATTTCTTCTCAAAAACATGGCTTTTTCCAATTGAGATCCACTGGGTGAAAATAAATGTGCCAACTTAAATTACCAAAATTTTATCTTTCGAAAACATCTAGAAGAGAGGATTATTGTTTGAGAAATAATTACATTTCTGGGAAGCATAATACTGGAAAAACTAGTGGCCACTTATAAAAGCATGTGCAGTCTTAATGTAGTACCCCTTATGGATACGAAATCATAAAGGTGTAAGATACAAAGCTTTTGCAGCAAACCCATCAAGGAATCTTGCAGTATTTTAAAGAGTAACAAGTTTTATTTGGCACAAGGTTTCCTGGCCTTGGCTACAGTCCATAAAAGCTCATGCCAAACAAAACTTTTGACCTTTCAGGTGCCACAAATCTCTTTGTTGCTTTTGCTGCAACAGACTACAAACTAATACAGTTACTCCTCTGGAAATTTACGGAAAGCTTTTGCTATTTTTATTACTACAAAAGTTAGAAAAGGCATAGACATTATGTTTCTCAACAATGTTAGATCCTTTGCTTCTTAAACAGTCTTGCTGCCATTAACTTCAAGGGAACCAAAATAAGAAAACAATAGTGCAATATTATGTTTTTATAGTGACAGAAATGGCAGAGACATTGATGGGAGATTTATATTAATAAACATTGCTCAGTATTTTAAAGCCTGGAAACAAAAACAAGAGAAAGGATGGAGGTAAATGCTGCCAGGTATGCTGGGTCCAAACACCAAAATCAGAAAACCACAGTTAGTGTTTTTAGTTGGCTTAGGCAGATTGCACACCAACTACTCTGAAAGAGGTTTCTTCAGCTTAGAATAGAGAATCTAGTGAAACAGTATGGCAAAGCTTAGCATATCATGCACCACAAGCAAGTAAATGCAGCTTCCCATCTTCTAGTGCTGCTTAGAAAACTTAAATAAGCATGAATATTCAGCAGCTCATTTCCCTGCTGCTTTTGTCCAACCCCATCAGAGGAAACCTACAAGTTCCTCATAAGGGGAGAGAGGGAGAGGGAGAGAAGGAGTGAGTGGTGGTGGTGGTGTAAAAATTGTACAGGTTTTTATTATTAATTTTGAGAAATCTGTATCTCTATGCTTTTATATCAGTTCCAAATAACTAAAAAAAGTTATTTTTCTATGTTTTGGAATCTACAGTTCCTTACCAAAGTTTACAAAATAAAACTTAAAAACAAGCATTTCTAGATATGAAGGTTTGAGACATTTCACAAAAGAACATCTGGATAATCCCAGTTAAAAAACACAAACAACTGAATAATTCTGAAACACATGGAGGATCTCACATTATATCTGAGACCATCAGGCAGAGCACAAATTTTATCTGATCCACTTTTTTGCAGTAAAGGTTTCAGTGGTGAAACTTGGAAGAAATTCATTAGACTTAGAAGTTTAGGCTACAATCCTATATATATGTAGGATATACACAAGGAGTAAGTTCTGCTGAAGTCAGTGGGGTTTACTGATGAGTAGACATGTGCAGAATTGCTCTACAAGCCAACTGTTTAGTAACTCTATTTAAGAATTCTCTGTAAGCTCTTCCTTAATCTTGTTTAGAAAATACATAAAGCTGAGAATTGAGACTTCTATTATCACAAACCTTCCAAAACACCTGAAACATTTAACTAAGAAGATGCTAAAGAAAAAAGGCTTTTAAACCTGTGGTAAATTTGCCAGCATCAGTCCTGCATCACAGAATGAATTCAGGAAGACAGAAAGAGCAATACTGAAATGTCAAGAGACCTTCATGGATTTACAAATACTTCATATAAACAAATTTTCAAATAGCTTTATTCAGAGTAGCCTTTCTGCTCTATTAAACATAGCAAACAGCTGCCAGATTTATTCAGACAAATAATCAACAACCACAGAAGTAAAATGGCAGAAGAAAAAGGAATTTTGGCAACAACTCCACAGAGGACCACAGCTATTCTCAAAGTGCACTTCTTCTATGCACTCATGGTTCTGAATGGCCAGTCAGGGGAGAAAAAGCTCTCAGTCACAGCTAAGCATACAAACTCAATCAAAATACCAACCAAGCAAGCACACAACAAGAATGGGCGAGGGAAAGAAAGAGTGCAATATCCAGTTTTACTTAAAACTGCACTATAAGATGACAGTTTAAGATAAGATGGGAGGAACAAATCACAAGATATGACAAGGCCGCACTCACTCACCTTGATTTGCTGAGCACATGTAAAGCAGACTTTTGCCAGCAAAGAATAAGAACAGCAAATAGTTAAGAAAATAATTGGCCTTGCTGTTTTATTGCATAGATGAATTACATTAAAATAGTGAAAAAGAAATATCTGCTAAGACAAATACATTCTTTATTTCAAGCCAGAAAATGCACAAAGAAGAGAAGATATAAACAGTTTTTATTAAATGCATATAGCTTTACTTCTGTATTTCTGACCATTTTAATAAAAAAAATTCCAGAACAACATGGTATGCAGACTGAAGAAAGTCATGGATATAAAAGCCTGCATCAGAATACTGAATGAAATCTATTTTTCTCATGTAGAAAGTGTGGAAGTGAAATAAACCAAAACCCACACTAAACACAGCATCAAATGAAGCTTATCACTAAAGTATTGGTACTGCAAAAGGGTGTTTCACATATAGTTGGTGCTACTTAGGCTATGTAAAGTCTACAAGAGGAGACTTCTGTATTTTTAAAAGCATGACATTAAAATTAAGTGAGCAAACTAAATAGCCATACAAAAACATTCTTTTCAAACAGGAAGCTGAGGAGTTTAATACTAAATGGTAGTGTCAGGCCCATAATGCTAATTAATTTTAATGCAGTTGGGACAAAGTACACTAGCCATATACAAGCAAAAGCTTTAAAATGAGGACTAGAAATGCAAAGCAAAGTATTCGTATGGCTGAATTATTTCTTAGAGTGGCTTTGGCCAATATTCTAACCATTAGGACTAATATGAAATGCATTAGTGCCATCACTGAAGGAAAGTTTAACTCCAAGGGGCAAGTACCGGTTATAGCCTAATTATTCCCCCCCAATACATTAATCAGTTGTCAAGTACCAGTAAAATGTACACTCTGGTCTGGTTGCACAATCATTGGAGGTTTCATAAATTCTGAAGCTATGAATTCTAAAGCAGAGAATGAGAGGCAGAGCGGAGTACTTTCTCCCTTGTTCCTCCTCTCTCCCATGCCTACTCATACCAACTTCATTATGAACATGCTCACTTGTTTTAAAACAAAGTTCCCTGTTATGTCTGAACCAGGGAATGGTGATTAACATCCTGGCCAAGTTTTTTCAGTCCAGATGTAATGAGGAATTGTGGATTAATTTAATCTAGTAAATTTGTGCTGAAGACAGCACAATAGGTGTAGGGAAGGGTGAAGGAGGAGTACTCATTTCTTGTGCTCATTCATTCTCTACAGATACACAAATGATAATCTGCATATGGTCTGTGTGCTATTTCTGGAAGTATTCTCTTTAGTGATGCTAACACAAGATCAGAAAAAGATGTGTACATTTTTAAATAAAAGGTTATTCATAGTTTTGCAAAAAAAAATGCTGTAAAGAACAAAACACACATCTGTTTTAAACATACTGTCTCACCTCGTTCCTTCTTGAAGTCATTTTCTGACATAGTTACTGGTAATAATAATTCTCCAACAGGGGGCTGAACATTAACACTGAACTGATCGCTCTTTGTACTGCAAAACCAAACACAAATAAATTGCAAGTAAGAGGTGAGTAAATGGTTTAGTACAACATTTGCTTTATGAATAAAATATTAATTAATTTATTCCTTCAGATCAGTCAGAAAAGAAGACCCAAAACACCAAAATAATGACTGAAGCAGTAACAGCCACAGCAAAAGGGATGAGCTACAGTTTACTCTTCAGCCGCAGTGTGTGTGTGTGTGTGGGGGTGCTCTTTCTTTTCACCTCTGGTCAGATCATTTGTCCACTGTTTCCACCATCTCAACAATCCTATTTAGCAAGTTACTATTATTCTTATTTTACACACCACTGACTGAGTCATGGACACAAAGATTTAAAAGCTAGGGCAAGTACAGCTATACCTACTGGCAATCTGTATCCAAACCAATCAACATAACGCAATGATATGAGGTTTTCTTCCCTCATCAGTTAAAGGAGGACTGTGACAGTGAAAATAGATGAGAAATTACTGTTGGATAAGAAGAGAAACTAGCATTAATATTAAGGTGCATGTAACTCTTTATATGCACTGAGGAAGTGGAAAATTCTGACCTCCTAATCTCATAATACATTACTCAAAAAGCCATAACACTTTTTTCTTTTCTTTTTCTTTTCTTTTTTTTTTGGCTGAACCAACCTCACACAACTACCCCTTTAGAAATTACTTTCATTTAGTAGCACCAATCACCTATAAAATAAAGCTAAAAGGATTCAATACAGTGGACATTTATGACTCAGTAGTATTTAATATAATGATAATTGCATCCCATCAAGTCAGTTCTGACTTCTGGCAACCCTTTGCAGGATTTTCTAGGTAGAGAGTGCTAAGAAGTACTCTAATTTTGATATTTTATTACTACAAGAGACGTGGTCCCAAAGGGAACTAATATTAGATGGTTTTGCGACTCACACGCTTAAAGCAGCTCCCGGTGGAAAAGGTGGCCGGTTAAAAGGTGGCATGGCCATCCTTACAACAACGAAGCTGCAGATATCAGTTGTAAACCTGCAGCCCACCTGTAACCTAGCACTGGTGGCCATTTTGAATTTTACTATACAGCCCTTGTTGCTTATCAATGTCTATATGCCCCCGCAGCCAGCTCATACCCAGTCCAAAGACCACTGGGCAAAACTAACAGAATATATTGATAGTCTAGTTTTATTATATCCAACAGCTTCTTTAATGGAGTACTAAGAAGTGGTTTATCATTTCCTCCTTCTGGAGGTACCCTGGGACTGTGCAGCTTGCCCATGACCACACAGGCTGGCTCTTCTGAAACACACAGTGGGGATCTGAACTACGACGACGACGACAACGACTACTATTAAACTGCCCATCTCGCTGCAAGGCCCCTCTGGGTGGTTTACAATATAAAACAATAACATGTGCGCACGCACGGACACACACACAAATCAGACATAATGGTTATACAAAAATCAAAATCAGAAATCAAAACTGGAATATACCATCACTAATAGCCCAAACAACAACGTCATAAATATAAATACCATTAATTTAACAGGCAAGGTGGCAGAGTAAAAATAAATGTTGAGAACTACCAACTTCTGGCTCAGCAGTCAGATACCTAAACCACAGAGCTATCCAGCCAGCTAGTGTTTAATATAGGTCATCTCTAATCAATATTGGGGTCACGAAGAGTCGGACACGACTAAACGACTAAACAACAACAACAAATCAATATGACTAGCTCTACCCTCCATTATCCAAAACACACTTTTACAACTAGGGATAGGACTTTTGTATCTTAAGAACATCCACTCCCATAATTTGGAGAGACCTCCACCCAGGTCAAATTATGGGAACAAAGGCCTTCAAATCAGCAGATGTTGTTCCAACACTGTCAGAAAGGAAGAAAAGTGTTGTACTACACTGAGGGAGTTGTGAAGATTCTCTGTGACTCACAAAAGTGCATGAATTCTGACTGAAAATTTACTGTCAAAAGGAATTATTGAAGTCCTTAAGATACAAAACACCCATTCCTATTTATGACCACTACAACAAGCCCTGTAAACTGCTGTGTCTATGTTAGCAAGCATGATGGCAAGAAAGCAGAGATGGGAGGGAGAAGAAAGAAGACAGAGCGGCCACAGGGAAATACCCAAATTGCAAACTAGAGAAAGAATAATAGAATCACTGAATTGTAGAGGTGGAAGAGACCCCAAGGGTCACTGAGTCCAACCCCATACCAATGCAGAAAAAGGTATGAACGAGAAGTAGGAACAACAGGGGAAATCAGAAAGGAGTGGGAGAATGCCCAAAAAGTAAGGTAGAGAGGAGACGAGGGACGAGAAGGGAGAAGACAGAAAAGGTTGGAGTGGAGTGTTCACCAAGCAGTCTAGAGGGAAAGGAGTGTAAAGGAGGGCAAGGAAAGTCTAAGGGGGCTATTCTGCAAGTAAGCAAAAAGAGGAGGCAGGACGGAGAAATGGAAGGCAACAGAGGTTTCATTTATATGGCATGAAAATTCTCCAGGAACCAAACCCCTATTTTAACAATAAGCCTAGCAGAGAAGCAGGACTCCACTCAAAATGACTTACTTTACAACCACTGTCAGGAAATTAGTTAGGTTTTAAGTGCAGGAGTCTGCTGTATGAGCTCTTCCTCTACATGTGTTCTCTGTGCTCTCAGTTTACTGTTATGCATGGCCACTGCCAACCCAGTAAGAAGTATCCCTAAGTTTGTTTTAACCTCCCCCTAAATCCCCCTTTAGGGCTCCAAGTTCAATCAAAATCTGTGCCTCATTCTAAATCCCTAGTTGACATTATGCCTACACTAGACCTTTGAAAGCCTATCTGTCTAACTACATGGAAAATAGCTGTGTGAAAATGAGGAGACTGTCCGTAACCAAATTGTCCATCAGGAAAATAATTAAATGCTGACTGAAAATTTACTATCAAATTATGTTCTTTTTTGCAAACCTGAAATCTGGTATCCAGTAAATAAATTTTTTATTAAGACTTGTTATATATGTATTATGTTACAGCTGCTCAGCCTGTTTCTTCAGGCAAACATTCTTTTTGTACTGACTTGCTTTTCTGGAATTCTACATGGCTGTGATGGTTTTCCTCTACCCTGTATTGATTTAAATTCCAGAAACAAAACACTGAAGCAAGCACTATATCCTATCAACAATTTAATATCAAAAAGGGTTATTTCTGATAGCTGTCAGGAATGTTGTAGGTCCTTGGATATCTCAGATGCAAATACAAGATATGGATAAACCTCGAGTCTGTTTTGAGGCACTCTGCTAATTGAAGCATAATGATCTTCTCTAAGGAAGCATACGTATAGTCAAGCGGTCTATGCAGTATACTACACAAAGCATGAGTCAATTTTGATATTTTATGTTTAAAAAGACAAGAACATAGTGCAAAATTTGATGAAAGCAAAGGTCTACATAGACAAACATTTGTTTACTGTTTGTCACTGCCAAACAGAGCTATAATACTTAATATTGGGGTTCTGTTGTTTACAAATCCAAAACAGGACAATCTGCACAATCTCTAGGCTCTCTTGTAGCAGCCCATTTTGCATCTTCTTAATGGGGAATTCACCAGAAAGATCCACTGGCTCTGCATGTTTCAAAATTTTAAAACATTAAGTTTGAGGGAAAGGGTGATCACCACTTGCAAACTCAAGTCTGCTGTTTCCTTTAGGAAGTCAATCCATTTTGTATTTGTTCTTCCTCTTTTCCTGCTATCTTCAACCTTTCCCAGCATTATTATCTTTTCCAAAGAATCCTGTCTTCTCATCATGTGCCCAAAGTAGGACAACCTCACTTTCAACATTTTTGCCTCCATAGTTCAGGCTTGATTTGATCTAGGACCTACATGTTTATATTTCTGGCAGTCTTGAGTATCTGCAAAGCTCACCTCCAGCATTACATTTCAAACCAATCAATTTTTTTCCTGTGAGCTTTCTTTACTGTCTGGTTTTTGCACACATAAATGGTGACTAGAAATACAAGAATGTGGATGATTTTGGTCTTGGCCTCCAGTGACACATCCTTACACTTGATGATTTTTCTAGTTCCTTCATTGCTGCCCAATGGAATCTCAGTCTTCTTCTGATTTCTGAAATAACATGACTGAACAAAGAATGAACATAAGCTAAAAACCTTATTTTGTTCAAAGGATAGATTTTCACCTTTGTAGTATCTTTGCATATGCCTGATCACCCATAGGCTCTGATAGATGAAAATCAAGGCAAACACTCACTATTCAAGGCTTGCAGATGGAGATATTTCACTTCTAGGCCCTGAGGCTTTCAGCGATTGTGTATGAAAATATGTATGATTGCCTAATAATGCCATTTAACTAAGCATCAACACTCCTAAGGAAACCTTCACTACACCAAACTCCTAAGTGTTTATAAGTCAAAAACCAGGATCACATTCTTAAAAAGTACATTAATATATACATACACAATAGTTTTGTTAAACTGAAGTATGCATGGAAAAGTTGAAGTGACTAGAGGGAGATCATACAAGAATAGGTAACTGTGTGAAGTGTGTGAAGAGCCACTATAGTGCAGTGGCTAAAGTGTCAGGCTGGGACCTGGAAGATCTGTGTCTCATGGAGCCATAAAATTCACTGGGTGGCTACAGGCCAGACACACTCCTTTAGCCTGACTAGGTTGTTGTTATATTAAAGTGAATGGCAGCAGAGCCATGTACTTTGATTTGAGTTCCATACAGGAAAATTAGAAATAAATATACACACACATTGTTAACTTAAGATTCTTTCTTCACTACCCTTGATTTGGTGTATTTTATAAAGCTTGCTTAATTTAAAAAAAGCGCTTATTAAGGATCTCTCATCAGCTTTTAAATTATTCCAAAGTTTTATTACCAATATTTGCCTGTTCTTTATACAGTTTGCTTTAGCTCCACTATACTAGTTACCTTACCAGAACAGTAGATTTTACTATGCAAAACACAGAGTCAATGATTGGCATCTAAACCAATTGATCTACCCATTACCACTATCTCCCTTCCCACATAAGCCTTACTACAAAGTTATTGATTTAAACACTGCTGATCGGTTTCCATTTTCTGATTTTGGGCAGGCTAATTAAGAAAGTGAGTAATTGTGATTACACTGCTTCAGGATCAATTACATGTGATGTAAGACAAAGCACTCCTTTTGGACCAAGGTAAGGAAAATAATTATAATCAGAAATAGTTTATGGAGTGAACATTCCCCTCACTATAAAAACAACACCACACATAGCTTCTATTGTACTGCAGGCTTAATAGATTCTAAGCAAATCATATCTACAATGATTTGACTAGAAATACAGTTTGTGCACATGACAAATATGCCCCATTTAGAAAGTGTTTAGGAGAAAAATCTATACATTGTTAGCAATCTCCCATGCATATGGACATCGAAAATGATGAAGTGATGTGGGTGGTGACAGTTTCTACCTTCCACCTTTTCAAAACAGATAAGCACTCTCTCTCCCACCCAGCAAGGGACCAGCAGTAAGATTATTGTCAATAAAGAGTAGCAAAGTGTATAAGCTTGGGCCTATGAACTCAAACTCTGAGTAGCTGAATAGAAACAGACAACTTGCTGCTTCCCTCCTTCTGTTCAAAAGCCTCTGCACTGGTTTTAGGCTTAAAGGAAATAAGCTTACTAATTTTCTGGGCTTCAGCCTTAAATGTCATGGGGCTAGAATAACAAAAGCAGGTTACCTATCTCCTTGCAAACTCAGAATCCAAGGACCTGGTACTATGTCCCTAGAAGTCTTGGAATGCAGTAAAGGTTGCAGGACTGCCACGAGTTGAATTTCATGGATCCATGAGATGAGAAAGCAAAGGAAAAGTATGGCATTTCAGGACATGGTGTGGTGTCACACGACACCTTTCTGAGTCTTCCCAGAGGCCAGCACTTTCTTCTTCAGGATGGGGGAGCCCTTGAAAAGTGTTCAAAGACTCACAAAGGTTCCAGAGAAAGGGTTGCAGGTTTGGTAGAAGCTGCCACCATCCCCCAGAAACCAAAATGCAAAACAAACGCTTAACATGCCCCAAAGTATGCCAGGTAGTCATGATCTAAACTTGGCTAGGCAACAAAATTTAGTTAACCCGAGTTTCCCTTAAAAGCAGTCTTCAGACCACAAGGTCTTTTAAGAGTTTTATTGAAAAAGAAATAATAAAAAGAAAGTTAAAAACAAAATGGAAATTATGCCTGGCAAAAGCCAGAAGTGGAATGGTTGCAAGGTTATGTAAAACAGCTACAAAACACAAAAAAACAAGCTTCTGAAAATATGAGCAAGTTTATGCAGAACAAACAAAACAAACTTAAATCATGGGCAAAAGATTAATAAGCAATGAACTCAAGCAAAATAACAGCAAACTACAAAACAAGAAACACTGTTCTGTCATGGAGACTGAAATCCACTCTTTTTCTCTCCCTACTCCCATGACGGCTCGGCTACTTCTAATTTCCATTTCACAAATGCCTCCTAACTGAGGGCACAGTTAGTCACCCTTTTTCTGCTATGATCTAGCTCACTTTCTCCTCCATCGATGTGGTCCCTCTATCACCTAAGAGAGAGGCATCTCAAAGATTTCCTGAATCCTTTGAGTCCATACTTCAAATACTTGAAGGTGTGAATTCCACAGATCTGGGATCTGTACCTTCTATATGTTTATTTCACAGATCTGGGATGCTATTCTTTGAACCACTCATGTATCAATTGTTTACCTCAGGTTACTGCAGCCTGCTCAATCTCCCCAGTCACCTTCCTGGCCATTTGGCTTGGAGTCCCTTTGACATGCATGCTAGTCTCTCTACATGTAGTTCATGTTAGATTTCCGTTGTCTACTACTGGGTAGTGTTGGGAGTGTGTGATTTCCTTCCTCTACTAACAATTCTTCCCATCCCCTCTGCCCCCTGTATGCCCCATTTAGAAAGTGCAATCATGTGGCTACATTGGAAAAAATGTTGCAGTTTTCTCTGGAATTGGTATGGGTGAATTCAAAGAATTTCTCAATGATCACACAACATGAAGGTCAATGCAAATCAGCCCATTCTTTGTTCCTTCCAATCCAAACATTTATCCTCTGTTACTGGGGGCATCTACTTTATTTCTAACCACAATGATTTGAACAGTGTATTGTCTATGTTATCATTTGTTCTGTTCTACAAAAGAAGGGTATGGCTTTGGGTGGCTTTCTGGCAACGTTGTATGTTGGGCGTGATGTTTTGGGACTGCAGAAACACACAAACCCCAATATTTCCCTCTAGTTGCACCTAAGTATTTTTGTTTAGTTTTTATAAAAACAAAATATTGAGTGCATCATTAGATCACCTTATCACTACACTACTATATTACTTTAGCACTAGATGACCTCTGACAGAGAAAAAAGGTTTAAAAGACAAAAATCAATATAAAATCAAAACAACACTGACAAACTACAATGTTTACATCGTATGTGTACATGTTTTCATGCATATGGGGAACTTTGAAAAAATGTCCCTTTTTCACTACTGTTGTGCAACCCTTTAAACAGTCCTGGCAGCTTGACAGCAGATCATAAAAGACCTATGGCAGGACTGCAGGAAGGCAATATCAAACAAAAAGGGGCTGAGGGTGCTGATCGAATCATACTGGACTGAGGGGTCAGTGTGGACAATGGCACTGGAACAACCTAGAGTCTTTGTGTGGCCACCTAAACCAAATGCCATCACAAAACAAACTGCAAATCATGATGATGTGAATCACTCCAATTCAGCTTCCTCATGTAGTTCCACCCTTAGGCAAACATATGTCCCATTCATTCTCCTTTAAAATATTTGTCTACCAAAAGACATATAGCTATTCTCAGCTCCTTTTATCTATTTATCTTTTTTAAATGAAAAGTTTATTTTAATTACAAAATGGAAGCTATTATTTGAGAAAATTCATGTTGTTTAAAAAGTTCATTACTGAGGAGGGGAAAGGGGCAACTTTTCAAAAATTTACCCTCTAAACTCAGTGCTTTGCTTGAGCTGTGTCATTGGGTTCACATTGTCCAAATCATTAAAATGAATACACCACTGGTGTCTGGGTCAAATCTATTTACAGTGATGTTACTCATAGGCTGGTGTTGAGGAATATTGATCTTTCTTGTTTGTCTAATAGGAAAATAATAAACAATTACTAGGCAACGTTGGAAAAAGTAATCAGTTTTTATATATCACTAATACAGCAGACCTCCCAAAACATAAAGGTGATGATCTGCATAAAATCAATGTGCTATGCTACATTGCTTATATTCATCATTGCAAAGAATTTCAAGCCTTCAGGGGCTTAAATCTGGAACTGAACTGTTAGTATGCTGAGAAAGCAGCATTTAAAAGTGTACATGATTTGTAAAAACAAACATTGAAGAACCTCTTATGCAATGTTTAACAGAAAATCATCATCTTGTACAAATACAGTATTGTAACCTTATATATCCTGAAAAGTGGATTCTGATATGGCACTGGAAAATGCTGCAGATATTTCAATACCTTTCTAGAATCTATTCTATCATGACAAAATAACCAATGTTCATTTAAATAAAAATAAGCAATACAAACAAGAAAACAAAAATATGGAGCAAATACCAATTTGTTCAACAAAAAACAGAATGTAATGTAACTACAGTCATTTTCAGCAGAATTCCAAATAATTCTTTGACAAGCTGCTCCCAACTTGGGGTTCAGCAAACAGGATTATATGAACACCAGTACATATATGCAGCACCTTAAATACAAACTAACAGCTGTTCCACTAACAGGTGGGCTGGCCCCAAAAGCAATGTCCTGGCATGCTAAGGCACAAAACAAACCCAGCCAGCAAAGTCCTGAACCAGGACAAAGGCAATGCAGAAGTCTAGCAAATAGTATTTTGAAGGAAATCAACCCTGAGTGCTCACTGGAAGGACAGATCCTGAAGCTGAGGTTCCAATACTTTGGCCATCTCATGAGAAGAGAAGACTCCCTGGAAAAGACCCTGATGTTGGGAAAGTGTGAGGGCAAGAGGAGAAGGGGACGACAGAGGACGAGATGGTTAGACAGTGTCACCGAAGCTACCAACATGAATTTGACCAAACTCCGAGAGGCAGTGGAAGACAGGAGGGCCTGGCGTGCTCTGGTCCATGGGGTCACGAAGAGTCGGACACGACTTAACGACTAAACAACAACAAGCAAATAGTATTCTACTGGAGATCCAAAAGCAAACTCCAAAATCAATCCAAATGGGTGTATTTTCTGAGACCTTGAAAGGCTTATGAACTAGTCCAATAAAATCTGTAGGTTTACTAGAGAAGACACTAAATGTGTACGAAAACTCAAGAATGGCAAACAGATCTTTCTATGCCATTATATGCAAGACCCCTGGCATCAGCATTGTAGCTAGTTATTTACACAGGACAGGTAATAACAAAAGGATTTCTCACAATGGAAGATGAACCTGAGGACCATCAGTCCTGTAAGCTGGGCAGGAACACACCCAATTAAGGAAGTGCATACTCTCAGATGTTACTACATCAAGATGGCTCTTCTTGATTAGATATCTGGCAGAGCAATCCATCCCGTAAATGCTATCAATTGCCCTGGTCAGCTAGCCTCCTGTCCAGGCACAATACTGTACCTTCACATCCCTTTGCCATGTCATGAACTCTCCATGTCTAGTCAAAGCTATTCTTGCTGTTTGCCCAGAAACTCATTTGGGGCCCACATGGTTTTCCTTTTTGAGAACTACTAAAATTATAGACAATCATTTCCCAATTGTTGCTGGTTCCTTGTCCCTTATTGCTCTTGGACCTACATTACCACCATTGGCTCCCCTCCTAACTAAATTAATAGCTGAAATAATTTTTGCCCATGAACCTGGCAGTAGCTTCAACAAGCCTTCTGGAAAATTGAGTTGAAAGCCTCTTCAGGGCTCTTTTTCCACCACAGCTTGAAGTTGCACATCCACTTCCCTGTAGCATCTTGAGAGGTTACATGCACCCCGGCACTCTCATTAACAACAATCCATTGAGCTCCCAAGGAAAGGCATCTCTGAGTCCAAGTTTAGCGGGGTATAAATGAAATAAAAAATAATAATAATCTTCTGGAAGTCATTTCTCTATGAATGGTCGCCTCCATTTCTGTCCTTGCTTTCTTATGAAGTGTTTTGTAAGTTCTAAGAAAGTTAGTTTTCAAGCACTTTATACGAAAGCCATTCACCTTAGTATAGCCTCTTCCTGGTGGTCTGTTGAAAAGGATCATGGCCATGCTTCCTTTCTGAAGCCCTGTGTTCTTCTAATTTTATATCTCTTTCTGCTCATCAGAATCCTCTAGAAAGGATTACTGCTACAGAAGTAATTAAAAATCGAGGTGGAAATAAAAAGTGGAGAGTAGTAGGAATGAGTGCAACAAGACCACAAACCAAATCACTTAGCTAGTCCAGTAGCTCTACTCTTTCCCCCACAATACTCCAGGGCAAAAGTCAGCTACTGTGATGTGCCAATACTAAAAGACAAACCACTTCTGTATCTTTTCTTTTTCTCCATTTCTTAATCCTCCTAACCTTCTCCCACCTTTACTCAAATTTGCTCAGCTCTTAACCAGAGAGAGTTCAGAGACCAATCCTCCCAAGCACTTTCGTTCTAGATATTAAACAGAACTCCTCCGAGGTACAGGTCTTGTGTGAATGCTACTGGACAAATGTGCTACTGCTAAGGCTCAAAGATTCATTTTCTTCACACATTCAAACCCTGTATGAGTTCCTTCATAAGTTTGAAGCAAACACTTACTAGGAGTATATACAGTATATTGAGTGAAACTACCAAGATTTTAACTTGCCAAGGAAGTGTTTTCATGTTGTGATTTAGCCTTCAAGGAAATTTGTCTGTGGATTTCACACATTTCCCTTTGGATGAGAATCCGCAGTTGAGGAAATATTTCCCACAGACAGATAACTGGTTGAGCACAATAGAGTCAGCTTCAAAGTGACAATATGTTGATTAGAAGGATAAAGAAGGGAACAAGAGAGCCTTAGACATTGCTTTGAGTTCACTGGGGGAGAGGTGGGATGTAAATGTTATGAACAAATAATTAAATGGTTAAGAACTAATGTCTGGTGATAGGATGTTTTCATTTCTTTCCACATTACGATTTCACAGTATGATTATGGAAACAAGACCTCTTCCCGGGTGGCTTCGATTCCATCATTATATATGTTGTTAGGATTTTCTGACACAAAGGATCAAAGAATTACTTTGCATTTTCTTATATTGACTCCACTGCCCAATCCAGGGGTGGACAGAGTTCATGATTATAGGATCCACTTTGTTTTCTACTAGAACCGCAAAGTGATGAAACAAAAAATATTTCTCAAAGTGCCAATGTTTATTGTTGAGTAATGCCCAACATGTCAACAGTGTATCAAATGCCAATGAAGTGTACGAAAGCTGTATCAGCTCTCCTGACATTTTTTTGAAATGTGTTGGGCATGGCTGAACAATATGCACAGACACTTCAAGAAATATTTCTCTCTCTTGGTTTTACCTTTCTAAAAAGAAATGCTCCAATCAGTTAATTAATATTCAAATAGCACAATCACATCAGTTAACAGGAAATAGCAATAGATTATATTACCCTCTATTCACTTCCACTGCACAGAAATGATCTATTTTGAAAAGGCAGTAGAGCATATCTTACCACAACTGGAAACTGGCAGTCTGAGTTGAGTCACAGAAGTCAATTCCCATTGTAACTGTAATAGATTTCCCAGGTTCAAGAGACTCTAGTAAACAGAATGTTTAAAACATTGAAAAGGTTACAGATAAATCAACATATTCAGATATTAAACAAATCTTTAAAAATTGCACTAAATTTTATACACTCACTTATTCCTTGTGTATTGACTTTGAACAATTTTGGAACAGGTATCAATTGGATTAATGATAAATTATTAGCCAGCTGAATTACAGAGAAAATAATTACATCACAAGGATTGTTGGCTGACCCTCTGGGGTTCTTTTTAGTGAACTGCATGTAGATATGTATTTATCAGTGTCAGAAATGACACTGAAGATATTGAGATGACCTTGGTAAGCTATTGTTCAACACTTCTCCAAATACTGTTTGTTTTCAGTAACTCATCAAGAATTTATTGCAACTAAAAATTTGTACACAATTTGCAATGTGTTATGATTTAGCTTTAAAATAAGTTTTAAAAACCAGTGGCTGAAATCCTATTGGCATAACTTAGGCTGCATAAGACTGATGGTTTCATCAGAAGCAGTGATTTTTTATTTAAATAAATCATTTCCAACTTCTCTCCAAATGTCCTGAGGCTCCTATGGAATCCCTTTCATTGTGGGGAAGCCATGGGAGCCACAGGTTAGTAAGGGGAAGTGGTGGCAATGATTTTCAGTAATTAAAGACTTCCTTCTCCTGTTCCACAGACACCACAGCTTCCTGATGATGAAAGGGATTCAGGAATATCATCAGTCATACATGGCAAAAGTAAGATTTCAGCCATTATGCCTTCTTCTATACTGAACAAAATGCGAGTGCAAAATCCCAGATTCTTTTAGCATTTGATGGAATTATTTGAAAGAATGTAAAATGGTTATTAGTTTGCTTACTGCTGCTGAAATATTAATAACCTCAAAATGGAAAAATGTGTTGCATTATCCCATTTGACTGGTTGACACTATCTGAAATCCAGCTAATGATGACAAAACTTCTTTATCGAATAAAGCTTACAGAAAGCAAAGATGACCAATATATGGATGATACTCAGTGGCCACAAATTTGTAGTTGATTAAATCAATATAAATTCAATGGCGTAAATTGCAGCAGCAAATTGCTACTCGAGTTCTTAAGGAGTTGCCACTTGTATTCCTTATCACATGATAAAGAATACAGACTTATCAACTAGCAACCATTGACTGCTGTGATTTATGGCCCTCCACTCACACTGGCAGAAATAACCAACAGGATTCTGGCCAATATTTTGGAATCATGTTTTTTGATGATGAAAACTTGCATACTAGTTAATTAAGGACTGCAGGGATGTCATTTGAAATACTGCATGAATATTACAACTGTTCACTGTTAAGTACCGTCTATTTGACAAATAATGAAATAATGATATTTGAAACAAAAAAAATTCCTATTGCCAGGCCACACAAACATGTACCGTAGATTTCAGTGGGATTGTGAATATAGCTACGTACTGGATTCCGAATCATTTAATATATGTGAATCTTTATCTAATTAGACTACTTAAAGCTTTTGAAGGCTAAAAGATCTTCCAGGATCTTAACTCAAAGGTTTAAATGTTTAAAAATATTTAAATCACTACTTTTCATTTCATGGCATAATGTAGCAAAATACATTATATAAATGGTTTCAAAACAACAGTTCAATTACCTATTGGGTTAAAGGTGTGCACCCTCAGGCCAGCAGGCAGCTTTTTTTCTTCTAAGTGGATGTTCTCCATTATTTGGTCAATGGTGTTAGTTAATGTAACTTGGACAGATACCATTTGATCATTGTAAATGCATGGCTGTCTTGAGAAGTGATAATGAGCTGCTAATCCTTTTCCACTCATTCGGTGAAGTAGTTCATATGTTTTCATTGGCACAAAGACCGGAACACTGACCTGTTACATGTGAAAAACTAAAAGTTACTGAATAAACATTACAATGTTCCTGTGGTGGGTCAAGAAAGACTATGACAGAAGGATGACAGACTGCTTACTTGCTACTGTGGTTCTTTGAGTAATCCTCTGAAAACTCACACACATAGGTTCTATGTCTGCACAGAGCAGTCTCTGGAATGTTCTAGTGCTCAGTAGCTTTTCTTTTGGGCTCTGCCCCCTCCAATGCTCATGCACAGGTACCTAACCAATTTTCTTCAGTTCTTGTTCACCATCCATCATACAAGGTAGTATGATGTGTTCCCGAGGAGCTGTGTCGGTTGTGTGAATAGACAGAAGAACCACAGTTACAGGTAAACAACATGTACTGCTTTGTGGTCTCTGAGACTCACACACATGGATTATTTGCTAGCGCACTTACTGGTGCACCAGCAGTTGGAGGGACTGCCCAACCAAAGGTAGCATTCTTCTGACTAGTTTTCAGCATTGTCAGAATTGGAACTATTATTGTTATCAAGTGTGTAGGAATAGCTTGTGAAGTTGTTGGAACTAATGGAAAAGTCAGCATCAATGCTGAAGACATGGTCAGAACCAATGGTACCATCAATATTGACACAGAAAGCATATTTGGAAATAATGCTACCAATGTTAAAGTGCTCTCATATTGTGGCAAGGCAGAAGTGCTATATACTGTCCTGGAATGGATGTACAGATTAGAAATGATAGTGAAAACTTCATCAATGTAGGCACTTCTGGATAATGCCTAGAAACTGCTAGTGATTGTTGTTGGTGTTGAGAACAATGTGGAGAATGGGAATAACGATTGGGAGACTGAGATCCGATTTTTCAAGATGATCAGGATTGGCTTCTCCTTGGGGTATGGTGGTATGTGTCATGATGTCTCAGTATCAACTCCTGGTAAGATCAGTCATCTCTTCTAATCAATATTGGAGATGAACAGTCATAGGGTGAACAATACGAATATTTACAATGCCACAGGGGGGTATAGAGTATTCCAGTCTATAACTGTAATCCATAGAAGGGAATCTGGAGTAAAAATGATGTCAATGTATAGATCTTGATAATGATCTGGATCTTTCTTTCGAGCATCTCACTCAGTACCAGTGACACTCTGTATAGCTAGCAGGGCTCTTAGAGAGTAATAGTTGGCATCAAGAATATAAAATTCCAGTGTCTTCTTGAGGGGACAGTTGACCTGCACTGTGTAGGGAAGTGTTTCAAAGTTTTCTCTCCAAGAATGAGCCCCTATATACAATATCTTCCAAACCATGCTCCAGATCTTCCTCTGCAGTTAGTTGTTGATGTAGTATTGGTACCAGCTCCGAAGTGTTTGAATACTTAGATGTGATAGCCAATGGCTCAATAGCAACTGATGACAAGGGTGGTGATTTGTTTGGATTCTCTTTCTTCTCATATTTTTTTGGTTTGGGATTAGTTTTTGAGTGATTTTTCTTTCAACTTCACTGCATTTTTTCAAAATTATGTGATTCCTTGGTTCTGAGGTGTTCATGGAGGTGGTATTGGGATCTGCCATCACCAATGCCATTGAGATCGTTGAGACTATGGAAATGAATTTAGAGCCAATGTCAGTGTCTTCTTAGACTCTTATCTACATACTGTTTGAGCTAATGATGAAGTAAGGTTTGCCTTTACCATTAAATCCACTGCCTGTAGGGATTTCTCCCACAGACACAATTTTACTTTGGATTCCTGATATTTTAGGCCTACTTTTGTAAAAGCACTGTGGACAGAGCACTGTTGGGTTAAATGTCTTTCACCCAAACAAAATATATTCTTCAAATGTCCATCTCTACAAGCTATTTTACACCGACATGTGATACACTATCTGAATAAGACCATTAAGGCCACAAACAATGGTAACCAAACTGAAGGGAAAAAAAAATCTATATAAACTCAAACAGTAACTAAAACTATTAGGAAAAAAGAAAATACAGGGAATTTTTTTAAAAAGCTACTATTCTGGTAAATGAAGGTCTCTGAGAATATTCCCTTAACTGCTTACTATGGTGGATAAAAAGGAACTGAGGGAAGCTGGTTAGGCACATCGACAAACTGGAGTGGAGCGGAGCCCAGAAGCAAAGCCACTGATTTCTAGAACATTTCAGAAACTGCTATGCATAGGTCGCAAAAACCATGTGTGTGAGTCACAGAGACCACAAAGAAGCAAGCAGCTACCACATTCTATGCTTGAGTTAGAACACCAGTAGATTGTGGTATATATAATTAGACGACATACTACTCTCAATTGAAATGTATGAATGAATGTAACTACTGTGAAAGAAAAATTGTGAAAAAAATTAAAGACATGTGCCAACATTACAACCCATACAAGAAAATAGAAAGGAAATAATGGGAGTGATATGGTTTGTATGCATAAGATCTTAGATTTACTTTCCAATATCTCCAGTTGAGAACAATTACATATAGTACTAGAATGGAGCTCTATTTGGGGTCATGAAAACCAGTGTCAAAAGAGAGAAAATCAGGATGAGGAGACCAACATTCAGCAGTGTAAGAGAGTGTCATATGTTCAGAAATAAAATATGCAACTAACTGCAAATGTGAAAAAATGGCCCCAAATGAAGATTTTACCGCACAAAGCTTTTAAAAAAATTAACATACAGTTTTCTCATTCAAGAATAAGTACCAATATAGAATTACACATATTTTTCTATGGTTCCCTTTTTACATACATATTCTATGCAAAAGCAGCTATACTGATGGAATTAATGGAAACATAATAGGATCACATCTGGATAGTTGAAGCATTCCAACTATAATGCTACAGATTTAACAGCGTGGCAGACTAAAAATGAAACATATGATATTAGAAAGCCATAATGGTGCTGATGTTACCTCTTTTTGTTGGAAACTGACATAAACCTTGATATCTTTAAATGAATTACTGGTGCCCAAGTGATAGATACCAATGATACATATTGCTATTTTATATTTATATTATATAATATACATATCAGCCTTGAGCCTTGCTCACTGAGCCATTCATGCAAATACAAAATGTATTGATCATCAAAGCAAAAGAAAACTGAAATTCAATATACACATAATCTAAATAAACCAAATACTAGGAAGTCTTGCAATTTTTTTGCACAGATCATGTGAAGTATCTCATAAGAGCTTACAATTGCTGAGAAATGAGCAAATCAAAGCATCTACAGAAGTGGTCCCCAACCTTTTTTGGGGTGTGGGCTCTGTGCGCAGGGGGGCAGGGATATTGCGCTCGCATGTGTGTGTCATTCTCGTACGCATGCATGTGAGCACAACACGCCCCCCACGAGCTCGACAACCCCCGCAAGCACAACACACACACCCGCGAGCACGGCATGCCCCCCCGAGAGCGCAACACGCCCACCGTGCGGGCGGGGGGGCGGAGATCCATCTCCGCGGCCCAGTCCTGGGAAACCCACAGACCAGCACCAGGCCACGGACCGGGGGTTGGGGACCTCTGATCTAAAGAATACAATGGAACTGAAGGATACCATCTACACACTCTTCAAACATTCTAATTAAATGTACCCCATCCTTGTAAAATACAACCTGAATGTGCATGTGGATATAGATTCTATTGATTAATACATAAGAGTGATTCATTATTTTTGTTCATTGTCTATCAGAGGTTAGACATTATCATAGCTATTCAGCTTTTGAATGCAGTGGGTCTAAACAATGATGATGTGCCGCATCTGAAGTAGACTCTAATGTTCTTTAGCTAGTAAGTTCTCCTTCCTGCACTGTTATTTGTTATGGTTGCATCTGACTTATAGTTACCCTAATAGGGTTTTCAAGGTAAGTGACATATTTAAGGAGTGGTTTTACCATAGCCACACCCCAGTGGGTTTTAACAGCAATGCAGAGATTTGAACCCAAGTCTCCTGAATCCTAGTCAATCACTCTATCCACTACACTAAACTGGCTCTCCAGGTGTACTACTACTCCATTTATCTTACCTTAGATAAGGGGTGGGTGATACCCAGCAGGGCAACGTACCCTCTAATTTTCAGACTAGGCGGGGCTCTGCCTCTCACGCACATGACTCTGTCCCTCTGCGCACAAGGATCTGTTGTGACCGGAACCAAAGGGGTTGAATGTGATCGCTGCGCGGAGGAGGAAAAGAGGCGGAGTCATCTGTGCACATGGCTTAGAGCAGTGGTCTCCAACCTTTTTGACACCGCAGACCGGTTGGGGGGGACGGGGTCCGTGCATGGGGGGACGGGGCAACCCCTGCGCTTATGCACATGCGCGAAGGGGCGGGGGCGCTCGCATGGCACATGCACACACTCATGCGCATGTGCAGGGGGCTCGCGCAGCACACACACACTCGCGCACATGTGCGAAGGGGCAGGGGGTGCGCATGTGTGAAGGGGCTGTGCAGGTGGGCGTGTGGGGGGCGGGAGATCTGTCTCCGCGGCCTGGTCCAGCCAAGGCCACAGACCGGGGGTTGGGGATCCCTGGCTTAGAGGGAACTTTGCAGCAGGGCCAAGGGCCATTTTTCCAATTTGCTAGCATCCTGAGCAATACACTCCAAATATCTCTGTGATCAGAAAACTAATGTACATGATGCAGTTTGTTAACTGAAAAAAGGGCTTAATCTAAAAGAAAGTGTTATTTTAAAAATGGAGATGCCCACTTGTGCTCTCCAGTGGCAAAATTAATGTAGTGAATTGAAAGACTGTATACAGTAAGTCTAACAGTGATACCCAATTTGTGAAATGGAGGTCAACTTGCACAATGGGAGTTTTTTTTCCTCTGTTCAACTCTGCAGCTGCCCAGATTTGATTCAGCCAGTTCCCAGGGCCTTTTGAGCAAATTTTTCTTGCAGAGCTACAGGAGAAGGGGGAGGGAGATTTTCTTCCGACTGATGCTGCGATCTTTCCTATTACCTAAGAAATTGTTCTCTTTCACCAATTTTCTTTAAAAAAATAGTGTGAAAAAGTCTCAGGGTGCACCTTTAAGTTACACGTATCAATCTTTGCTGAAATTAAATTTAATCAATTGATTTTCAAACTAAGAAATAGAAGAAAATCTTTATGAACAATATTTTTTCTCGAATTCAGAGATCTGTTGCACAACAGGAACATTTGCATATTAGAAAACATTTATTCACAAGAATACAGCTCATAAAACAATCCTGGATGTGGGATGTCGCTTCCGCATTGATTTCAAAGTTTTAATGATTACATACAAAGCCCTAAACGGTTTAGGACCTCAATACTTGGCGGAACGCCTCCTCCCACCTAGATCTACTCGTATCACTCGTTCTAGCCAGGAGGGGCGACTGAGGAGCCTAACGCTGAGGGAGGTCCGGAAAGAAAAAACAAGAAACCGGGCCTTCTCGGCAGTGGCTCCCCGTCTGTGGAACAACCTCCCCTCCGAGATCCGTTTGGCCCCTTCACTGGGCAGTTTCAAAAGCCAACTGAAGACCTGGCTATTCAGACAGGCCTTCCCTTCCCTTTGATTTCCATCTTGAATAATTGTTAATTCTCTGTTAATGGTGGTATAACTGTTTTATATGTTAATTGTTTTATATTTTCTGTTGTGATCCGCCCAGAGTAGACTGTGTCTAGATGGGCGGCATACAAGTCCAATAAATAAATAAATAAATAAATAATCAAATTGCACTCAAGAGAATCATTTCCACCTATATTAGCCTCTTTCATACTGCAATTTATGCATACAGCATAAGCCCTTGAAACAACACTCACACATGACATTTCAGAAGTAGATCTGCACTGCTGCCCTTATCTACCTCAAACTAGACATTACATAGCAGCATCTATTTCAAGACTTGTTTTTAACCTGTCAGTTGCCTGAAATAAAAAAATAATTAAAGGTGCATGACCTGTACAACTAAACTAAAAATAATGTCCAAATGATAGCGAATGGATTTTTTTTTCACATACAGCTGATTAAACACAAATGCTGTAAACAACATGTTGAAAAAAAACCTTTCCTTAAAGTGATAACGTGCATTTAGGAACTGTGTGATGACTCACTACAAATCCCATTGGGATATGTTTGAGAAAGTCAACTATGTACTTTTGGACATTTTATGAAAATAACCAATCAATTCAGCAGACACAACATTATTTCTAAAGGAAATCTGTGTGCCTGTAGCTATAGAGAGACAACCCACACATATTTTATCAGTTTATTACAGTAAGCAAATAAGCGTGGAATGAGAGTGCACATAACTGCCTACTTAGTGCTTACTGAAACATTTATAAGAGCTGTTATCTCCTTAATAACAGACAGACAGCACACAATTTTAGAAAGGAGAAAAGCTTCACATTTTCAACACTTCACTAAAAAGTAACTGAAGAGTGTAAAATGAAAAATACTCTGTGCAGTTAGCTGGTAATGGACCATATTATCAACTCAAGTTAGATTTATATGATACAAACTAATCACTAATAGTTATTTTATGACATAGTATGTATGCTTCTTGGGGGTTAAATTTAAGGTGGAAATGGTAAAACTTTTAATTCCACTACTGAAAGTGGTTGGAAGTCAGATCATTATTATTTTTTTCAAAACGCAGCATCTAAATTTAAAGATCCTGTTCTTTACAATGCTTAAAACACACAACTACCTAGTCCAACACAGGGCCACTTTACATAGCAATGGCAGAAAGCAGTCCCATAGATCAATCAGTAATATAGATTTCAATTCTAAAATAACTTTTTCTCGGATATCATCAACTCACAAAATCAAGAGCAATACTGATTTTTAGATGTTATTCTCCTTCTGACTCTCTCCTATTTTGACCTGTTTCCTATTTCAAAGAAAGTGACAAAAAAAATCCAGTCTGACAGGATGCAGCCTGTATAAAAGAGGACATTTGACTGGACATGGTATACATTTTATTTAAGATGCACCTATTCATAGAACCCCTTTAAATTATGTTACATAACAGCAATAGATTGAATAATCTTTTTTCACAAGTAACTTATCAATTGCCCTTCTATCCATGACATAATCCAAGAATGACCTGTTGAGCTATGAGCTATTTCCCAAACACATACTATCAAGTTATGCTCCAGTAATTCTGGAATATTTAGGAGAAAGGAAAAGCAGCATCAGATCAATATACAAATAAAAGGAAAAAATTGCCTATAAGTTTGTGATATTAAAAAAAACAGTTTCATTAAGCAAGAAAACAAGAGAAAAAATGATTAACAGTACCGCTCTCCCCTGCACTAATCCTTGCATACTGCTTAATTTCAATAACCGTGACATTCTAAATCTCACAAAAAGATATATATAAAATCTCAGCTTTGATAATAAGTGCCCCTTCTTAAGCAGTAATACATAATCCACTCAAAGCTTAGGTGATAGTTTGTTAATTTATTACTATGTGGTCACGAAGAGTCGGACTTAACGACTAGACAACAACAAAATGTGGTTTGGCAGCACCCGTGCTTTGACTTTTAATTCTGGATAAGGGTCTCAAAACCTTCAATAAATACGCAAGGCATAAACTGACAAAAAATCATCAGAGACTCAGAATTTATCTGGAAAGCATTACAGATTACTTTACAAAAGTGTCAAAATTTGGAAGCTTGGTCACATAAGAACTTGGTTGCTCCTATATGATTATGGTAACAACAGTGGCATAAATTCAAAATTAACTAGAAAAGAAGAAAAATATTTCATTGGCAGAGCTGACAGTATGAAAATAGCATGCAAGATGCCTACCTGCACTTCTGGCATTGCTGGCTCCATTGTATGACACTTCCACAACTCTCTCCTGCATTCTAGTTCCATTTTAAAGCATGAGCCTAATCATATGAAGTAATGTAACTTCAATTTGATTCTCTCCATGCAGAACACTTGAATGTAAAAAGCTAAACTGGAGCATTACTAGTTATTTTAGATATATGAAAGGTAAGAAACAGCACTTAATAATTAAATGCAGAAGTTAGAATGCAAGCAGCACTTGAGTCTAAAAATCAAAACAGAATAATTGCAACTTAAGTTTCTAAAAACTTAGATTGTTTTATGTAAGTATTGAAAGTGTTATGTGACATACAAGACTGTAAATCTACACTTTAAATGTATTTTGTAACTTAAAATGTAAGTGTACTTAAAATATTAATTTAATTTGGTGTTTCAAGGGCCAACCAAGTATGACTATATCTATCAGACAAAGTGTTAAGTTTAAAATTTAAGCTGACCTAAGTTTTAAAAGCACTTAAATCATTGATTAAATCTGTTTACAAGATAATTCAATAAATTCTAAGTAAACTGCAAGTCCCAACCTTCCAGAATCAATCCCTCCATTCAGAAATAAATCCACTCCTACATGTTAGAACAATTCATAGTTCCTTAGATTCTTTGGTCTGGGGGTTCAGCGAAGATAAGAGGCAAAAAAGCAGAAACTTCACAAAAGAAAAGAGCATGACAGGAAAGCTCTTGCTAAATTACCTTTTATAAACTTCATTTGGTCAGAGGTAGAGACTACAAAGGTAGTGATGTGAATGGAAAGAAGATATTCACTTGCCCTCAGAGCCATGCACATGTTTTAGGAATGTCTTCGGGCACATCTTGATTCTCTGAAATGTGCAGATTATCTCCCGTGGTTCTCTACCATCTAGGAATGTTATCTTAATGATGCATTCCTCTTCAACACACCTTCCTTGAACTCCCAGGCTGGTTACATGTTTAGTTTAGTCGTTTTAGCTTCTACTGAGAATTTAGGCTTGATTTGATTTAGAATCCATTCATTTGCCTCTCTTGTAACCCATGGTATTTGTAAAGCTATCCTGTAAACACTGGTATTTCAAATGACGATAGAACCGAGGCACAGAAAATCTTTAACAACTGTTACAGCATCCAAATTAAGAACTATTAAGTAAGGATATTCTTAGATCCCTTATTGTAAAAAGTGTACAAGAAGTAGTACCAAGCAAAAAATGTTCCCTGAATTAGTGTGTGAGCATGCATTAAAACTATTCTTCATTCACCTTTTCATAACTAGCTGTGGAACACTAACCTAAATAACCTATTTTGTTCTTTTTGTAGCTTTACACGGAATACATTATAAGCACATGCCATGCTTTCACCTAGCTCTCACAGCCTTTACTTCAGAAGGGCTGTTAGTTGCTTTGGAAACACTTTACTTCAAAAACATCTTAATGTATCAAGATGAAACATAAAAGCAAGAGTCCACAGTTTTCTTGCACCAGAGTCCATAGTATAAAACATAAGTCTAGGCTCTTCTTATGGGTGCCCCCAACACTCTCAGTCAGTTTATTTAACTTTTTAAGGACCAGATTAAGAATTTACTGCTCAGGTTAAGAATTTACTGCTAGAATAAATTTCTTCCAAACTCCATTAGCAATGTATTTAACCCTTCTAATATGAAGTTGTAATTACTGATTTCCACTGATTCCCCCAAACTGCATTTGCCTAGCATCCTATAGGATCCCTCAACCCCTTTCTGGGGTGAGACTGTGATGGCTGTACAGTGGACCCTCGACCGACGGACTTAATCCGTATTGGAACGGTGGCCGCAGGTCGAAAAGTCCGTAGGTCGAGGGTCCATTTCCCATAGGAATGCATTGAAAACCCATTAATCCATTCCGGCCCAAGAAAAAAATACCCCCCCCCCCCGAAAAAATAAAAATAAAACACTGCAAGCCCCTGGGGCTGCAAAAAAACAAAACAAACACAAACATAACCCCACCAGCCCAATCCCACCCTGCAAAAGACAAAAAAAAAAGTTTAAAAAAAGCAAAAAGCCGCGACCGCCGCTGCCAGGAGGCCTCCTGGACTCTAACCTCCGCTGCCGGGCCAGGGCTCTGGCCGCCGCCGGCGGGCCTGGCCTCCACCACCGGGCCAGGGCTACGGCCGCCGGGCCTGGCCTCCCCCACCGCCTTTCTCCCCCGCCGCGTGGCTTCTCCGCTGCCGAAACCACCATCGGGGCAGCCCTTTGGGAGAAGCCGGGCGGTGGGGGAGAAAGGCCGGGTCGGCTCCTGCCTTTCTCCCCCGCCGCGCGGCTTCTCCGCTGCTGAAACCACCATCGGGGCAGCCCTTTGGGAGAAGCCGGGCGGTGGGGGAGAAAGGCCGGGTCGGCTCCTGCCTTTCTCCCCCGCCGCGCGGCTTCTCCGCTGCTGAAACCACCATCGGGGCAGCCCTTTGGGAGAAGCCGGGCGGTGGGGGAGAAAGGCGGGAGCGCGGCTTCTCCCGAAGGGCTGCCCCGATGGCACTGGAAGCCCGGGAGGCTGAGCCCAGCCGGGATGGTCTGGCGGCTCGCCTCCCGGCGGCGGTACCAGCAGCGGCGGAAGCCCGGGAGGCTGAGCCTCCCTTTTCCAAACCGTTGGGGCGAAAGAGCTACAAAGAAGCAGCCTCTTCGCCACCAACGGTTTGAATTTCCCGCCCCTTTTCCCTGCCTTTTTCAGTCCGTACGTCGAAGCTCCGTCCGCAAGTCGATGCAAAATTTTGCGGCCGGAGCTGTCCGTACGTTGAAAAGTCCGTAAGTGGGGACGTTCGTAGGTCGAGGGTCCACTGTACTAGGGAGAAACAAAGAAAATGCATGCAATTGGTTCTATTTCACTGTCAAGAAAGTGGATCTACAACTCAGTATGTAACATATAATTTCTTATTTATTTACTTATTTAAAATATTTTTACCCTGCTTTTCTCCTTGAAAAGGACCCAAGGCGGCTTACAACAGTGAAAGACAGTATTTAAAGTTGAAAGTTCAATTCCTGATTGCAATGATGGTTGCAATGTTAAAAATACACCTTATTTGCTGCAAAATGGGGACTTTTTATTCTGATTTTCCTTCTTTTCTGTTTGTTAAATGATAAGAAAGTGACCTACATTTGGGATGTGTTGCTCCTACTTTGTTTTATGTTGTTGTTGTTTTAATTTGTGCCTGTGGAGGCCAGTTATCTAATTGCTGTTACAGATGTTCTGCATTGTGGTGTTTATTTATTTTTGAAACTAGAAGTCTTGTAGTGCATTAAAGACTAACTAGTTTCTCCATAAGCTTTCATGTGTCCACACACACTTCTTCAGGTACATCTGGTTGCTGACTGCTGTTGTCTGGGAGGGATTTAAAACTGTTTGCGGGGAGTGTATGGATCTGGGTATGTTGCTCCTGGTGAAGATCTTTAATAGACAATAAGTGATGATTTATTCCATCACAACAGTGATGATTAGGACTGGGTGGGAAAGACCCAGATGACTGGATTAGTATATATATTACAGAGGAAACCATTGTCTTTGTTAATGCCTAGAGGGAGTGTACCGAACTTCCTGATGTACACCTGCTCAATAGTGTCCCTTTGGAATGTGTCTTTTTCTTTGTTCCAGAACTGCAACTCTGAGATCAGAAGAGAAGTCTCCAGGAAGGATGAAGTGTTTGCAATAGTTTTCTGTGTAAGTATACATATGAACCCAACCTGGCCTTGGTCACCTTTGATTCTTGTGCTGCAACAGACTAACATTTAGCTAGATTATTTGTTAAATTAGAAACTCTTGACATTGTATGGTATCTTGCAAACAACATAGCCACCATCTCGTACCTGCCCTAGGTCTGAATGACTTCCTGCAAGAGTCTTCTAAACTGAACAGTTACACAGAACTTTCAGACAGTTTCCAATGTTAAAATCATGTCAAAACTGATCTACAGCATAAGTAATTGTGTCCAGCACAATTTCTAACAAAAGGGTCAAAACTGGTTCAACAGAAAAACACTTTGGGGCACTGTTGTCACACAGGTATCTAGCACCAACACCAGAATCCATCTGATTATTAAAGGGTGTGTAACTTTATCCAAAACATATCGTACTTAAACCCAAATCAGCAGAATCCCCAATCATTAGTGTTTCTTGTCTATATTAAAACTGCACTTTGTTTATCCATATCCAGTCTATAGTCAACACTTGACAACTGTCAAAATTGTTTTTGGCTTCCTGGAATCAGATTGTTTTGAACAAAAAATGTGGAGTCAAGCACCATCATCAACCTTGATTTTAGCCCAACATCCTCCATATCAGGTCAGTTCTTTGGGCAACCTCATCTAGTGGTTTAACCTATGTGTCAAAATGAAAGGTACAATGAACACTGGAAAACCCTACTATAATGTAAAGCAACAATCCCTCAACACCACCTTTTATGCCCCTTGGTGTAACTGGAGCTACTACATGTATGATTTCAAATTCAAACATTGTGACCAGAAGAATTTTAACTACTGAACCTGATTCAGTCACTTGTCATGTAGAATTTTTAAAAAGAGAGAAATGAGTAGAACTTAAATTTGCCCCCAAAACCTATCACTTTTTGCTACTGGGCTGTCTCCTGTGACAGTCAATGAAATACACTTGGACACAAAGTGCCCTCCCCTTCAAAATCTGTTTGCATTTTGTGTACTTATGTGTCATAGCCGATGTAAAAAAAGAGCCATATTTGGCAAATCATAATGCCAAGAAGTAAAAGTTACATAGTCTGGTGGTTAGTAGATTGACCTCAGGGAGGCAACTGGAATTCACAGTGGGTTCAGGAAACAAAAGACATTTACACAAAACTCAGAATGAAAGACTTTCCAGTTAAAGGCACAAGTAGCCTGCACTATGTCTAACTCTCTTACTAATCCTGCATCGTCTGACCTTACACAATCCTCTGGAAAAATCCTTTACACAGGTAAAAGGTTTTTTAGACTTGCATATCATGTACCTATCTTTCCTTCAACTATTTTTCTGGTCATTACCATTGAAGCAATGCAATGAAAATTAGATATTTATAGGCAGCACTTGAGAATTTTATTTTATTTTTTTTTAAAAGGGGGGGGGGGCAAAAATATTGGAATGATTCATTAGATAGTGGCCAGACTTAGTCATATATACAGCATACCTATTGAAAAAGAGGGATTAAAGTTAGTAATGGCAAATTTACACCTATGAAAATAATGAAGTCTCAATCCAATCCAGAGTTTATAGATTTTCTAAACAAAAAAAACCCCACAAAAATAAGGTATTGTTCAACTGTTAGACTATTTTGTAGTGTGTACATTGTGTAAGATATAGAAGCTGTGGGAACAATTGGTGATACCCATCTGTGGTATTCTGCAGCAGAATGGCAGGATCCACAACACTGGGAAAGGTATCTCTCTTTTCCACTGCAGCCCTCCATGCCCCACTAAAATCAGCTTTGAAGGACAGAGGACCCTGTGAAGCACATTTTCATAAGGCATGCATGACCAAAATGGGCAGGAGATGGGAAGAAAGTTTGCTGCTACTGGCAGCAGAACACTGGATTTAGGCCAACAGAAGTTACCATGGCCTAAATCCAACTGCCTAGTCCCAATCACAGTAGACCTACTGTTGATTTGCCAAAGTTGTCATAAATACTGATAAATGTGACTTCAGTAAATAAAGGATATGCATATCAATACATTTTGAGGAATGTACTTTGACCTTGCCACTGAACAACACCTTAATTTAAAACTTGGTTTGTATAACAGAAACTTGGGTGGGGGTGGAAATTGTAGTTGCCCTTTCCCAGAGATCTCCCCCCCCCCCCCCCGATATTCCATCCAGCATCATGGCAGATCAGAAGGGTGGGGATGGGGTATTACCATAGTTCACAAGAAATCTAGTAAGGTCATCAGGATCTCTGCCCATTCAGACCCAAGTCCAGAGTGACTTCTCCTGATGTTGGACCAGCAGCGCAGAGTGGGAATCGCTTTGGTGTGCACCCCCCTGTGACCCAATGCTTTCTCTACCAGGGCTGACAGACTTTGTTTCAGGTATGCTATTGAGGTTCCCCAGACTTTTATTTAACATCCATGTGGAGATGTATGTTGCCAGGGCATCATTTATTTTAACTAAAATGGCATCCATGGGCCTGTACCAACATGTCATAGGTCCTATACATGTGGCAGAGCACACCTTGGACCTGGTGTTGACGTTTGGGCAGAGAGAAGATGTTCTCAAAGTGGTAAACCTTGAGTCTACTGCCTTGTCATGGTCAGATCATAACCTGCTAAGATTTTGACTTTGTACAATGGTGCCCCTCAGTACAGTGGATGGACCTATTAGAATGTTCCACATTCCACATTCAACAGGTGGAACTCTACAGTTTTACAAATGCCAGACGGATGCAAATATTACAACCAAATACAGTGGAACCTCTACTTACGAACGTCCCTACCTATGAACATTTCAACTTACGAACAGCTCCGGCCGCAAAATTTTGCTTCTACTTGCAGCCGGAGCTTCAACGTACGAACGGAAAAAGGCAGGGGAAAAGGGCAGGAAATTTAAATTTGCTAACCGTTGGTAGCGAAGAGGCTGCTTCTTTGTAGCTCTTTCGCCCCAACGGTTAGGAAAAGGGAGGCTCAGCCTCCCGGGCTTCCAGCGCCGCCGCGATCGGCACCTTTGGAGGCCTCCCAGGGCTTCCCCGCCGCGCGGGTCTACTCACGAGTAAGGGCTGCCAAAGGTGCGTTTACTCATGGGTAAGGGCCGCTGAAGGTGCGGGTCTACTCACAAGTAAGTGCCGCCAAACGCCCTGGGCGCAGCGCGCGGAGGAAGGAGAAGCGGCTGGGTGCCGGTGCTTTGGAAACCGGGGAAGCCTCCGCAGAGGCTTCGGACTGGTAAGGTGCTGCTTTTTCCTTTTAAAAAAGTTGTTCTGGGTGGGTTTTGGAGGGTAGGTTTGGGCTGGGGGGGTTATGTTTCTGTGTTGTTTTGTTTTTGGGTGGTTTTTTTTTTTTTTTTTTTTTTTTGCAGTCCCAGCGTGGGACTTGCTCCAATGTTTATTTTTGGATTCATTTGTTTTTTGTTTTTTTGCAGTCCCAGCGTGGGACTTGCTCTGTTTATTTTCATTTTTTTTAATATATATTTTTCTTCGGTCGGAACGGATTAATCGTTTTCAATGCATTCCTATGGGAAATGGTGCTTCTACTTACGAACGTTTCAACTTACAACCACCGTTCCAAAACGGATTAAGTTCGTAAGTAGAGGTTCCACTGTATAAAGAACTGCAACTGACTGGCAGCCCATTTCAGGTCCAAGATTGTATGCATCTTTTGGGACCTTGACTCCTTTTTAAAATCCCAGTAGATTGGGCTGAGATGTCCAGTGCACCATCTAGTCAGGTTTTATTAAATCAGTTTCCGTTAGTAAGGCCTGAAGATGTAGACAAGGCACTTGCACACTGTAAAACTACTACCTCTTCTTTAGATCTCTGTCCATCGTTGCTATTAAAATCTGCCAAGGATACAACAGTAGAATGGGCCACCCATGTCATCTGTGCTTCTCTTTAGGAAGGGCATGTGCCCACCTATTTAAAAGAAACTACAGTAAGGCCCATTCTTAAATAAACAAATTTGGCAATAGATGATTTGAACAATTATAGAGCCATCTCTACTATCGTTTTTTAGGCAAGTTAATGAAGAGGGTAGAAGCTGATCAGTTGCAAGCGTTCTTGGAAGAAACTAATAGTCTGGATCTATTTGAATAGGGGTTTAGACTGCAGCATGCTACTGAAGCAACATTGGTCACCCACCAAGTCTAAGGGAAGGAGAGAGAGGGAGTGTAACACTGTTGGTCCTCCTAGATCTTTTTCCAGCCTTTCATATTGTCAACCATGGTATCCTTCTGAGAAGGCTATTGAGTTTAGGGATCAAGTGCTCCATTCTCCATTGGTTTTGGTTCTTTCTTGAGGGCTGACCTCAGATGGTACAACTTGGGGATGCTGTCTCTATTTGTTAGGACTCCCATAATGAGGTCCCATATAGGTCAACTATCTCCCCAATGGTTTTTAACATCTACACAAAATCACTTGGAGAAGTTATGTGGAGATTTGGAATGCATTGTCACTAGTACACTGATGACACTCAGCTCTGTCTCTCTTTTGCTTCATTTGCAGGTGATACTGAACAGATTCTTGAGAGCTGCATGGTGTCAATAACAGACTAGATGAGGACCAACAGTAACAGTGGTTCATGCATTGGTAATCTCAAGAGACTACAATAATACTCTCTATGTAGGGTTGCCTTTGAAAACAGTACAGAAACTTCGGCAGCTCCAAAATGTGGTGGCCAACTGATTTCTGGGACTAGTAAATTTGATCATATATCCTCAGTCTTGGCACACCTTCACTGGCTCCCTGTTGGTTTGCATGCTCAATTCAAGATGCTGGTTATGACATATAAAGTACTTAACAGTGACCTTTGAGACTTGTCAGAATGCCACTCTCAGAAATTAGCTACCCGTTTCACCTGCTCTTCTCACTCCATGTTGCAAAAACTGGCCACACTGAGGGAGGCCAAAACGGCAATGACAGACCTTTTTGGCAGGTAGCCCCCAATCTCTGGAATAAGTTACCAGCTGATAAATGTCAGGCTCCTTCCCTTCTTATGTTTAAGAAACTGGTGAAAACAGAATTATCAAAGGTAACTTCAACAACTGATTCTCCCTGATGCTGCTAATTTTAATGTTAATATTAATTTTTCCTCCTTTTGTATGAATTCCATTATACTGTTAGACCACCATATAGTTGAATGTAATTTGTTAGGTGTGGTTTTGTGGGCTTAATTTTTAACTTGTAAACCACCAACAGTAGCAGTAGTGCTTGGACTATTGGGGAGGTAAATAAATCCAATACATACTGTACATAAATAAATAAACTTTTTGAACACACTGCTTTGACAAACACTGTCAGTGCTCAAGGTCTATGTGAAGGAAGCTTCAAACGGCATATTATCACCCACTGACAAACTCAACATTTTACAAAAAGTCCCTGCTCACACTGATGTCTCTCTACCTTGTGTAAATATGAAACAATTCATATTGTAACCTTGACTTCAAAGCCCAGGCTTTCTACTTTTTTTCTTTTTCCTAAACAAGTGACAAAGAATAAGGAAGCTGATTGAAGGGGTCCATTATGTATCAACTTAAAGAAAGGCAAAGTGATTGATGAAACCAGCAGTCACCTTCACTGCTAGCTACTGCACCTGTATCCTTTTTGTCAAATGACCTGAAAATCCTGCTGACAGTTTCACATTCACTACAAGGATACACTATAGTTTTGAATACTTTTATTTGCCTTGGAATTGCTAGAGAGCCAGAATTGGATTTGCAGCATTTGGGTCTTACATGCTCAAACTGGAGTTTTAAAAGTTACAGAAAAGGTCTATCTTGAAAAAAACTAAAAATGGCAGGTGAATTGTAGCTCTTCTAATAATAAAACAAAATTATCAATGCTGAAGAATAAATAAGTGTGTACAAGATTTAATAAAAATGTATTTAATGTGAGCTAATGCAGCACTCATTTCCTCTTTCTTATGGAGCCTAGCTCAACTCACAGCAGGCAACTACCTGTTAATTCGAAAATAATACAATATTAATCCTACAAGTATTAGTCCATTAACCTTTTAGTGGTTATCCACCTATCTTATAACTGATTACATTTAAGTTGTTCTGCAATATAAACATCAATCTAGATTATTGTTTTCAGCACTTGTCTCTGGTTCTTATCTGAAAAGACATAATGGTTTCATATGCGAATATAAAACTATCTACTAGGTTTGGGTAGAAAACTAAAAGAAAATGGAAAATGCTTTAAAAAGGCCATCTTATATTTCTTTGCCACATAATCTTGCATTTAGATAAGGGAGGGAGATTATCTGTGTACCCTGCGAAGTGGTGCACCTTCAACCTCGGGGCCACTGATTAAACTGACAGGCAACTTTTATGATTAAAGTTGTTGTTGATTACTGCTGATTAAGTTAAAGTTTCAAGCTCCACTTTTCGCTCCAGCACTTCATTCTTTACCACAATAATATTTATTTTTATTTGCAACAGAATTTCCCTTCGCCACATTTAATAAAGCTGATCATTTTTTGCACAGCATTGAGTCTGCCAACAACCATACCATGCTTTCTATAATATATATTTTAAAAATTAGGCATTAGGAGACTTGAGAGGCAGGGATATCTCCAAAGGAGCTGCTGTGCTGTGTGTGGGACACAGCACCATTTCCTCTGGGCATTTATTACCTGTTAAAAACCAATCTTTTGGTGAGTGGCAGTTCAGGGTTTTTGAGAGCAAGCTGCAATATTTCTTCGGGTCTGCAGAGTCATAATTAAAGCTGAACTGAGTGGAATTGGAGAGGGAAGGTCAGCGAGGTGCCGTATGAGAGATGAGGCTGGGCTGATGGGCACCAAATGAACAAATTATGATGGGCCCCACTCAATGTGATGAGGTCAAATGCTTGTTTCTACCCACTGACAGTTCAATTTCCCTGCAATGTCTCTCGGTTCTCTATGAGCTAATTATGAATGAAAAGTTATCAACTGCCCGCACCAAATGCAGCTTAAATACCATTTCTTGGTGCACTTAATGTCAAAATATTGTAAGAAACAGCATGTTGGCCCAGTTTTTGAGCCAAACAACACATGGGTGGTCTAAATATCAGTGATAATCCATATACTTTTGTGACTTATAGTGTATATGAGACAGATTTGCCAGCTGTCATCTGCTTAGCAAAAATAATAATTTTATCAAGCAAATCTATATTATGCTTACAATCCATTTCCACAGCAATAGCATCACTGAGCTCATGGCTTTTCATATCATGGGCTACATAATCTTCAAACAGCACTATATATTTTTCCTAGTACGGTGCTACTGGATTATTAGGTTTTCAGCATCAATACTCCTATGTATCCCAGCACACAGATTTATTATCCTAAAGAACCTAAGAAAGGATTGACAAAATGCAAATTTTTCCATGGAAACTGAGTTTAAGGGGTAATTTTCCACATCTTCTGTTTATGATGTACAATTATTTTCTTTGCATCTATAGGCACAAATGCTTTCAACTTTTCTGAATCCTATGACACCTGACAAAAAGCAAAATGTAACATATATGTCACCAATTTAACATGTCAGTGGCAAATGGTCCATTTAAAAGACAGCATTCATCCCTAAAATACCTTGAAATATTTTGGCTTACTTCAGAATCACAATCTTTTAAAGAAAGATCTGATACATGGCTGTTCCTTTTAACATGTTATAATAACTTTCATCCATTAATCATTATTAAGCACACATCAATTTGTACCCTTTAGTAAGATAAAAAGCTCATATAGCTCAGTGAGTTGGACCTTTGGTTGCAAAGTCCAGGACCAGGAGTTTGAATCCCCACTTTCTAGGAGAGGGGCCAGCTGAGATTGCCCAGAGAATGAGTGGCTTTTGAGACTATATGTGCCCTGCCACCAGTGTGGCCTTGGGAAAGGTGCATGGTCCCCAAATACCATCAGGAGGGACTGCTAAGCCATTTCTGAGTATTTTTTACCTAGAAAACCCTGGGCGTGAGATATGTATATTAAAAACTGACCTAATGTGTTCACAAATATCCATTCTACCTTTATTGATCATATTAATAAACTGTTATTATTGTGCACAATACAACACTGAAGTACAAGATGTTCCAATTATTTTGAATATATGTATTACTATTTCATCTTAAGCCAGCAAACACATCAAGGACATTGCAGAGAGCAATTAACTTATTAAAAATAAAGAAGGAAATGAGTATAGTGTTAGTTTAAGTAGCCCACAAAGGCAATCATTTTTAAAGATTATCATCAGTGATCATAGTATTTTTGCAATGCATCAATTGTGATTCTTTGTTTAGAATATCTTATTAGATATTATTCATCAAGAGATATTACAACAAAATGATTGTTGTACCGTCCTCATGTTTTACCATAACAATTAACAGTAGCAAAACTGTAGTTCATTCATCACAGAACCTTTCAGGAAGTTGATTTTTTCTAATTCTTATTGTAATTGCATTGTTCTAATCTTGTATTATAAAGGCAGCTGCTTGCCTATCATTTGTACTTTCCTCGTTAATCCTGACTCAGTGAATTAACCTTTAATTATGGCCGTTAAAATTGAAATGAGCCTCTTGTCTGGCTGGGGCTGCCCCCTTTCAGTGCATGATTCTGATGAAAATTTTTAGGGTCAATGAATATGTCCCATGTCATGTCTGATAGCTGCTAAAGATGTGAGGAGGTAAATGTTACCTTAGAAAGATGTGATTGAATTTTTAAACAGACTGATTTTATTGACAGAATGTGAGACTTGTAATTTCCTAACAAAAGCCACCTACACTGTCACTGATAGGTCAACTAAACCTATGCGTATTTAGATTTTATACCTTAAATCCTCAATAGTAGCTTTCAATATATCAGTTATAAACATAAAAATGGGATAACTGAAAGAAGAACAAGGCAATTTACTATCTTGACTCATAATGGATTTATTCTTGACGTAGTCTAAATCCCAGTTAAATTCAACAATTTTTTCCATATTCAACATTTCAAAATCATTTCTTATGTGTAACAAAATAACTGGTCCAGAGTAAATTGGTACTATTTGGTAAATCATGTCTGAACTATCTCTGGAACAAAACTGATAAAACTGAAGTTGTCATGAGAAGGCAAGATGCACTGGAAAAGGTTGAAGGCTGAAGAGGAAGATCAAATCCGAGATGGACTGACTCCCTAAAGCAGCAGTTCTTAACCATGGGTACAAGGAAGTATTTGGTGGTGCAAGTGATAATTTTTTAAAAAACTTCCTGATTTATAATATAAAATTTAAAGCTGTCTCTATATAAATCTGACTCGACTGTACTATGTACTCATGGTTGATGTGAGTATGTACATACTGGCAAACGCTATGACCAGATGCTATGACGATATGATTCCCACTACTACCCACCCTACTTTTGTCACTGTGCATGCACTCGCCAGTACCACAACAAATTGCTTGAAACATGCACTTCATCATGTACAAATGTTAACAAAGCAGGCCAACACACAAACAGACGCTAATTTTCTTTCCTTTCTGGAAGAATTATAATTAATTTTTGTTTACACATTATTTTATAATTTACTTAAAATATGTAGCTAAAATAATGTGTGAATATTACTTTATTATTTGTAGTAACCCTTGCCATATCGAAAAGACGCCAATGGAAAGATGATTATGTTGCTTATGGATTCCCTCATACAACAGAGAAAGATGGTACCTAACGACCATAATGCATTTTATGTTGCAAGATATTTTCAAACTCTAATCTCAAACCGTCGAAGTTGTTAGAACATTTCAACAATCAGCATGGTGGTGAAGCTGCAGGACATACACTTAACATCTTGAAGTCTAAGAAGGCACAAATGATGTTATTCGATCACGCATTCAAGATAGGATATTTTACTGCAAGTAGTACAAGATATTAAAGCTAGTCCCTCTGAAAGTGATTATTCAATTGGATGAGTCAACTGGTGTTGATAATTGCAGCCAGCTATCAGTATTTGTGCAATACATAAAGGAAAAGGAAATGTTGGAAGAATTTTTATTTTGTGAGCAACTGGAGTTGATGGCAAAAGGAACTGATGTTTTCAATCTCATTAAAGACTTTTTTTTTTTGAAACATCAAATGCCAATGGATGTAATAGGCTCAATTTGCACTGATGGTGCTCCTGCAATGTTGGGCAAAAATTCCAGATTTTTTGCATATATGAAGAATGAAGTACTGCAAGTTACAGTAACACACTGCATGTTGCACGGCGCTTAATCGTATCTTTCGTGGTTTTTTAGAAGAAATCGATGATCATACTGTGCTTCTTTATCACACTGACATAAGGTGGCTCTCCAAGGAATGTATGCTAAACAGGGTTTTTGAAATGCATGAGGAAATTATTCAGTTTCTTACTAACCAAAACTGTAATTTAGTTAAAGACTTTGAAAGAAGAGATGCAATACTTCAACTGGTCTACTTAGCAGATCTATTCACTCACCTGAATGAATTAAATATATCAATGCAAGGATATGGTAATAACAGCTACTGAAAAATTATCTGCTTTTATTGAAAAACTAAAAATTTGGATACATCGAGTTGAAAATGGTAATTTTGTAAACTTTCCCTTGCTTGATGAAATCATTCTAGAAAATGAGAAAATCACAATTTTACCTGAACTTGTAATACATTTGCAACAATTGAGTGCATCTTTTCATGGATATTTTTCCACGGGAAATATTGGCAAAAAGCAGAGATGGATGCTGGATCCATTTCTTTTTACCTTAATTCTATAGACAATGATAATAAAAGTCGGTTTTACTGAAATACGGGCCAATGCACATATTCAAATAGAATTTGAGAAACTGGACTAATTCTGGTGTGCTCAGTTAGAACCATTTCCACAACTGGCGAAGGCAGCATTGCAGACACCTCTACCATTTGCTACCACCTATCTGTATGAAATGGGATTTTCGTCACTTTTGCATATAAAAGCAAAAAACAGAAATTGTTTAAATGCAAATGATGATATATGTGTAGCTCTTTCGGAAAAGGAACGCCACTTTCAAAATATTATTATGAATGAAAAACAACAAATTAGCCACTAAAAATTGAGACACCATTTTAATTTTATGTCAATACATATATGTGTATCTGTTTTTCAGTAAATGAATTGTTTTGCAATAAATGTAATTTTCTAACAAATACATTTGACATTTTCGAGATCACTCATTGGGTTGCCATAAGTTGGAGATGACTTGACAGCATGTAATAACAACATTGGTACTATATTAGAAAACATGAAGTCAGAACAAAACAGAAATTTGAAGATGGATAAGTTGTTTTAAAATAATATTTTTAACTTAAAGTAAACATTTATAAACTTTAAGCAATTAAATTCTGCAGACTAAATTCTGCTGTGGAATATTGCACACCAAAGGGCAATTATGCAAGTATTTTTCACATTTTTGCTACGGCACATTACTGAGTACATAAGCAAGTGCACAACCTGGGCATGTCTGAGTACATGAAGGACAATGAGCAAGATTGGCACATTGCTTGTACAATTCCTGATTTATACTGTGCTATGTTCATGTTTAGGACTTAGCTTAGCAGGAATGAAAGAAATCAGCTGCTATTATATTATTAATAATAATGTGCTATCACATTATTAAATTATGCTGATCATCAATTTAAATAGAGACTGCAGCAAACAAATCAGAAGAAGACTGAGACTCAAAGAGGTAGCTTTGAAGGAACTATAAAAGATCCCTAAGAATTGAGTTAATTTAATTGTGGGAGACCAAGACCAGGGTCATCCATAGTATGGTATTTCTCATTACTATCTACAGGTGTGAAATTGGACAGTGAGGAAAACTGACAGGGAAAAAATATTTCAAATGTAATGTTGGAGGAGAGCTTTAAAGATACTATGAACCATCAAAAAGACAAAATATGGATTCTAGAGCCAATTAGGCTGGATAGCTCAGTGAGTAAGATATCTGGCTCCAGAGTCAGAGGTTGGGAGTTCAATTAATTTTCACATTTTGTGTAATCCAATTCCCCTCTAAGTTCCATTGATTCAACAGAGCCTATTCTAGTTTTGGTTTACTATGCTAAAGTTGCAACTAGAGTAGGCCCATTGGAACTTTTACAAGAGTCAACTCACCAAATCCCCACTGATTCAATGGGCTACTCTAGTGTGACTTCCTATGCTAAGCAACAGGATTTAAGCCACAGTTTTTCACAACAAAAGCAGACTGCTCTGAGCTCTAATTAACAGCATAGATCTTTCTCCCTCATACACATTTATATACAAATCACCTCTCCAGGCAAGAATCATATAAATCAATTAATTCATAGTTCCATTCACAAATGTTCTTTCACACCTCTATTGTTTTTCCATCTTACAACTCTCAATCAAAACTCAGGCACTTACTATGCACACAAATACGATCCTATATAAAAATCGTATTTACAATGTACAAATCACAACAATGACGATAAGCCCACTGGTTGTTGTGTTGGTGGGAAAAAGACAATGTCTCACAACATTTTACTGAAAATGACCATGCACAATGACAATATTAAACAACTTTTATAGTTGCACATATTATATTTGTGCTGTAAAGTTAATCCTTAGTCATCATTCACTGCTTTTGTTTTCTTAAGTTTCAGTGGTCAGGCTAGGTAGTTTTATCTTGAGAAGATTTCACACTTTCAATTGACGTCAACCTTCATGGTCTTCATGATCAAACCTAATTGAGCTTTTGTGGTTCAATATTCATTGCCATCAGAAATTCAGCACATATAATATTGTCCCTAAGTTTTTAGCTTAATCACATGGCTATTCATACACACTACCACATTCCACACTACCAAATGAAGCATGTTTAAAGCAGTTCCATTAAACAGATCAAATTCTACCACACAGTCTAAAAATCCCCAGATAGAACATACAAAATCAAAGTACCTGTATTTTCTATGTTTATCTCAAAACATGTACGTGAACATACCAGTTAATACTATAATGCCAAGCAAATCTGTACCTCAACTAGGGATACTGGAAAATGCTGTTTGGACCACATCTTAAAACCTACTTAAATCACAATTCCCACACTGGATATCCATATTGGAACAAATTATGTAGATTCTGAATTTATCTGAAATTTGCAATGAAGTTCTTCATTCAAAAACTATGTACAAAAATGTGTTTAGAGAATGATGCATAGAAAAATAAATGATATTGGTGAGATTTTAAGTCACAGCATGCTGGTGGAAAAACTGGAAGAACAAATAGATGACTGAAGATATGTGTAAATTACATGGGTATAGACTGACTCGTGTCTTTCTTCACAGCACTACTGATTAACATTTGAAATGCTTGCTACCTCTATCTGAAATAAAGCATGCTAATGCTTTTCAATACGTACAAGTTATGTAAACAAAACTGTATTCTATTTAATTTAAATACATAGGTTATGGAGAAGACAACGTGTCCACATCTTCCTCTCAAACTGAACATCTCCTTCCCACATTGGGCAAAATCCTATTGTGCAAATTTTATGCCAGCATAACCCACATCGGGTGTCAGAAATATTAAATTTAAACTAATGGAAAGTTTCCTATCACTCCTTCAGGTTCCCAGGTTCCCTAGGGCTCCCTTTTGTCCTGGGGAAGTGTTTGGGAGCCTCAGGATGTTTGGGAGTGGGTAGCCTTTAATAATAAAAAAAATCACCCTAGACCAGGACAACTGGTAGTCATCCAGCAGTAATTTTTCACTATTAAAGGCCCCTTCCCCAACATCCTGAGACTTCCAAAGGCTTTCCCGGGGTAGAAGGGAGTGCGAGGGAGTTTCAGAACCTGAAGTCGGGGTGGGTGGAATAGGAAACTTTCAATTAGGTTAAATGATTTTTTTTTCTGACACACAATAAAGGTTTTTGTTGTTCCTATGCTGTCAAGTCACCTCTGACTCATGGAGACCCTATGAATGAGCGCTACCCAAAATGTCCTGTCCTCAGCCACCCTGCTCTGCTCTTGCAGACTCAAGCCCATGGTCTCTTTTAGCAATAAAGGTTATGCCAGTGTCTAGTTATGCCAACAGGAATTTGCCTACAATATATTTATAGGCCTAAATCCAATATTGAAGTCAGGCATGCTTAATCAAATTGAAATCTGTATTCTTAAGTATGTCTAACTTTGCACTGGATTTAGGCCATAATTTTTGGTGAAATTTAGTAGTTATTAAGTTAGAAAAGAATATTAGTATACTTGATGAAATATAACACTAATATATTTGACAAATATATACAATGATACATCTAATTTTAAAATGCACCCAATTACAGAACTGAGCAATTTCACCAAAGTTACACACTCCAATCAACTTCTTTAATATTAAGCTCAGGTACTGTATTTCTAACTTTACAGAGATTTTATTTTCCTTGATCTTTTATACTACAGTTTGGAGGACTGGTAAGAAGTGATAAGCTCATCTCTTGTGCTCTTCTGTCTTAATTTTTTTTTAATCCTAGTTCTTCCAACCAGAAATTATCTGATAGAAAACAGTAACTGTGCAGCTTCAGCTTAAATATCACCAGCAAATTTTGTTTAAATACTCATTCCAGGAGTGCATGTTATAATCAGATATTACAGGAAACCGTGATTATAAAACTAGTGATTACAGCATTATTTCTCACACTAGGTGGAATTCAGTTGATGTTTGAATAGTTTGCAAAATGGCACACAGCCAACTATGGCTAATTGATGAGGTACAGGGCACATCTTGATAGGACAATCTGGCACATGACCAGGAACGTAACTGAGATTGCATCCTGGCACTTTTTCAATCAACTGCAATTAGCTGCAGCAAGTTCCGCAGACCTTATGGGAGCACCAACAGGATCCTGCCCATTGTTTAAAGAAATAAAATGGAACAAAATCAAAAAGCTACTAAAAACCTGGCTATTTAGACAGGCCTTCCCTGAATAAACTACACTCTGATACAATAGTGTCCAATAATATAACTTCTATCATACTTTCATGCTCAATGTTTTTATTTTCTTCTATGCTTTTAACTGTATTTATTGTATAATAATTTTATCCTCACTTCACTTTATGATTTTTGATTTTCACCCCTATGTATTAATGTCTCTATTTGCTATTTTGTTACTCTGTTGTTTTTTGTTATTTGTTGTAAACCGCCCAGAGTGGCCTTAGCTGCCAGATGGGCGGTATGTAAATCAAATAAATAAATAAAATAAAGTCATTCAGTATCAACTAAATCCAAAACAAACAGATGAAGAAATAATACACATAATAACACGAGGGGTTATTAGAAGGTAACTGTCTTGTTGATTGCTTTAAACAATTAGCTTCTTCAACTTTAGACAAACCAATGAATTCATTTTTTACCAATTTAAGGTTCTTTTAAATGAAAAGACAAATCCAAATCCAAGAGCCATGCATGATATTCCGTGCACTAAGTTTTCTGGGCACCTCTCCTGTCACAGCACCTAGTTTCATCTTCAGTCACTCTGAAGAGGTGGGTTGTTGTTGTTTTTTTTAAAAAAATCTCCCCATATTTTTTCTGTTCCTAGAGGTTCCTCTTTCCTGGTGATATTTCCTAGTGATATTTAAGCAGAAGTTGTACAGTCACATAACAGTGTTGCTGCACACAAGATTCCTATGCTGACCTCCAAAGTCTTTCAAGCTATAAAATGCTACAATTCCCAGTCACTGGGACAAACTCCACAGTAATAAAAATTACTGACAATACCCTCCCTGCACAATCAGGCATGTGTTAAAAGGCTACATACTTACTTTTCCTTTTACTGTGAGTATAAAAAATGAAATGCCATTCAAATGATTCTGAGATGGTACTATAATTCCTATTGGGAACTGGAGTGTCAAACATATATTCTCTGTGACTAGACAAACGCAATATGCACTATACAGGTTCCAATGAAAGATCTTTTCTCTTCTATACTGTTCTACTCCTGGCACACCTATTACAGTCCCTATCACGTATGCTGTAAGCAGGAAGATATATTACATTAGTGTGACAGGTCAATACTATGGACTTGTATGGGTAAAACTACCTTAATGTACATGGCCAAAATACAAAGCACACAAACCTCAACGCTAAATAAGATTAATACATACCATTAAACAAATGATGTATTCAGAATAGCCTTGATTGCTTTCCAGATAAGTTGCTTTCTCATTTACTTTTATAGTTTTCAGTTTTAGAACTGTCTGGCAACTGTATCCTACTTATCCAAGGAACTGCCACATGAGTAATTAGAAACATTTCTGTTCGAATCTTACCAGGTAAATTTTAGCTAAGTAAATTTACACCACTAAAGCAAATTTTAAAGGATTAGAAGCGTATGTAACATACTTTTGTTTCAACACATTGGTACAAGAGAAGTGAAATTAAAAGCAGTGTTAATCTGTTTTACACAATGAAAACACTCCTACATTTATTTTCCCAGTCTACTGATTTGTACAAGCAGTATGACAGATAAACATCAATGATTTTTAAATCAAATTGATTTAAATCACAAAAATCATTTTTAATTTAAATAATCAAAAAATCTGATTTTGATAAAATCTTTATTCAAATCAATTTGTTTCAAATCAATTTAAAATCAATTTAAATCAATTTGATTTAAATCAAATCCACCCTGCAGTAAACAACAGAATAGGTTTCTTATGATAATACAGAGTTATCCTACCATGAGCACTCCATTACATGTTATCCCATAAGTTTAAAATTAAAATTTCGACAGGAATGGAGAGGGTGTAAACCTCTAGGTCAGTGATGGCGAACCTATGGCACACATGCCACAGCTGGCACGCAGAGACCTCTCCCTGGGCATGTGAGCGGAGCGGAGCGCTACCCCCCCCACCCCACCCCGCAGCCGAACCTCAAACTGCACGATTGTAAGCCACCTATCCCTGCTACCTTCCTTGGTTGAGCACTTGTAAATCAGTTCTTTTAGAGATCTGAGATAAGGCTACTTTATTGTTTACTGCTGTAGAACAGCCCGGGTCAGTCAATCTGGCTTGTGAATTACTTACCCCCCCCCCCCCCGAGGTGACTGCAAGCAGGAGGGAAAGCTCCAATTAAGGCTGGAAGGAAGGTGCAAGAGAGGGACGATGGGTGGATTCATCAGCTTGTTTAAATGTAATGAGAGGAAACAGGGACATCCTGAACTGATGCAAATGATTGCTGAAAATTTAGGGAGGGAGGGAGGTTGTATGTGTGAGAAACTGACACTTTCATAAAACCATGAAAAAAGGAACCTTCCAAAGTGTTTGTGTGTGTGTATGTGTATGTGAGAGAAAGAGAGACACAGAGAGACTTGACTCATAAACCAGAATTAAAAAGGCATCAAAAGCTAATCACAATTGGTGGATTGCATTGCATTCAAAAGTACCCAGTAAAGGATTTCGGTAAGATTGTATTATGGTACACACTTGATTTTTTTCTGGCCAGCCTTACAAATTGCTTTCTGTTTGACAGAGTGGGAGTTGGAAGTAATTTTAAGGCATTTTCCATAGTTCTATTTTTAATCCAAAATATGGCCCTGCAATGTCTTTTTCTGGTAAGTAGGGAAATTAACAAAAGAAGCCTAAACATGTTTGTCTTAAACAGCCTTTGATGAAAAGATTTTTCTGCCCTCTGCACCATTTGAAATATTTAAATATCTAATATTTTATTATGTGATTATTTAATTGCCATTATATTTTATGATGTTTTATATGTTGAATTTATTTTATACTTGTAATTATGTTTTTTGTTTGATTGTGTTGTGAACCACCCAAAATAGCCTGGCTAGATGGGTAGCATAAGAAAGAAAGAAAGAAAGAAAGAAAGAAAGAAAGAAAGAAAGAAAGAAAGAAAGAAAGAAAGAAAGAAAGAAAGAAAGAAAGAAAGAAAGAAAGAAAGAAAGAAAGAAAGAAAGAAAGAAAGAAAGAAAGAAAGAAAGAAACTTTTAACTTCGCAGCAATAGGTCAAGGTTTGAAAAATTATAGTACTATAGAAATATATCTGAAATATATTAGAGCTTCACCATATGTTATGGGATGGAGCTCTGCAATCCTGTCATGTAACACTTCTAAAATGCAATGTTATCCATGTTTATACAAGCGTAAGTCCCTTGTAGTCAATGGTGCTTATTCCCAGGGTGTTTATATAGGAAGACAGGCTTGATAAATGATTATTCATTAATTTTTCTGGATTTTTAAAGGACGAAGTAACAGTATGAGTACTTAATCCATTCATTGGTTAAGTATAACATTCAGAATGCCTCCACCTATCTTTAATTGAATTCAGTTATGCCATTTATCAGGTTCCTTAGGTGATCTTTGTTAAGATACTGGTTAGATCCCGATCACCTGAGGCTTCAGCAAAGTCCCCAGACTCTGTTTTTGATTCCCAGGGTCCCCAAACTGGGAACATTGAGAAACGCTGCCATGACAGATGTGACCAGTCATGGGATACTCTGCAAAACAAACTGGTGAAGTTAAAACAAAAGTAGCTTTTTTAAAGAAAAGCATACAACAGAGATGGGGGTTGAGCTTTAAAAAACACTACTCTTCAGGGAGGCTTTTCAATCCAACCCTGTCTGAGCGCCTCCCATCTGGTCCTCTTTACTGTGAAAATGTATTGGTGCCATTGACTTTTATGGTTTTGATTTGTCATTGCTGTTTCTGTTACATTTTAGTGTCCATAGTTTGTTTGTCCTGGTTTGTAATTGTCTGTAAGCCGCAAAGAATAGTGCCTTAAGACTAATAGGGTGGTATATAAATTAAATATAAATAAATATAAATAAAACCATGAAAAAAGGAACCTTCCAAAGTTCATCTCCACTGCATTTAGCTCTGCAATTTTTGCTGAGAACAGCAAGTACAGTATTTCAAGATTCTGTTTAGACTCTAAATTGAACTGGGCAGAACTGGAATATTTAGCAGAGTCTCACTAACAGCAAACACCTAGTAAAAGACAACCAACACACCTGGGACTAGATTTCTGAAGTGTGTAGCAATCACATTTCTCTGTTTCTCATCCCCAAAGCAGGCAAAAGTATCATAGTTTATTCCCCAAATCTGAATCCCAGTATCTCTGCTCCTGGTCCTGCTTTGACTGCAACACCAAACAAAAGGTCTTACAAACAAAAGACTGTGGTTTTCTTTATTGAGTCAATCCATCTCATGTGCAGTCTCCCTCTTTTCCTACTGCATTGCATTTCCCTGCATTGCTGCCTTTTCCAGTGAGCTTGTCTTCTCATGATGCCACTGTAGTACAATACCCTTTGCTTTATTTTAGCTTCTAGTGAGAGTCCACACTTAATTTGCTTTACTTATCTTTCTGACAAGTCATGATATCTGTAAATCTCTTTTCCAACACTACATTTCAAATAAGTGAAATGTGTGTATACACTTTATGTGGTGTATAAAATGTAGGTATACACTTTAAAAATTTGCACTCCTATATATAGCTGCTTTTCTGAGGGTAGCTTACTTTGGAGGAAACAAGTTCAGGATTTCAATGTACTTAATAAGCTTTATAAATAGGGTGCATTTAATTCAGTGTAGCATTTTGCACTTGACTTTTTTCTAAAAGAGCTGTCAGTTGGAGGAATCAATAAAGAACCAGACGGACAAAATGTGTAAATGACATGAGTTGTTTTTTCTAAACTAAATCCTCAGTATTCAGGTTTAATTGCAGTGTTGGCACTTCGAAATAAATAATTTGGTTTTGTGTTGCCGTTTGGGCACTCGGGCTCAAAAAGGTTCGCCATCACTGCTCTAGGTGTTCTTGGATGGCAACTCACCTCAGCCTTCGTCTCTATAGTTAATGGTGAGGAATGATTTCTCATTCCTGTTCTAAAGAGTGAGACTAAAACAGTGTGTTTTTTATGAGGTGAGATATCTTCAACAGAGTCTTCATGAGTTCTGGCAGCAGGGAAGAAATGACACACTCTACCCTGTAAGCTCCATGGGCCAATTTACTTATATGTACTTGTTGGGGAGGAGTTTCCCAAAAAAGGAAAAGTTACTTATCTGTTACTGTGGTTCTTTGAGGGGCCTTTTGTGAATTCACATATATTGGTTCCTCTGTTCCTGCACATACACTCTTCAGGAATATTTCAGAGCTTCAAGATTTTTTCCCCTCCATCCCTCCCTAACATGCACATTCACTCACCCAATGATCACTCCTCAGTTCCCTCTATCCACTGCTAATACAAAGATGTGACTAGCATGATAGACAGAGGGGAGGTTTGATGGGTTATGCGAACTCACAGATGACCATTCAGAGAACCACCGTTACAGGTAAGTAACCTGTCCTTCTCTGTGATTCAGACATACGGGTTGGTGGGATGTCATGCCAATATAGATGATAACATCACATGTCCAAATGTTGCACCCAACTTTGTCCTGACGTCAAATCTGTAATTATTCATACAGGTCATGCATGTTGCAGCTTTACAAATGTCCTGCAAATGGGCATCCTTTAGGAAAGATGTCAATGCTACCACACCTCTTCTGGAACGACCTCTTAAGGAGGTAGATACATCTCTGTGATGACACTTACTGATCTTTTTTACTTCCTTGGTAACAGACAAAAATTCTGTTAGTTTTCCTAAAAGGCTTTGTCAAGTCTACCTAAAAAGCAAGAGCACACCTAAAATGCAAAGTGTGAAGAGTTTTCTCTAAACTCAGTGTTGGTGATGGAAAATCAGTTGGGAGAACTAATGGGTAACTGCTATGGAATTGCTAAGTACCTTTGGTAAAAAAAGTATTATCTGAAAAAGAGTTACTTTGTCTTCGTAAAATTGTAACTAAGGTTGATCAAAACACACAATTCACTCAGTCTTCTCACTGAAGTTATAGTGACAAAGAATACAGTTGTACGATAATAAACTCAAATGAGTGCAAGTCACAGGATCAAAAGGAGGCCTAGTGAGCTGTGTTAACATCACAGGTAAAGACCACTGAGGTGCTGTAGGCAGGTAGATTGTTCAACCTCTACAGAAATCTTTTAACTATTGTATTAGAACAAAAAAAAAAAAAAAAAAAAAAACCCTGAAATTTCCTCAGACTGACTGGCTACAACCGCTGCCAAATAAACTTTCAACAATGACTGTGAAATATCTTGTTCCTTGAGATGCAACAGAAAATGTAAGACACTATGCATGGAAGCTGAAGACTATGGTTCATCAAAGGATTTAGCATACTGAATAAATCTTTTCCATTTATAATAATAGCATCATTTTGTAGACTGCTTCCCAGATTCCATTAGCACTTTAGCTACTATGGGAGATTTCTCCATGCTGTTAACTTGAGCTTTTCTACATTTAGGTGTACATTTTCCATAGGTAAGACGTGATCAGATCTGGCATTAAAGGCAGTCTGAAGCTGTCCACTGCCATCAGCAATAGGGTTATGAGCCATGCTTGATGCAGCCACTAAGGAGTTACAAGTATAGCATTCAACCCTTCCTGTCTTATCTTTACAACTGTATGATGTATCAGTGGAAAGGGAGGAGGGGGGAATATATCAGAGCACCTGACCAAATCTGGGCAAATGCATTTCCTCTGGAATTCTTTCCTGAACTGCCTAGAAGCAGTAGTTCCTGCATTTGCTGTCTTGCAAATAGACCTATGTGTGGATTTCCCCATCTCTGTACTATGTTGTTGAAGAACATGTTTGACAGCTCCCATTTGTAAGTTTTTATATGATCTCAACTTAGAGAATCTGCAGCCTGATTGTCTTCTCCAGAAAAAATGGACACATGGTATGTATGCCATTTAATACACCATTCCCAAAGATATGCTGTCAGATACAGCAAAATCATTGAATGAGTGTCATCTTATTTGTGCATGTATTGTAGTACATTGTGGAGATGTCCGTTATAACTTGTACCACTTTCCCTACCACTACTTGAAGGCTTTCAATGCTTTGATGACTGCCAATATCTCAAGCAGATTTATATGTTGGATCTTTTTCTCCATGGATCACATCACATGGATCTCCTAACAAAGCACACCCTAACTTGCTGGACTAGTACCTATAGTTATTGCAATGGATGGTTGAGATTACCTGAACAGCATACCTATAACTAGACTGGGTCTCTGCTGCCCAAGGTGTTGCCTCAGCAGCAAAGAGGGAACTGAGCAGCAGCTATTTGGTAGATGAGCACGAGCATTAGTGAGTATAGGCAACAGCCTTAAAGCTCTGGAATATCCCCAAAGAGTGTGTGTAGGCACAGAAGAACCCATATGCATGAATCACAGAGACCATGAAGAAGAACAAGCAAATTTTATCCATGATCTGTGGGAAACACCAGTAATTAATTCAATTTCATCCCCAAACGGAAAGCCTATATATTTCTATTAGTTTATCTAGGTACACTGAACACTGTCTTTTGCCTAGAAATAAGAACATCCTCAGTTCTAGACATACTATTGATTCTGGGAAAAAGTCAGCAGCTACATTTTAGAAACAAAAGATCACAACAGCAATCATATCTGTATCTGTAACTACTGAAATAGAGTAAAACACTGCTTCATGATTTATCTACTACATCTGTCTGTCTCTTTTCCTTAAAAGTTCAAGACAACTTACACACACAATGTAATTACACATATAAAAATTTGTCAGGTTAATTGTTTGTAGCTGCTATACTATTAAAGACTAATCAGAAACTCTGGTCAACTGGCAGACAGTTAACAACTGTCATGTATGAATATAGCTATCAGTATTGCCTATTTCAGACTGCCTTTAATGCCAGATCTGATTGCCTATTTCACGCTACAGGCGTGATCATCCAGGACCGAGCACAGCAGATGGACCGCTGGGTGCAGCACTACTCTGAGCTATATTCCAGAGAGAATGTAGTAACCGAAGAAGCATTAAATAACATTGAGTGCCTGCCTGTCTTGGAAGAGTTGGACAGCAAAACAACTTTAGCAGAAATAAAAGCGGCCTTGGATTCCCTCGCCTCCGGCAAGGCACCTGGAAAGGATAACATCCCTGTTGAAGTGCTGAAGTGCTGTAAAGAGACCATCACTACCGAGCTGTATGAAATCTTTTCTCTTTGCTGGAGGGAAGGTGGAGTACCACAGGACATGAAGGATGCAAACATCGTCACATTGTACAAGAACAAAGGAGACAGGGGCGACTGCAATAACTACCGTGGCATCTCTCTTCTCAGCGTTGTAGGGAAGCTGCTTGCCCGTGTTGTGCTGCAGAGGCTCCAGGTGCTTGCAGACAGAGTCTATCCAGAATCACAGTGTGGATTTCGAGCTAATAGATCCACCACTGACATGGTATTCTCCCTCAGACAGTTGCAGGAGAAATGCAGGGAACAACAACAGCCACTCTTTGTGGCCTTCATAGATCTCACAAAGGCCTTTGATTTGGTTAGCAGGGATGGCCTTTTTAAAATACTTCCCAAGATTGGCTGTCCACCTCGACTCCTTAACATCATCAGGTCCTTCCATGAGGGAATGAAAGGCACTGTAGTTTTTGATGGTTCAACATCAGATCCCTTTGACATCCGAAGCGGAATGAAACAGGGCTGTGTCCTCGCACCAACCCTTTTTGGGATCTTTTTTGCTGTCATGCTGAAGCACGCCTTTGGAACTGCAACAGAAGGTGTCTATCTCCGGACTAGATCAGACGGAAAGCTCTTTAATCTCTCTAGATTGAGAGCGAATACCAAAGTCCAGCTGAAATGCATGCAGGACTTCCTCTTCGCCGATGATGCAGCCATTGTTGCCCACTCTGCTGAAGACCTCCAACAACTCATGAATCGTTTTAGCAAGGCCTGCCAAGACTTTGGACTAACAATCAGCCTGAAGAAAACACAAGTCATGGGCCAGGGCGTGGACTCACCTCCCTCTATTACCATCTCCACACAAGAATTGGAGGTTGTTCATGACTTTGTGTACCTTGGCTCAACGATCTCTGACACTCTCTCTCTAGATGTCGAGCTGGATAAACGCATTGGCAAAGCAGCTACCACGTTCTCTAGACTCACAAAGAGAGTATGGCTCAATAAGAAGCTGATGACATATACCAAGATCCAGGTCTATAGAGCCTGTGTCCTGAGCACACTCCTGTACTGCAGTGAGTCCTGGACCCTTTGTGCATGGCAGGAGAGGAAGCTGAACACGTTCCATATGCGTTGTCTCCGACGCATTTTTGGTATCACCTGGCAGGACAAAGTTCCAAATAGAGTAGTCCTAGAACGAGCTGGAATTTTTAGCATGTATACATTACTGAAACAGCGACGTCTACGTTGGCTTGGGCATGTCGTGAGAATGGCTGATGGTCAGATGCCAAAAGATCTCCTGTATGGAGAATTAGTGGAGGGAAATCGCCCCAGAGGGAGACCACAGCTGCGATACAAGGACATCTGCAAGCGGGATCTGAAGGCCTTAGGAATGGACCTCAACAGATGGGAAACCCTGACATCGGAGCGTTCAGCCTGGAGGCAGGCGTTGCATCACGGTCTCTCCCAATTTGAAGAGACCCTTGTCCAGCAGACCGAGGCAAAGAGGCAGTCACGGAAGCAGCAAAATCAGGGAGCTGGACAGGGGACAGATTGTATTTGTCTTCAGTGTGGAAGGGATTGTCACTCTCGAATTGGCCTTCTCAGCCACACTAGATGCTGTTCCAAGTCCTCCATACAGAGCACGTTACCATAGTCTTTCGAGACTGAAGGATGCCTAAGAAATTGCCTATTTAAATATTCAGAAAACCGGGTGCCAAGTCACTTTCACTTCTTAGTTAAATAAGTCCCTTTTTGGTCTACAATTATAGCTATATACCCTGTTTCCCCTAAAATAAGACCTAACCTGAAAATAAGCCCTAGTAGGATTTTTCAGGATGCTCGTAATATAAGCCCTACCCCAAAAATAAGCCCCAGTTAAGTGAAACCCCACCCTCCACCATGGTGCAGCAACCAGAAGAAGATGACATGACTGTATTTGAATAAACGTAGATTGTTGTACATGAAAAAAATAAAACATCCCCTGAAAATAAGCCCCAATGCGTTTTTTGGAGCAAAAATTAATATAAGACCCTGTCTTATTTTCGGGGAAACAGGGTATATATAGCTTGGAACCTAGTTTTTTTAGTAGCTTTTTGTCTCTCTCTGCAATCTAGCAAATGGGAATTAACAATTGCTGAGACATATACCTAGAACAGTCTTCCTATTCATTTAAATCAGTGATTCTCAAATCAGTGATACGATCAGTCGTAGATTGTATCAAGACTTCATGGGAGGTGTGTGTAATTCAAATATATATATATTCAATATTATATTGTTTAAATTTGACAGACAGAAGTACACAGCTTGCTGCATACCCCTTACTCTCTTCTTTACCTTCCTTCATCTGTGAATTATAAGTGTGTAGAGTTTATTATGTGTGGGTGTTGCAACTACGCACCTCCCTTAAAACTCACCACAACAAACTATTACTTCACAGCACCAGCACCTTTTTTTTTCAATGGTAGTGCTAGATCAAGTGTATACAGGTCAATGCTCCCACCTATCTCTTCCCCTCCTCTGCCAATAATAGCAAGATTTCAAATTTCAAATACAGTAATTGGGGAAGGCACGTTTGAAAGAAGCATAAAATATTCTGTTTATTAAAAAGAGGAGTACATGTTAAAAGGTTAAAAAACATTGATTTAAGTGGAACAATCTGATTTATGCGGGTATTTATTTGCATGTATATAGTCCACTCACTTGAATGAACAACAGACCCGTATAAACAAAATACCTATGTAAAAAAGTGGATGATGATACAGGCTTCTAAAGAAAATGAAATTATTAAGAAATTCTAGAGACAATCAGAGATTTCTGATGCTTCTTAAAGCTTACACCTCTTAAAGCTAATGCTGCCAGGATAGGACCTCTTCCCTGGTTTTCTTCAGAATCTGCAATTTTCACTACTATTTTATAAGCACTGGAAAGTACACCTGATTCTCAGCACTTGGAGGCTGAACTATATGTTGTTTGTAGTCCCCTATTTATCCTAACTGAACATTTTTATATATTCTGCTGTAGCCTCTTAAATGTACAATTTTTAAAATCGTAGTTCTAGTTTAGTAAAGTGCCCTAACAGTTTAGAAGGATGAGATGAAAAATTAGAAATAAATCATGGCTGAAATCCTGTTTGTAGTATAAACCGAAACATAACTTTCTGTCTGCTCCTTCCTGGTAAACAAAGTGTTGCTGCTGTGTAGGGGCACACATGCACATGCACCAAGTCACTGTGTGCAAGTGTCCCTGAGAACTGTGGAAGTGACAGTTTGTATCACAGAGGAAAGGACAGAAACATGCTTCTGCTCACGCTACAAACAGGGTTTCAGCTGTCTGAAGTGCATGTATCTCAAAAACAGCATTGGCTGCCCATCCGTTTCCGCGTTGATTTCAAAGTTTTAATGATTACGTATAAAGCCTTAAACGGTTTAGGGCCTCGATATCTGGCGGAACGCCTCCTCCCACCTAAATCTACCCATTTCACTCGATCTAGTCAGGAGGTGCGACTGAGGAGCCTAACGCCGAGGGAGGCCCGGAGGGAAAAAACAAGAAACCGGGCCTTCTTGGCAGTGGCTCCTCGTCTTTGGAATAACCTCCCTACAGAGATCCGTATGGCCCCCTCGCTGGGTATTTTTAAAAGTCAATTGAAAACCTGGCTGTTTAGGCAGGCCTTCCCTCCAGGCACTATTTGATTTATTTTTTCTCTTTCTTTTCCATCTTGAATAATTGTTTATTGTTGTTGTAAATCACTGTTACTTTTAAATGGTTTTATTTACTTGCTGTCAGCCGCCCAGAGTAGTCTATGACTAGATGGGTGGGGTATAAGTATAATAAATAAATAAAATAAAATATATGGTTCAAAATACAAATACAAATACAAATACAAACACAGCCACCTCAGAAGAATGCTACACAATTGTTCAACAATTAACACAGGTTATCAGAAAAAAATAAATTAGACTGGCTTAACTGTAGCATGTATACTAAAAATGAGACTTCAAAAATATCTTTAGTAAAAAGAAAGTTTCTATGTTAATACAATGGTGCAGAATTTGTATGCAATTAAGATCTCACTGAACACTCATTTCTCAGGCTAATAGCTGTCATAGTGATTAGCAAAAGAGTTATGTTTATTATAAAAACATTATCACATGGGCAGAAGCTTTGAAATATCAACATATCTTACAGGCCATTCAAAACTCCTTTCATCTCTTTAAACATAAATGAAAGACAAAGCAGTAAAGGCTAACTGTTGATCAAAACAGAAGTTTGCTTTCAAAACAGAAAATTAGCTGGGGAAATAAACAATCCATGAAAAGCTACTTACATCAATGACTGATGAATGTGATAAACTTAAACCTTCTAGGTCAGCAGTTAAAGAGGGAGAAAGAATTGATGGCTTGGGAACTGCTGGGGGAACAGATACCAGGTTGACTGTAAAAAATAAGTAATTGAAAAGAAAAGTTAAACAATTGAATTTAAAATACAGTTAACATAGGTAAGATTATGCTTCTGTAATATCTTAAATTCCACTGTCTTACAAACTAGATTTCATACGCTGACTGGTCATGCACAATATTTTTATATATATAAAAAAGTGTAATATGGATGCAAGATTTCCCCACTGAGAGTAAACTACAGGAATATTAATACTGGCATATTAACTATCATATTATCTAGTTTCCTATGACACACAGTATAGAAAAGGGCTTTTTAAAAATGAACTCAGTGCATTTTGAAACCTCAGAATAGAAAATAGAAATCTTCATTATTTTCCAAACATATGGGCTTGGATCCAGAATTGCTATTTTTGTCAAGAACATATCCTGAACAACGTCCACTCAGGATCCTCCAACTGGTGGAAGGGAGTAGGGATGCTTTCTCTTCCCTCCTGAAGTCCTTCTACCCTCTGAAAACCTTCACAGAGGGGCCAGAACAGTGTAAATCAGTGGTGGCGGTCCTTTTTGGGCCCAAGTGCCCAAACTGGGAAAAGAAAAGAAAAAGAAAAAAAACCCAGCGGGCGGCGGAACCAGAAGTGGCAGTGGCGGAACTGGAAGTGGCGGCGGAAGTTTTCTGAATGAAATCACAGCGTGATTTGCAAATATCAAGTCTCTACTTACTAACCTGGCTTTCCAAAGCTATTCAGTTATAAAAGAATCCTTGCTAAAGATGGGGGTATTCGTATACAAATAAGACACATGAGTGGGCATTAAGTCCAGCTGTGCAGGGGTATTCGTATTTGTATGCAAATACCCCCATCTCTAATCCTTGCTTACAGTGTATAAAATGGAATAATAAGTATTACAATGCGTTGATTAAAACATTTGGTACATTTGAGAAATTGCAAAAGAAAGCTTCTCCAACCTGTCATGAAATTATTTAGAAAAACAGAAGTTGAAGTACATTATATAGGCTGTTAAAAATGCAGTGTTTTTGTATCATTTAACTAACACACAGTTAAAGTGTACATACATATCCAATTATATCTGTTTGCAACAAACAGCATTACTTCAGGTCTTTCACCATATAATTCAATTCATCTAACTGACATAAGACAGCTGAAATGGAAACTATTGGAAGCACTTACAGTCATCCAAATCTAAGAGTGACATCTCTCGCTTAGTAGAAGTTCTCATCTTGCGTGGGGTTTGTTCTTCTTTCTGTCAAAAGCATATGAATATTTCATTAATTGAATTCAATTATTGTAAAATTCACATAGTAAAAATTCCTAATAAATGAAACCAGCAAACCTTTTGAATACCAGCACAAAATTCTTGTAACACCAACATTGCATCATAGTTTACGGTTCTGATACAGCGGCAGGTTATTATTTGGGTTTTTTAAAAGGCATTTGTAGTGCTTTTGGTTTAGTAGTTTGCAAGACAGCAGTGTCTCACATTAGCATTTAGCAATCTTTTCTTTTCTGCAAACCTGAGGTCCTGGATGTGCCTTAACTTCAGTATTTCTTGACAACAGCCTAACTGTTTCTTTTCTATTTAGATATAAGAGCAAAGTAAACAAGAGCTGCTGGAAGACAAGAGTAGGGAGAAAGCCCAGAGCTCTTTAAAAGCCTCTGAATAAAGACTTTTCACTAATGAAATATTCAGAACATTTTAAAAGCTAGTAACGAAAATATCAGCAATCCAAATAAATCACTCTCTCTGGAAAAGAAAACACATTGTTTATATGCTATTTCCCCTATACTTGAAATCCAAAATAATAATTCTATATACATGTGTGAGAAAAGGGAGAAATGCATGTCTGTTTCTGTTACCCAAGACTAACAACCCCAAATAACTGCATACACTTAACTACTGACTGAAGAATAACATATAACTTGTATCTGTTCTAGAAGAACTAGCCTTTTGTAAAGGATGAATGGCATCTGTAGACAAAGGTTATGCAGACAAAAAAACAACTCCGAAACCAACATTGCTAGCCATATAAAGATCATGAGAAAGATATAACAGGATTCAACAAATGCTGCTACTAGCTCACCGCTGGCTACTATGAATATCTCCCTACTGTGGATGCCCAAAGTCAGCATGACAGAAGATACCCTGAAAAGTCAAAAACACCTGAAACTTACTCAAGATCTCAGCTGGGGAGAAGGATGGAGACATATAGTGATGATTGCGACAGCTGGGAGCTTCCCATATTCCCTCGGCAAATCAATGGGAAGAAAAATAGAGCTTCACCTAACCAGTATGTAAAAAACAAGTGGGCAACAGAAACATGGGCAAAACAATGTACTGAATGCTGTCTACCTGTGCACTTGTCAAAAACGTACAACTAGGAATTGCATGAACATATTGGCAGCATTGACTGTCTTTCGTCTACCCAGTAATTGGGGAAAGAGAACCACCACAAATAATAGCTGACTACTACGATCAATCAAAATTTACAGAACTTTGATCCTCAAGAGAAAGTTCACTTGGGCTTCTCTCTCTCTCAAATTAGCTGGAAGTAAATCCCACTAAAATCGGTGCAACTCAATTACAACATAGGGACTAATCCTCAGTCTTTTTTGTCTACTCTGACATATGAAAATCATAGTTAATTATGACTGGATAATTACACAGTATTTCAAAGGACCCTAAGAAATGGAGTAGGATGAGTGACTGGGGTTTGCAGTGAGATGTAGATGTTGGAAGAATGTGTCAGGGCTGCTCAAGACCTCTGGATCAAAAGATAATTCTAAAACCTGGTCCCTAAAAAATTAAGGCAATCATTGTGCCAGCAATGGCTCAGAAGGTGCAAGCTGAAGGATGACGTCATGCAAATTTAGAGAGTATGATGAATCATATTTTGGGTAAGTGTGGCAGCCCTATAGGGTATCTTGGTCCTATGCCATTAAGAGGTTTATATATAATACCCAGAACTGATAATTGCACTTGGAAATGAATCAGAAGGCAGTGCAGCTGATAGTTACAACATACAACAGGTTATTTCCCTTGAAAAATAAGCGGCACACTTTTAAAATAATTTATTATTCTCCTTTTACAAATAAGAACTGGGGCTCAAATTATTAAAACTTAAAAATATAAACTCAAGACACATTCACAACATAGATGTTTTCCATTTACAAATAGTCTAACCAAAACAGATCTCTAAAACCGGATACCTATATTTGCTCTTTTCTCAACATGGCAATTTACCACACATCCCACCTAAGAAACAAAACGTGTTTCCTCTGAAGAGAATGAAGTCCAAGCTGAATGCTAAACAAAGAAGTTAAGCCATATCCCATCAAACATTTCTCCATTTGCAATTCATCTTGATAATAGAGACAGAAACTGGGTAAATGCATATAGGACTTGAAGCAGGAGATTTCTATTGCTCAATGCATAATTCATGTGCTCCGCCTGCAAAGTGTGTAAAATGAAAATTTCACACCGCAGCATGAGCCATGGAACTGCAGAGAAGAGGCAGATGAAATCATATTTTACTGTGTGAATTCTGTTCCTCACCTTTCCAATATTTATAGAAAACCATCATTGACAAACCAAATGCACTGACTGATCACCTACTGTTTCCATTGTGTTAGCAGTTGAAAAGAGATCAGGCGGAAAGATAGACAATTTGTTTTTATATATTTTTTAAATAGTGGATCAGGTTTTTAACAGCTGAGCGACTGCATTATGCATGTCTAGGCCAACAGTAAATGATTTTAAAATCCCAGTGCAGAGACTTTTATTTATTTGTGCATTGTATTCTTATCTGAATTTTAAGAGTAATCTAAACATCTCCTGATATTTTGTGCCTATGTCACTTAATGTACTTTTACTAATATGCTACAGCTGTTTGAAAGTTACGTTTCTAAGCGCACAACTGGAGGTACCCAATTTACGGTCTTTATCAGGTGATATTTTCATTTCTTCTGCAAAAATAAAATAATCAATATCTATATATACACGGATACAGTTTCATCTTAATATGTCTATCATAAGTCTCCATTAAAATTATTTTGCCTTTATCATATATGAAGAATTCAGTAATGCCCCTCTCTTCAAAGAGTATATTCTAACATATACTTCTGGTATAACAGAAGCCCATCTAAGAGAAAAAAATGTTATTTTCTAATTCAAATTGATATACTGTGGCAATTGTCAAGAACTGAACTATAACTTAGCATAAAGAGTTCAAAATATAAACTTTTTTCACTTCATTAAAATGAAGGTTAACTGTGACTTTTCTCCCAGCCGATGATGTGTAGAATTATATTAAGAAACAACAAGGATGTGTCAAAAAATATAGTAACATAATCCACTAATGACAGAACATCCATGGCATAAGCAATCATACTGTCTAAATACAATTAATAAAAGAATATTTGTATAGGAACTAAACTAAAACTTCTAAGCAATCCATCTCACTTTCTGGAAGTTTTCAGACAGACTGATTCTCCAAACTACTGGTCAACAAATACTCTGATAAATCAGATGTAAACCATCTGAAGAGCCAGCAATACAGTAACACCAGGCTCATGTTTGCTTTTGGTTCACCAGAATGTTTGCTGACTAGTAGTTCAGGATTATCAGTCTGTCTGCTCATCAGAACTTTTAGAGAGCAATAGTGATTGTATGAAAGGACTTTTTCCCCACCTGAATAAGCCATAATGGAAGAAAGTACAATTTGTAAAATTCTATTTATGATAAAAATACTTCAACTATTTTACTAAACAGTTAATACAGTACAGCACATCACTTGCCATGTGCAAAGAGTCTAGCAAACATTTACAAGATAAAATGCTGGGGATGAGTCATAGCTCAGATGTAAAGTATGCATTTTGCTTCCAGGATGCCCCAGGTTGAGTCTCTAGCATCTTCAGTTAGGAGTAGGACGTACGGACTTAAGGTTACCCATTTGGAAAAGACATCTGTCTAAACCAACAACAATTGCTATTAATAAGCACAGACAATACTTTAACTGAGCAAGAGTTTGATAATGTCAGAGAGTTCCATATGACTGCCCATTAGATATAATTATCAACTGGGCACATAGGCTGACCCCTGGACCTTGGAAATCTGTTCCACTCACTTCCAAATTATATTTCTTTTTAAAAGCCTTTTTCTTTTTTACTCATCATCATCATTCTTTATTACAATCACAGACTAGCAAAATTATAAGAAAACACCATTGGTGGTCAAAATATTTTTTAAAAACTGATTTGAGGGAGTAGCCCACATATGACAAAAAAACTTGCATATCTCCAGAAAGCACAAGAAGTATTTTTGAGCACTTTTTATAAAACAAATAAGCATCTTTTAATTTTTTCGCTGTGTGGAGATTCCATATTGTATTTTTATTTCTATATATGTTCATATTAGTTTGCATGGTGATTGACTGTGTTTTGATTGGCAGTGGTTTGTTGGATGTGTGCCAGGAGATGGGATGGGTAATGGTATCTTAAATAACTAAATGTATTTTGACTTGTCAAGAAAAAAGGAAGTGAAAAGCAAAAGAGGTTTTGGCTGTCTGATGAAAATGTTTGACAAACTGTAACTTTAATTTAAAAAAATTGGTTTTCAAATCTTGGTTATTATAGTTGAAACTAGATTCACAAGATACTATACCACACATACTATTGGCCAGTGCTGGGATATAAAGGTTGAAATCCTGTTCCTTAGTGTAGTAAGTTGCACTGAAGTAGGCCCACTGAATCAGTGAGGATTTGGTGAATCAACTCCTCCATAATTTCCATGGATTCATGGACCTACTTTAGTTACAACTTTAGCATAGTAAGTCACAACTAATGTAGGCTCATTTGAATTAATGGAACTTGCAGAGGAATTGACTCACCAAATCCTCACTGATTTAATGAACCTACTCTAGTGAGACTTACTATGCTAAGCAACATTATTTCAGTCATAGTCATGGTTGTGTCACCAAAATAGCATAGGCTGTTTCTTTAATCAAAAATATTCTTTTTCTATTAAAAAAAGCAGTGTAGGTTCAGTCCTTCCATTGCAATGGAAAGGAAACACAAGTTGTTTGCCTGGTTTGGTGAAGGAATAATCCAAGGGGAGGCATCTCTACTTACAATGGTAACCCCGAACAGTGTGCTGGTGTTTGGAGGTGGTTGTCAGTTTAGATGGCACAAACTGGATAGAGAAGATGGGTAAGCATCAGCAGAAGGGGCATATTAGGGACTGCATGCAACCCAGAGTCTGCACTTTGGCCATAATCACAAAGCAAAGCACAATTTTCCACCAAGCTTCTGAGTCAGAGCCCAAGGAGCCATTAAGCACACTGTTTTCATCAGCCATAACAGCAAAGAGCTTGGTTTTTGTTTTGTTTTTGACTGACCATAAAGTACAACCTTCAGAATTTGAGTCGGCCTCTGCTGAATGTTTTTATAAATACAGCTAGAACAGTTAACATATTCTAGTAATTAAGAACAGCACTAGGATGAACAAGCTAACCTGCCAGCCTTCTAAAAGTATCCCAAGCCAATCACATATCAAAGAAAAATCCAATCAAGTAATAAGAGAGAGATTTAGAATGCTGAAACTGTCATTTTAACTGGCAGATAAGGTTTGGTTATGAAGGCACCAGATAACTCTTGAGGAAAGAGGTTAAGCAGTCAGGAGAACTTACGTCAGAGTTTCCTCAGATGGAGGGACAAGCTGCTAGAATGGAGCTAGAGATGCTTGCAGAAGTGAAATTAAAAGCAGGTAGCCATTCTAAGAAGGCCTGCTTTTAATAAGCATTTTAATAAGCCCATTGTTAAAAGTCTGTGACAGTGCCAGTAGAGTCTGAACTGCCTGCATGATAATAAACTGAATTATGATACCTGTTGTGAATTAAGTATTGTACTTTTAAGTTTTAGGCCCCATTGAATGTTTTTAAAATAAGATTCTGTTTCAGTTCCAGAATCTGCCTCAGGTTGCATTTCTACCCTGGACAGGAGACAAATGGTTTAAACTTAGGACTCCTTTAAAGATTAAAAGTTATCAGATGTTTAATATGCTACCATCAGTGTAATTATTATTATTTGCCATATACAATAAAGAAATAGAGTGAAAATTTTGGATCATCCTTCATCTTGATCATGTTGCCAATCTTCTATTTTTAGTGAGGAGGAGTACCACGACCACAATCTTCCATGAAGAAGACTACAATTTTGTGGTCCATGTATACATTCCAGAAATAAAAGGGGCTCTTCATCTAATTTGTTTGAGGACCATAAATTCTAGACAGCCTTGGGATTTCAATTTCCCTTCTACCCAGTTATTTGGTAAAGAGAGAGAAGTGTGAACCACAGTGGGCTGTGCAAACATGCAAAGCAGCATCACTGATTCTTTCTGCTGCAAAGCACCTGCAAAGTCCAGCACAAAATAAATGAGTGATCCTAAACTTTTAGAAATTCTAGATGAATTACTATAGGGGTAAAAGACAACGCATATGTTATGGTTAAGCAGACTATTGCAGCCAACAACCTGCAACTGTATTCCAAGTATACTGGAAACCCAACTCTTTCTACTTTCTTTTCTTTTTTTCTTTTGTCAAAAAAATGGGCATGAGACATTGAGCAGCTGGACCCAGGAAGTCTGTATCTAACTTCATACCATTAGTTAATGAATCAACTTTCACAGCCTTTTCTTTTTTTCAGAATCCCAGCTAAACAATCCATGGCTGCCTCCAATAGGCCTCCATTCCCTCTGCCCAGCCCTCCACTATCATGAACTCCAAGTGTTCACAAAATTGAAGCAAACTTATACAGATCGCAAAAATTTACAGATTGAATCCAAACCATATTTGCAGAAATCAAAGTAAACACAGAGACCAGAATGCTATTGCTTACACCCACTGCTGTGGAAATGTGGTTTGGGCATCAGTCACATGACAACAAATATTTAGATCAACTTTATGCTGATAGATTGACACTGGCATATTTCTTGAACTGGATTCTGGCTATTGGTTAAGACTTTTATTTCCAGGGGAAAACGCTGTTGAATATGTTAACATGCACAGTTTTTCCCAATAGGAATTTGGCCAGTGTTAAAAACAGCCTCCTACTTCCTCAGTCACAAAATAATAGCACAGATATGTTCATTAACTTCCTTTTAATATTTTTGCAAAGAGCTTCCAATAAAAAAAACAAAGCACTGAGAAGACCACACATTTTCTGAGAAAATCTGCATGTGCTTTTATTACAGTAATATAAACGCAAGTTCAAGAACTATATATTTTAACATACACAACATTAGAGATGTACCTTGGGAGGATGAGCAGCACACAGTGATTTTCTAGCTTCCAAATTACTTTCAGAGTCAGTTTCTGAGCTGGAGTCTGAAGAACTTTCCTCCACTGAGCTAGATTCTGAGTCTAAAGAACCTTCTGCTTTTTGAGATTTCACTTTATTTTTTTCTGTTCCTTCAGAATCGCTAAATACAAAACAAAGGTATAAGAAATTCCAGCAAAAGTTATCCCTTCTATAAAATAAATTAAATAAAATGTAGAAAATTATATAGCCTTGCCATACATCATAACATCTTCAAACAACTTGAATCACTGAGAATGATTGAACAGAATCTTTCAAGTAAGATGGCACACAGTGTGGCATGGTTTTGTACATTATGGACAAACAATAGCTCCTGCTCAAAAATGCTCTAGATGAGCAATGTTGCCCCCATTCCTACACACATCACAATTCTCTCCACAATAGCACAGTATCCATTGTTTGTAGAGATGGTCTCGAGTGTGTTCCTGGTCTTGCTGCAGCCCCCCTCTGTTGTCCTCTATACACAGAGGGTAACAGTTTGAAGAAGAGAGCCTCTGTTATCTATGATGGCTCTCTACAAGGTTTTGAACTCTAATCTTCCAAATTACATGGAGAGCTTCTAGGGAGAGCAGAAAATCTCTTCTTCAAATTATCACCTTCCCTATGTAGGTGACAAAAATGGCAACAGACCGGATGTGATTAGTGCCCTAACCCTAACCCTTTTTGTGTGTTTCTTTAACACATTTAAATAAGGCAAAACTGAGTTCATGCGTAGCAGTAACCACACTTTCTCTCTGACTAGGACATCACCACGATGATTTATATAAATTGCAGTATGTTGGTGGGGGGTTCACATCAGGTGAGGGAGAGCATATGTGCTTGCAATACATTCCTAATGATTAATTATAATTTGGCCATGTTTTACAAACAAAAGTTTGTGAGCATATGTAACAGACTACTTTTCAAAGGTCACCCAATATTTGCAGACCCATGCACTGAACTATATGGCATAGAGATAAATCCAGTGTTAATTAAATTAAATCAATTAAGTCAATAGGCTTAAATTAGCTGCAACCAGGAAGTCCCATTCATTATCTATCAAGAGTTCCAAAAACCGCCATGAATGGACCACACCAAAGAATTTCCATTTACATGACTGAAGAGAAATATCTGTACTATATAGCCAAACGTGTAGAGTATCCAACAGTGTGGGTTACACTAGAAGAATTGTTTCTTGATTTGAAGGACTGGGAAACGCTTCAGAGGTAGTTTCTGGGCAGCAAAGAGTGGAGGGAAATAAATATACACTGCATTAGCTGTCAGATGCTAGTGCAATATTGGTCAGAATTCTGCCTCTGTTCACGTAAGGGCTGAGCTAACTTGTTGTGGCTAAATGCAGCTAATTGATAAGGCATGGGGATGCATCTTGGCTATACAATTAGGCATATGACTAGGTACACGCCTGAGACATGCCTCGGCACCTTGTCAATTTGCTGCAATTAGAAGTGACAAGTTATGCAAATTTGACATGAAGATCAATAGGATTCTGGCCACTGAATTTATGCCATGATATTTGATTCTTCAGTGGAGAAGACCTTTTATCATACATTGGACAGTTTTGTAAATATTTTGCAATGAGCACTGCATTACACTGCCATTCTGTGAAGGAACACCTTCACAGAAACAACTTCAGCAATTCCAGATTACTGTAAACCCATTATAGCCTTCCAAAACACAGTTCCCTAATTGAAATGTAACTGCCTAGGTGCAGTTGTTCCCAACTTTCAATCTGTATAAAACTGAAAACAATTTCAAATTTGAAGGTTGATTTTTTTAAGGGGCAAAGTATTTTGCTACTCAGTTTTCCTACATAATTATTGTTTACATTACTGGTTAAGAGTTTCAGATGTTCATCTAATAATTTTTAAAAACTGATAACTAGCTTTTTAACTTTGCAATGATGAAAAGCATGTATTAATTTATCCTACAGATTTCATTTGTTCTGAACAGGAAAAACAATATAAATCACTTTTAAATCATTAAATTCTGACTTAAATTAATAAAGTCATAATTAGGGCATTATGCTGTGTTTGTTATGGAAGTGGCAGGGCGAGCTGCTTTAATTACTGTCTGTAATAAAAGGAGCACAGTGTGTACTGCGCCCCAATCAACGCTGTCAGCCACAACTGAGCTGAGCTGCAAACTCATCAAGTTAGCTGGCAGCAGGCTACAGAGCAAAAGGGCGATCATGTCTGCAGAGGCCACTTGCTGACAGAATTGGAAGAAACAGATTCAGACAATCCAAGGTATTAGCCCCAATTACTTAAAATTTTAATGATATTTTAATACATGTTAACTCTGTTGATAACAGGCAATATTAAAAAGCACTAATACTTGAGCAGCTTTTGATTGTCTCCCTTCACAGCCATTGCCTTCAATATCTGGATCATAATCTTTTTAACATAAAATTACTTAGGGAAAAATCAATTGCCTCAGTTACATAATGGTAGGATATGGAGAGATTTAATTTTAACCCACAGCAGAACTGTTTTTTAAAGGTAATTAAGTGTTTTATTAAACACATAGCTGGTTGTCTTCCCAATGTGAAGCTAATATACGTTGATCACCACCCTCAAATATTCAGCTAAAGTTAAAAGGCAATATAAAAAGTTGTTTTAGCATATATGTTACAATTATAAATAAAAAATACAGAAATAAATATCAGGTTTCCAAAGTGAATGTTATGTAGAACAGTATTTGTTCACAGGCTCCAATATTCTGACCTGCTATTTGTCATAATTAAACTACATACATACTTCTTTAAAAGTGAAGCCCCTTTTCTTGATACTTGCCCTTTGGCCTTTGATTTTCTATCATTCTCATTGTCAGTAGATGAACTGTCGGTACTTTCCACACTGCTTTCTCCTTGCCCTTCCATTTTTTCTCCTTCACTATCAGATTTACTTTCTAGAATAGAAAAAAAACTTACATTTGCACAGAATTCCTGTGAATAACTTACAAAATTGATGCCATATGTTATTTAAACATCATGATGTAATTCCACACCCTAAAAATGTTAACTTTGTACACCTTAAACATGTTGTTTTCAGAAGGCTACAATGTTTTCATTAAAACTCAAGCACATACTGAACTGGTTTCTGGAAAGAGATTAAACATGACCTCCTATGTCCTCTACCATAGTATCATATTCACAACTTAAGTACTTAATCCATTCATGAACACAATCTAGTGGTGACAATTTAATCACAAATTTAAACAAGTTATTCAGTTTCTAATCGGCTGGAAAATGTTTCTAATATCTTACTTGAAGGTAGACTCTCCAAGTTTCAGTCCATTGCTTCTACTTTCAACTCTTAATAATCTTTCATAATTTTCTTCTTGTATCTTTAGTGTTTAGAGGACTAAACCAACTGGATGTGAAAACATGTCATTTTTTAATTTGTGTGTATGTGTGCCTGTATTTATTCACTAATATTTGAGTGATTCATTAAATTCAGAGGCTGGATTTGAAGACTTAGATGACAAAAAGTCAAATGAATTTTCAAGAAAAACATCACACATTGCAAATCACCCCATTACATACTTTAAACAAGACCTTCCATGGAACATTAGATAAATACTGTGGAATGTTATTTCCCCATTTTTACTTAGACACAGCATGGCACACATCCTGACATATAGTTAGATCTGGAAATAGTCGGACACTGACACAATTTTCATAATTCTAGTTGTGTACGTCACCACAACAGATTTAAAATGAAACAACTGAGATGCAATTGAAGTGTAGACTTTCATCTTTACTTCAAGGGGGTTGAATAAAAATATTATATGAAACATTTAGGAATTGCAACAATTTTCATACACGGTCCCCTTATATCAGGGGCTCAAATGTAATTGGACAAATTAACACAATCATAAATAAAATGTTCGTTTTTAACACTTTGTTGAGAATTCTTTGCAGGCAATGACTGCCTGAAGACTGGAATGCATGGGCATCATCAAACACTGGGTTTCCTCCTTTGTGATGCTTTGCCAGGCCTTTACTGCAGCTGTCTTCAGTTGTTGTTTGTCTGTGGGTCTTTCTGCCTTACGTTTTGCCTTCAAGAAGTGAAAGCATGCTCAATCAAGCTGAGATCAGGTGATTGACTTTGCCATTGCAGAATATTCCACTTCTTTGTGTTAAAAAATTCCTGGGTTGCTTTCACAGGATGTTTTGGGTCATTGTCCATTTGTAAAGTGAAGTGTTGTCCAATCAACTTTGCTGTATTTGGCTGAATCTGAGCAGACAATATATCCCTATACATTTCAGAATTCATCTGGCTGTTTCTGTCTTGTCACATCATCAATTAACACTAGTAACCTAGTGCCACTGGAAGCCATGCGTGCCCATGCCATCACACTGCTTCCACCATGTTTTACAGATGATGTGGTATGTTTTGGATCATGAGCAATTCCAAGCTTTCTCCATACTCTTTTCTTCCCATCATTCTGGTACAGGTTGATCTTAGTTTCATCTCTCCGAAGAATGCTGTTCCAGAACTGAGCTGTTTTTTAAAGATTTTTTTTGGTAAAGTCTAATCTGGCCTTTCCATTCTTGAGACATATGAATGGTTTGAACCTTGTGGTGAACCCTCTGTATTTGCTCTCAGGAAGTCTTCTCTCTATGGTAGACTTGGGTAATGATATGCCTACCTTCTGGAGAGTGTTCTTCACTTGGCTGGATGTTGTGAAAGGATTTTTCTTTACCATGGAAAGGATCCTACGATCATCACCCACTGTTGTCTTCGGTGGATGTCTAGGCCTTTTTATGTTGCAGAACTCACCAGTGCATTCTTTTTTCCCCTCAGAATGTACCAAACTGTTAATTTGGCCACTCTTAAATGTTCCTGCTATCTCTCTGAGGGATTTTTTTTCTTTTTTTTCAGCCTGAGGATGGTCCTGTTTCAGTTGCATTGAGAGCTCTTGAACACAAGTTGTGGGTTCAGAGCAACAGCTACCAAATGCAAATGCCACAGCTGGAAACAACTCCGACCTTTTACCTGCTTAATTGATGATGAAATAGTGAAGAAGTAGCCCACACCTGTACATGAAGCAGCTTTTAAATCAACTGTCCAATTACTTTTGGTCCCTTGAAAAAGAGGGGGCCACATATTAAAGAGCTGTAATTCCTAAACACTTCCTCCAATTTGGATGTGAATACCTTCAAATTAAAGCTGAGAGACTGCACTTTAAGCCCATATTCATTAACTGTAACTTAAATTAATTTTGGTAAACAGCCAAGATAACAAAACTTGTGTCAGTGTCCAATTATTTCTGGACCAAACTGTACTTCAGACTGGTACATATTTCAAAACAACACTGGCATGGAGATTTTCCAAGGTAATGCAGTGAAGTTTCACATGTTACAACTGCATGGAGTCCCCAGTACTTCAAAAGGTTTCCAACAGAACAGACAGGATCTAAGTATCATATGGAGTACCATGACAAAATGAAGTCTGTGGTTTCAACCTTTCAATTTTACTCTGTATTTTATATTTTTAATTAAGTTGTGATCTGCTTTGTGAAGGGTCTTGAGCTGAAAATTGGGGAACACATCTATTACCAACCGCTACCACCACCACCATGAAAGACGTCCTTTGTCCTGTATATTTTGAAGGTGGAGCTCCCATGTGATCCTTAATCTGGACATATTAATTATACCAAAAGAAAAGGATAAACTCCTTTCTGGAACTTAGCTTAATCTTCATGAAGAGTAGGTTAGCAGACATATCAAAAAGTCGCATACCTGAGCAAGAGCAACTTTAGACTATGCAAAAAAGAACCCCAGTTTCCAACGTTTATTCCAATAGTAATCTAATAACTAAACAGAAATAAATGGTAAGGTGGGAGCACATAGGATTCAACAGTATAACAACTAGTATTGTCTTTTGACTATGTCCAAAGACAAAGAAAACTTTCACAAGCATATTTCACACAAGGCCACAACTGCCAGAGAGGGACTGAAAATTCAAACTCATTAATCAGTAATCTGGAGTGACTCTTGAGTATGTATGATTCAAGTCACTCCATGTACCTGTTCAACTGAGTTATGTGGGTGGCTGTTAAGCACTGTAAAAGGAATAATGTATAGGTTTCAATCCTAAGCATTCCAATCATGCCTAAGTGTCCTCTTCCACAGAGTGAAGCCAAACAAACCCTCTGGATTACTAGAGACCTGGCAGTGGCGAAACAAGTGGGATAGAGACTAAAGTGATGATGGTGAAAACCTCAGGATGAAACTGGCCAAGCATGAGCTAGCGCTAATAATATAATATAATATAATATAATATAATATAATATAATATAATATAATATAATATAACTTAAAGACCTACTTTGAGATAGTGGCTGCAGCAAATAAACTTTTCTTCTCTGCTGACACTATATCTGGACCCAGCAGAGCTGTTTCAAGTAGCCAAGGGCCTATTACATGCTTGCCCACAAAAATAAGATGCTGACCACTTGACAGCTCTGTGACAAATTTACACTGCATTTTGCAGACAAAGTCACTCAGATCTGCTCTAACTTGGGTGGTGGTGATACAGGTCTTGTAACTTTGGCCCCTGCTTGCTCAAGAATATGGACCAGATCTTCGGAGAGGTGAAGACCACCACATGTATGCTGGATCCTTGCCCCTTCTGGCTTATAAAAGGTATCAGAATGGGACTGGGTAAGGAAAGAAAAGGAGTGCAGAATGCCTCCTTGCAACAAGGCAGGGTTCCAGCATGCCTAGAGGAGGTAAGAGTGAGACTCTTGCTGAAAAAGCCCTCCTTGAATCCCACTTACTGGGCAATTATCACCCAGTCTCCAATGCTGCCATTATATATATTGTGTGTGTGCATGTGCGCATGTGCACACACACATTTAATAATTGTACAATTTTAATCTGTTTTTAGATGATGATTTTAAAATTATAAGTTTAATAACTTTTTAATAATTTATGTAACATATTTTAATTGTGCAATTGTTTTAATGATCTGTGGGCTGCCTTGAGTCCCATCACCTAAGAGAAAGGCAGCATACAAGTGCAATGAAAAAATGAATGAATATTCCATTTTGGGTCAAAGTAGTGTGTGCTGGCTTCTCATCTCCAGGGGTTTCTGGATGAGACGGATTATCTGGATCCATTTCAATCTAGCTTCAGACCTGGTTATGCAACAGGGACAGCTTGGCCACCTTGGTGGATGACCTATGGCAGAAACTGGACAGAGGGAGTGTGTCCCCTTTGGTTCTGCTGGACCTCTCAGCAGTTTTTGACACCACTGAACCATTCTGGGGTATCGTTCTGGGATGGGACTTAGACATGCTGTTTTACAGTGGCCCCAATCCTTCTTAGAGGGATGAGTGGTGCTGGGGACTCCTGTTTGACATCTTGGCCAAAACTACCATGTTCTGTTTTGTCCCTGGGCTATTAAAATTACTGGAAGAGGTTGTCCAGCATTTTGGAGTTTGATGATAGCAGTATGCCAAACTCTGTCTCCCCTTTTGGTCTAACTACAAGGAAGCTCTTCCTGTTCTAAACCAGTGCTTGTCCTTGGTAATAGACTCGATTAGAAAAAACAGACTGAATTCAGACAAGACAGAGATGCTCCTGCTCAATCGTAAGGCAGATCAGGATTCAACCTGTCCTGAATGAGGTTACATTCCCCCAACAACTGAGGTTTGCTGCTTTGGTGTACACCTGGACACATCCTTAAGCCTAGATGCAAAGATTTCAGCAGTGGCCATGAGTGCATTTACACAGTTAAAACTAGTGTCCCAGCTGTGCCTGTTCTGATTTGGACATGGTGACACATGCCTTAGTTATATCCTGCTCGGATTATTGTAACATGCTCTGTGTGGGACTGCCTTTGAAGACAGTTGGGAAACTTGGCAGTTCAAAACGTTGCACCCAGACGTCTGACCAAGACTGATTACAGGGGGCATATAACTCCCGTTACAACAGCTTCACTGGCTGCTTGTCCATTTCTGGGCCCAGTTCAAAGTGCTGGTTATGACCTATAAAGCCCTATAATGCACTCATTTCACATGCTAGCAAGGTTATGCTCAAAATCCTACAAGGTAGGCTTCAGCAGTATGTGGACCGAGAACTCCCAGAAGTACAAGCTGGATTTCGAAGGGGCAGAGGAACTAGAGACCAAATTGCTAACATGCGCTGGATTATGGAGAAAGCCAGAGAGTTCCAGAAAAACATCTACTTCTGCTTCATTGACTACGCAAAAGCCTTTGACTGTGTGGACCACAGCAAACTATGGCAAGTCCTTAAAGAAATGGGAGTGCCTGACCACCTTATCTACCTCCTGAGAAATCAGTTAAAACTGGATATGGAACAACTGATTGGTTCAAAATTGGGAAAGGAGTACAACAAGGCTGTATATTGTCTCCCTGCTTATTTAACTTATATGCAGAATCCATCATGCGAAAGGCTGGACTGGAGGAATCCCAAGCCGGAATTAAGATTGCCGGAAGAAATATCAACAACCTCAGATATGCAGATGATACCACTCTGATGGCAGAAAGTGAGGAGGAATTAAAGAACCTCTTAATAAGGGTGAAAGAGGAGAGCGCAAAAAAATGGTCTGAAACTCAACATTAAAAAAAACTAAGATCATGGCCACGGGCCCCATCACCTCCTGGCAAATAGAAGGGGAAGATATGGAGGCAGTGACAGATTTTACCTTCTTGGGCTCCACAATCACTGCAGATGGTGACAGCAGCCACGAAATTAAAAGACACCTGCTACTTGGGAGGAGAGCGATAACAAACCTAGACAGCATCTTAAAAAGCAGAGACATCACCTTGCCGACAAAGGACCGCATAGTCAAAGCTATGGTTTTTCCAGTAGCGATGTATGGAAGTGAGAGCTGGACCATAAAGAAGGCTGACCGCCGAAGAATTGATGTTTTTGAACTGTGGTACTAGAGGAGACTCTTGAGAGTGCCCTGGACTGCAAAGAGAACAAACCTATCCATTCTGAAGGAAATCAATCCTGAGTGCTCACTGGAAGGACAGATCCTGAAGCTGAGGCTCCAATACTTTGGCCATCTCATGAGAAGAGAAGACTCCCTGGAAAAGACCCTGACGTTGGGAAACTGTGAGGGCAAGAGGAGAAGGGGACGACAGAGGACGAGATGGATGGACGGTGTCATCGAAGCTACCAACATGAATTTGACCAAACTCCGGGAGGCAGTGGAAGACAGGAGGGCCTGGCGTGCTCTGGTCCATGGGGTCACGAAGAGTCTCAACAACTAAACAACAAAGCCCTATAAAGCTTCCTCATATGAGCCTTCTCAGTTCCTAAAACCAGGGGAGGCCTTTTGCTCACTCCAACCGCTCTCTCACATATGTCTGGGAGGAATTTGAGAGAAGGCCTTCAATGACAGGAGAAGACCATCCTTTTTAAACAGCTTTTAACAACTGAACTGGGGAGTGAAAGGTTTTGATTTGGGTGCTGCACATTATTATTTTTGTGTGTATCTTAATGGACCCAATCCTCTTGCTTAAGGTTGTGTGTTAGTTTGTTTTACAGGCTGCCTTTCTCTCGATAAGGGAACTCAAAGGGGCTCACAGTATTAAAAGGAGCATAATTATTAATAGAATAGAAAACAGTAAGATATACATTAAAAATAATTAAACTATAAAACTGATTAAAATACACTGAATAATTAAAATAGGTAAAAAATTAAAAACTATCTTAACTAAAAATAGCATTCACGTACTCAGAGACTTAAGGTTATGTCTGTGCAAACTGAGGATGTCATCAGCCAAGGGCTTTTATCACTCATTTAAAGTTTCCTATTCTACTGCCCCAGGTTCTGAGGCTCCCTCAGGATCCCTTTTGACCTGGGGAGGCCTTTGGAAGTCTCAGGACAGAGAGAAGCCTTTATTACTCAAAAACATCTCTGCTGATTGTCCTGTTGACTGGACTGAGACTATCAGTAGTGATTTTTCAAGTATTAAAGTTTCCCCACTATCCTGTCTTGAGGCTCCCAAAGGCTTCCTCAAGTTAAAAGGGATCCCTAGGGAAGCAAGGTTCCCTCTAAGACATGTGCAAAGCTCTGAACAGAGCTTTGTGGATACCCTGGAATGCCAGAAGGACAACCAAGTGAGTCTTAGATCAAATCAAGCCTGAACTATCTCTGAAGTAAAAAATATTGAAACTAACAATAATGCTGGGAAAGGTGGAAGGCTGCAGGAAAAGACCAATATAAGAGATTGACTCCCTAAAGAAAGCCACAGGCTTCAGTTTGCAAGAGCTGAGTGGGGCTGTTCGGACAGGATATTTTGGAGATCTTTCATTCATGGGGTTGCCATATGTTGGGAGTGATTTGACAACACATAACAACAATGTATTTTAAAAGAGTCAAAACACAAGGAGCCAGTGTGGTACAGTACATTATGTGTGGAGACTAATGTTAAAATGAAACTCACTGGGTGACTTTAAGGCAGTCATCACATTTGAACTCAACCTATATTACAAATAGTCTAAGACATCAGAGAAGGGCCAACTGATATTTTTAACAACCACCAACTAGCATTATTTCTATCATCTTGAGAACACAGAAACAGGTATGTAAAATGTAACTAAAGACTGTAAACTTTATAAACTTATTTGGGAATAAGTAAAAGTCAATTAGATTTACTTCTGTATTACTGAGTGTGGGATTGTGCGGATAGGTACAAAACCACATTAAATAAACGTAAGAACGCACTGTAATAAGGTCTTAATCCGGTCATAGAACAACTGCTATCATCTAAAAACCTGAAATAATTCATTTAGAAGCTTTAGTAAAATGAGGGGAGCACATGACCAACATTCAAGTTCCTGCTTGTAATCTTTCTGTATCCACACATACCACTGTCACTACTGCTAGAAGAATCATCACTTTTCTGGTTTCCTTCTTCTTCCTCTTCTGACTCAGAGTAGAATCTTTCAGTAGGTTTCTCTTTCTTTGTCTTCCCTAATATTGAGGGCCACTCTTTCGTCTGTTCAGACAGTTAGAAGTTCAAATAATTAAAACTGTTATACATAAGATTATATTTACCCTCCTGACCACTATATGGTTCTCAGTAAGGGGAGTTGTACTTATGCTCATATACCAATATCATTTTAATGTGTTATTTATATGACATTTTCCAATTAGAATTATCTTGGTCATCTACAATGAAAATGGTTTTTAAAAACCAATGTATTTTTCTCACGTATTCTCGAAGGCTTTCACGGCCAGGATCTGATGGTAGTTGTAGGCTTTTTGGGCTGTTTGACTGTATTCTGGAAGTTTTTCTTCCTAACGTTTCGCCAAACAGCCTGAAAAACCTACAACAACCACATTTTTCTCACCATCACAAACTATTCAGAATAAACCTTTTCCATTTCCATCTTTATTTTGCAAAAAAAGATTGAGCAAATGGATAAATCATTAGCAACGATAAAACCGTTTCATAATAATTAGGATAATTTAATACAGGAAGATATGCCAGAGCACTGGTCCACTGCCAACACTCAGGAAGCAACATCTTCCCTAGCCCTATCTGAATATGTCATAATAGAACACAGACCTTCTGCAAGCAAAACATGGACTCTACCAAAAAGTATTCCTCCCTCCCCATAAAACAGATAGGGATGTGATGGAAGAGGCTATCT